>CADDXX010000113.1:1005914-1061742 GCA_902810485.1 Alauda arvensis | reverse complement strand
ACCTTGGAGGAATTGCTGGGAGAGAGCAGGGAACTGTGCTGGGAATGTCCATCCACAGGCAGCAGCTGGAAAGGGCCCCAGATCCATCTCTGTCGTTGTCACTCCCCATTCACCCCCTGAGTGACTCACAGAGCTCTGCACAACTCGCCTGACTTCAGGAGTCAGCAGATGATAAATGTCTGTATCCTTGGATGAGGATAATCCAGTCGTACAAGTCTGGCTGGATTTCAGCTGTTCTCCAGAAAAACAAAAAGAAAATAGGAGTAGGGGGAGTGAAATAYTTACTTTTGGTGCTTTCCACAAGTGGGGATGACAGCGTGGGAAAATAAAAGCCAGTCCTGGTGGGCAAAGGCTGGAGGGGGAAAGGAGAGAGGAAAATCTCCTCTCTTTGCTGGTAAAAAGGGGCTTGGCAGGAGCAGAGCCATTCTTTGGATTTCTCCAAGGCACAGGATGAAGGCAGAATATTCAATGAACATAACTCTGCCATTGTCAATGCAGGGCTGTTGATGCCAGCCAGGCAATCCGACCCCGAGCTTTGATTAAAAAAAGTCAGCCAGCCCCAAATGTTCCAATAAAAAAGAGGTTATGAAAAAAAAACCTTGTGCTTTGGTTAAAGAGCACCCAGCTCTGGAGTCATTTATTACAGCTGAAAGGATTAAATGTCATCAGGGAACCCAAAAAGCAAATGAATCTGTAATTAAATGTTTAGCCCAGCCAAGGCAGTGTGGCAGTGCCAGGCTGAATAATGTATAGAGAGAGGAACCAGCCCCAGCTCTGTGCTYGCTTCCCCTTTTTTTCATTAACTGGATCTGTGCTAATGCAAAACAAGGGAGCTGAGTGATTTTTCAGCACCTTCTGGATTTGTTGGTGTTTTGATGATCCCAGGACTCAAAAGCTTCAGCTGAGATCAGTGCCAGCTTGTGCTGGAGTTATCCAAACAGGAGATCTGATACCTGCTGGAAAAGCAAACACAGAGAGAGTGAAAACAAACAGTGAAAATCCACCAAGGCCCGGCCTAGCAGAGCCGGGCCTGGAGAGCCCTGGGCAGGGCATTCCCTCTTTTCCAGCCTTGCCTGTGGAGATCTGCACAAACCTGAGCTGGCAGCAGAGCTGAGAGCTCTTTCCTAATTCATGTTACAAACTAAACACAATGCAGAGATTGAGCCTGGCTGCGGAAGAAAAACCAAACCCAGGACGTTGGGACATCGAAGGAGAGGAGAGAAAAAAAAAGAGCAAATTCAGCTTATAAAGCACAGCAATCAAAGTGGTGCAGAAAGGTCATTTCACTTCTCTTGATTGTRTGTTATGAGTCTGGGAAGCCTTTTTTTAACCCAAATAAGGAGACATAGTGCCAACATTTTTAAGTCTAATCAAGCTTACCAATTAGTGAAGACATTCTCAATGACAATTGTCAATTAACCTCAAGGTTAGAAATCCAGGGTAACTTGAACCACCCTTCAGCTCGTGTCAGACTCCCAATAATACTCTGTAATATTAAAATAAACCTCCAGCAGGTTTTTACATGTCTGCAGACCCGATGTACCTCTGCATCTTTTTGAAATCCATTTCCAATTCTTTTGTAGCTCCTTTTTTGCAGCTAAACATTATTAACCTTCAGAGCTGTCTGTCCTACTTATGGTAATGGAGGCAGCAGCCACTGATTCTGCTGGAGCATTGATCCCTCTGTCCCCAGGTTATTGTTCCTGCCTCTCCCCCTGCTGGGATCATGTTCATCGTGGCATCAGACCTTGCAAGTATTTAAGTGTTTCCTGGTCTTTGATTCTGCTCCTGTTCTAGTTAGAAGGGAAACACTCAGCTTTTGGAATCAGGCTCTGTGAGCGCCTCCAGCCCAGACAGGGATTTGGGTTTGCCTCCCCTGCCTTTCTTCCACCCAGCATCCCTCCTTCCACAGCTGAAGAGGCAGGATAGACTGAATTCAAAATATTCCAGAGATACTGGAGAGCTGAGACCTGAATCCACGTTTTCTGGAAGATTTTTAGGCATGGAATTTTCCCAGTGAATTTTCACTGGGAAGCAGAAAGGGCTGGGAGAGGCACCACTCCTGTTCATTGCTCTTCCTTGTTCAAGGCACTGTGGTGCTAAAGGAAGGCCTTGGAAATGTGGGATTACTTTGGAAAACAGCCTCTGTGTGCCCATGAAGGGTGGATTGATGCCTGAAGAATTATGTCCCTTCCAATACGGGCCAGAGTACTTTGGAGGGAGGATGTTCTTCACTCCAGCACGTTCCAAGAACCGCTTAGGGGTGATTTGTGGGGCAGCCCCTGCCAGAGCCCTGTCCAACTGCCAGAGCCCTGGCCACAGGGAACAATCCTCTTGGGATGGGAAGTCTGGCATCGTTTGTCTTGCCAGGGCCTCATCAAGACTCCGTGTGCGTGTGTGGGGAGTGGCTGTGAGGGTGTCAGGAGGGAGGGAACCGCGCTCCCAGCGCGGCATCATTAAAATGTTCCACTTCATTTTCGTGACCCCTGGRGGACAAGGAGAATTTTAATGGGCTGTGGGTTCTGTCTCCCTAATTCTGTCCCCGTTTTCAGGTTAATAACACTGATGTCTCTTATCTCTCCTCTGCCATCAGGGCTGGAAATGGGGGAAATCCAGCGTTTTGTTGGGAATTTTAAAGCCACCTTGAAATCTGTCGAGGGAGATAAAGTATCTTTGCTATCAGAAAATAGCTTCTCTTTGCTCTCTGCTGGAACAGCCACAGCCCCAGCGAGGATGCTCCTGCCCAACAGCTTCTCAGGGAGAGACACTCCCAGGGGAAAGGTGGGACAGCCATGGGGGGCTCTGGGGACCCTCTGCATTCCATGGGGGTGAGGTTCCAGGGAAAGAAAATACATCTGGAAAAGGGCAGCACCTGATCTTGATGAGCCACCTGCACCCAGAGCAGCATCCTGGTGAGGAGCCACAGGTGGAGCTGAAGCTGAGAGGGATGAGCTGAGRCTGTAAAGGAATTCCCAGAGTCAGGAGATGGTTCTGCTCCCATTTGTCACGGCAAGAGGGTGGAACTGAGCAGTTYTGCTGCTGTAAATCACAGAATCACACGCAGATCTGTGCACGTTTTCCTGTGGGATATTCAGGTACAGCCCAGTGGAGGTCTGGAGAACGTTTCTTTTTCACTGCTTGAAGTTTGTTCTGCAAGGAAAGCATTTCCTCCCAGCCAAAATATTCCATCTGCCGAAATTAYCCCGATTAAATGTTACCAGAATCAATATCTAAATTTATCTGCTTAAATACGTGGCTTTATTGAACCAAGGCAAATGAGGCCTTTACAAAAACATCTTGAGGAAAGGATTCTGAGGATGGGAACACCTCTTGATGCTGGTGACAAGTAACCAGATGTCCCCAATTACCTTGAGAGCACGATGTTCCCAGCTGGAAAGCCTGGCAGGCACCACAGGTGCCAGCTCAGATGGGCCAGTTGCAGAAATCATCTCTTCTGCTCCTGGGGATGCAGCTCCCACTGTGGCAGCTCACTGGCCACCCTGGAGGGTGAAGCTCTTCTGCAAAGCTCAGGATTTGAGGGAGGATTGGTGAGTGAAAACCCAGCCAATTTCTGSTGGTTTCCCTGTGTAAGAGACATTAATCCCAATATTTCAGAGCTCCACACCTCACCAAGGTGAAATCAAAATCCAAGACTCAACCATGGCTCCCAAACTGTGATTTTGGGAGAGGCCRGAGTTCCTGTTGGGAGGCATTGTGCTAACAGACTCCTCATCCTCTCCTGCCAGGCACTGAAAGCCTTTCCTTGGCCGCTGCTCTCTACAGAGTTCCTCTGGGAAATGCCACACTCACTCCCTCTCTGCTTCCTGCAGCTTTTCCTYGGCATGGATTGCCTTTGGAGACAGCTTTGGAGTCTCTTTGGTTGATGGTTTCATCAACATCTCCCTCCTGCTAAAGAAGGGAATGAATGCTGCAGGAACAGGGTGAGGATCCCAGCTGGGACACTCTCATCCTGATACTTTTCCCTCACTCCTGATTTCTGGGGGGACTGTTTTCCATTTCTCTGCTGGTTTTCCACCTTGATCCCTCTCCCCACTGGAGACTTCTTGGTTTCCCTTGGTGGGGTACAGCCCTCTCCCTTCTGGGATCACTCCTCTGTGTGTATGGACTCCTTCTGCAGACCTTCCTTCTGTTTCCCATTCAGCTGGGAAGAAGAGTCCCACAGTTTATCCCATTCCTGGTGGCTCCCTGAAGCTCCTTAGCAAAGACATCCTGAGTTTTCATTAGACCTTCTCTGATCCTTGGCACTGCTGGAGGCACTTAGGTGTGGAGAGAGGGGGATTTTAGTCAGCAGAGAGATCTTACAAGTGGTTCTCTGAGTCGTAAATTCAACACCAAGATGCTCAAACCCCTCCTGCATCCAATATCCCGATTTTAGCATTAACGGAAGGAGCACTGCTAGAAATTCCTGGCATTTAGGAGCTGTGTTCTCTGGGGTTGGTGAGTGTGTGCAGAGACCTTTCCAACACCAGTTTTTTGGTTCCGAATGCGCACTGGGTGGCAGGATTTGGGGAGTGGGAGGCTGGCTGCCCTTTCCTGCACATGGCTCCCCAGAACATTTCCTCAGGGTGCTTGCTCACTTCCATGGGGAGGAAGCACACGAGAGCACCGAGGAGAGAAAAGCAGCCAAGCTGAAGGTCAGYTCCTGAGCTAGGCTGGGTTTTGTGCTGAGCCAGGCTTTGTGCTCATCCCTGGGCGGGGGTGGGAGGCAATGCTGGGGGAAGCAATGGATTTAAATAGATATTTATGGAGGATATCAGCGTTTGGCATTTCGCGATTTCAGAACAGTGGAGGAGGAACCCAGARCTCCAGCAATCCCCCTCCTTCCCTCCGTGCCAATTAGGACCTCAGCCTGCTCCCCTCCCTCACATGGAACAGCCACTTGGGCACCCGTGCCAGCAGCACCTCCCTTTGGGAGCCAATTCCTGCCTGCCAGTGGCTCAGGGGAACAGAACCATCCTGGGGGGTTTCCTGTGTGCACAGAATTARCCCCTGCTTTCAGGAGATTACCTGGAATTGCCTTCTGTCTCCCACCTCTTTCCCTGAGCAGGGCTGGGATGTGGATAGATCTCCTTTTCCCCTCCAGCCAGGCACAAGGACGTTCCCATCCACCTCCCAGCTGTGTTKATCCAAGGTGTCAGGTCCTGCCACCCCCACTCCCAGGTGGCTCCTGTTAATGTGCATTTCCATGAGCCGCTGTCTGTGGTAGCCTGGAGGTTCCAAGCCTCAAACAGCCTTTCCCTCTCCCTTCTGGGCTGCTCTCCCGACCATTTGCATTTCCTCTCTCCGTACCCCGCTGCCACCTGCTGCCGTGGCACTTTGCATCTTGGCAGCCCCCCTGGTGTCAGAGGGATTGATCCCAAAACATTGCGAGGTGTTGGGAAATCTTCCCTGCGGCTCGGGGATCAGCTGTCGTTCCCGCAGCATCTGGAGTTCCCAGCTCCTCTGCTTGCCGGGGATTTCAATCATTGCTCGCTGGCAGGGGTGCAGCATTCCTGGGAAGTTCCTTCCTCGGTGTCTGGTGGCCGTGCTGAGCACAGGAGCCTTTGGATGGCCCGTTTCTCTTGGAACAAGGATGTTTTATCCACCCCCCACTGCACTCAGGGAGTATGAACATCCTTCTCCACAGATTCCTGAGGGCTTTCGAGTGAATGAGTCCAGGATACAGGGATTGCAGTAATTTTGGAGTTCCTGAATCCAGAACCGTTTGTGGTCCCAGCACAGAGCTGTGGAGGTGGTKACAGCTTTCCCAAGGGTGCTGACAGCCTGGAGCAGGGAGCAGGGAAAAGGCCAGAGAAGCCAGGGAAGCCACTCAGAAGGATGGAGGAGGACACAAAAGCTGCTTCCTCAGGTTACTGGATTAATGAAGATGGGAGGCATGGAGCAAAGTCTCCTTCTCACTGCTAGATTTGGGTGGGATGAGGACAGGAAACGATGGGGGAGCCAAGAAACAAGCGGATCTTTGGATGGAACAACCTCTGCTGGCTCCAATCCCATAAGGAAGATGTCCTTCCATAGTGTCCCAAACCCATCCTTTATTCCTCTCAGAGCTCAAACCTGCACCATTTCTTTGCCCCATTCCCACACCGCAGCTACAGGAATGGGAGATCCAGTGKGACATACCCCGATGAATCCCATCCCCAGAGCCCAGGGCATGCTGAGCCTGCCGATTCCAGCAGGAAAAAGGGAATTTTGCTGAGGATTGGAGAGTTCCCAGCGTGGAGATGGCACCTGGTGTCAGCAGTGCAGGAGAGCTCAGTGGGAATCCTCAGAATGCCTTTTATCTTTAGCAGCACAGCTTCCCAGAGAGCTTTCAGTTCCTTTTCTTCCTACCAATTAAAACAAAACAAAAATATTATGAGCTGTTTTGTCTGTTTTTTTGAAGGAAAACAGAAATAAAAAGAGGTTTGGCAGAGCAACACTCTCAAAAACCATGCTGCGTTGGGGTTTCACTTGGTTGACTTGTTTCTTTCAGGAGGGTGACTTGCAAATTTCGTGCAAACTCTCAGTGTTTTGCTTCAAATCACCTCATGTGCTTGAGAAATGGTGTATAAATGTTCCAAATTTGCTGTGTTTAAAAGGAGAGGCGTCTCCCAGCAGGGTGGTTTTGAAGAAAGGTGTGTGCTCTGGGTTGGGTTTGAGTCTGTCATAAATACCCGAGCCTCGACARCTCCAGGATCAAACGCTACTTTTGAAATTAGAAATAAAACCTACAATTAAAAAAAACCAACCCAGCCTCGTGTGCTAATGGCAGCCTGTTAGTGCTGCGTGCTCCAGCAGGGCTGGGGGAGGAGCTGGGAGCAGGATTTGATCCCTCATTTTTGATGTGCTGATTGAAGTGAGCGCTGCAGCCCTGCTGCTGCTGTGCCCTGTGCCAGCACAGATGCCCAGGACAGCCCAGGGAGAGCAGCGTGGAGGGGCTGATTTGGGCATGATTAAAGGACCTCAGAAAGCCAGAGTGGAAAGAGGAAAGGACTCTTAACTTTGTTTTAGGGAGGATTTTGGGTTCCCAGTGCATCAGCTCAGCGGGAGGGAGCCTAACTTGGGCCAAACTGCTCCAATCAGCTCAGGCTGTGCTGTCCCTGCAGTATTCCTGCTGCCTCTGCTCCCAGGTCACAGGTGGGAGCTGTGCCCCAGCTTCCAGTGCTGCTGGGAAAAGCTTTGGCTTCCCCAGGGCTGTGCTCTCTGGCACAGTGACAACAGGGGGGTGCTCCATCCCATGGGGATGCTCCATCCCTGGAAGGGTTTAAGGTCAGGTTGGATGGAGCTCTGAGCACCCTGGTCTGGTGGAAGGTTGGCAWGGAATGGGATGAACTTTAGGGTCCCTCCCATTCCAAACCAGTCTGTGATGTCACAGGGCTGCTGGGATGTTCCAGGAGACGAACGACAAGGGAGGCTTGGGACATSGTGCACTTGAGCAGTCAGACTGTGCTTAAAGCTCTGCTGGGCAGAGTGCAGGGGAGGAGCTCACAGGGGGGCAATGGAAAATCTGTGGATATCCCCAAATCCCATCACCTGCCTGCTGTGCTGTGCTGGCCAGGTGTGTGCTGTGCCTGGGCAAACAGGCCCCTCTGGAGGGGCCCAGCACCTCTGCAGGCAGTGGGTGTGGAGCCCTGGCACAGCTGGGCTGGGCAGGGCACTGCTTTTGGGGTGCCTTGAGCTGCTGTCACACCTCAGTGACACAGAGCCAGGTCTGGCCCTGCTGGGGCTGCAGGGACTTGCTGAGGTCCCCATTGCTCCCCTGCCAGAGAGCCCAGCTGGGCTCTGTAACTGCACACACACTGGGAGAAGGTTTGCTTCGCCTGCTGTTTGCTGATACACCCCCAGATCCAAAGGAGGTTGTTCTGATGGGATTTAGGTCATGGCCAAGGCTCCACAGCCAGAGCTGGGAGTGCACAGAGCCTCAGAGATCAGAGCCTGGCTCAGCCCTGCCCAGACAGACCCCCCAGCACAGGCTCTGGAGAAGATCACCAGCCACCACCGAGCAGGAGAGGCGTGGGATGGAAGCACTCCAGGCCTTGTTCTCCTTATCTCTGGTGGAGCTGGAGACAGTGCCTCAGGCAGGGGCAGGATGTGGGAGGAGAACCGGGCTCTGCCTGATGTCTGGAGGCCTCAGAAGCGGATCCAGAGGGATCAGAGGGGAGGCAGGAGCGAGTGGCAGGGAGYGTTGGATGCCGGCGCCGGCCGCTGGTGCTGGGATGTGGCGTGTGAGACAGCGTGGGCAGCTGGCTCCAGCCCTGCCTCCCGACAAGGCTTTGTTTGGGAGGTTGTAGACACATGTCAGCAGTGATGGATAGATTTGTTTGACTTCCTGTCAAATCAATGATTACTCCTAGAAATCTCTTTTATTAGTTTATCAGAGGAAGTTCTCTGTCATTTATCCCAGCGGAGCTCGGCTGCCTGGTGTCACTGAGCAGGAGTTATTGCTGCCTTTATTGTGCTGCTGCTTTTTGCCTTTGACACCATATTTATTTTTGTCTTGCTKTGACACTGGGAGAGGTTCACTCCTGTTTTTCCCCTCGTTGCACAGAAGGTTTGTCTTTCCCAGTCCTTGGAAATTTGCAGGAATTCGCCCCAAATACCAAGGTTTACATCCATGCTCTCTGTTCAAGTCTGACTTGATGCTGTCTGGTTCTTCCTTGCCATTTTTGAGCTCATGAAGGTCTTGATTTCCCAGGAATTATAGAATGGTTTGGATTGGRAGGGTGGGGAGCCATRKCAGAGSTTTTTGGGATCTTCTGGATGCAGCAGCTTTGCTGAGAACTRTTTCATAGCTCCTTTCAAAGTGGGGAGAAGGAGACTTCAGACAYAGCTCACACATACAAGAGCTGTGCAAATTACTGAGTCATTTCTACCTTTGGTTATTTGTCCCCATTAAAAAKCTCATGGAATGACTTCAGATCAATCTAAATACTATTTTTTTTCCCCATTGACATTATGAATCAWAGAATCACAGAATATGCTGAGCTGGAAGGGACCCATCATGAAGTCCAGCTCCTGGCCCYGCACAGGACACCCCAACAATCTCCTGAGAGCATTGTCCAAATGTTCCTTAAGCTCTGGTAGTCTTGGAAAAATGGCTGAGGACCACAGTGGAAAGGAAGATGCTTTCAAATCAGTTTCAAAACCAGTCTTGGAAAGGATTTTTTAAAGAAAAATCTCAGCTTGATCAATTGAAACATCATCCTGGCCTTTCTCAAGTTTTCCCACCAGTAACAGAAGTCCCGAGAAGTGAGAGCGCTCTCTTGTCCTGCTTTATCCAGAGGAACCCTTCCAGAGCTGGGCTCTGCAGCTCTTCCCTGCCCTCTCCAAGGGCTGAGCAYGTGGGGAGCTTTGGGAGCTGCTGATCCTGCCGGGATAACAACACTGACCCTGGAGTTCAGGGACAAGAGGGCTCTGCTACTGAGCAGGGAGGGCAGAGCTTCACCCTCTGCACTGCCCACATCACTTCAGGCATGAGAGCAGGAGGGGAATGAGGTGGGAATGCAGGAGCAGGCTCTGGGTGACTTTGCTCGAGTTTTGGATGCTGCTGCAGCCTCCTCTCCTCCTCCCAGGGGCAAAGGTCTTGCTGTGCTTGCCCTGTTAGTCCAGGAACTCCTAGGCCAGGCTTTGATACGCTGATCTTTGTCTTCTCTCTGAGGAGAGAAACATCTGCAGTTTTTCTTTGAACCACGAGGGAGAGAAGGCATTTCTGCCACTGAGCTGGAGGGGGATTTGGTTTCAGATGACTGCCTATACACTCAGTTTTGGTTGTCTGCTGATCCAGACTGCTCCACAAATGCTGCTTCATGCCTGGTGCCCCCAGCTGGAGCTGGATTTCCATCTCCCCTCAYGGTCCTGGCTGTTTTTGACCAGGASWTGGCTGTCTGGAATTGGTACCCAGCCTTGAGGGAGAACAACATCCAGCTGATGGGTTGTGTAGTGGTGGGGGCAGTAAATGAAGCTGAGGGGAGRCAGAGGCAGAGGTTGAAGCCTTCAGTGAGAAGATAAAAGCCTGTTCTGAGATCAAAGGCAGCAGGGAGAGGTGCACAGCTCCTGAAAGCAAATAACCACCAACAACCACTGAACGTGCAGCTGGGATTTATCTCTGGGGCTGAGACACATCCTGTCCCTCCATCAGCAGCTAAGGATGCTCTCCTAAGCCTGACAAGGACAGCAATTGCCTGCTCTCTGATGGGTGGCTGGAACTCTGTGCAGTAGGAAAGCTACAGCCTGTCACCCCTCCCAGGACAGGAGTCTGTTCCTTCTGCCGGGAAGTGCTTCCAGAGAGAGAGAGAGATCAATTCCTACTCTTATCAGACTCTTCTATCCAGTACTAGTCAATGGGTCAAACACCTGAATTGATTTCACCATTCCCAAATCAGTGAGAGGTGCAGGGTGCAGAAATCACCGGGAGGAGGAACAGAGGGATGGAGGAATCCTCAGGAGAGGCGGGTGGGCTTTGCTGGCCCGGGTGGGGGAGCCCATTAATTTTGCCGGCGTGTAATGCAGAGCGCAGTGATTGCTCCAAACAGAAATGATTTAACCTTGAGCGAGGGAAACGCAGCCCAGCAGCGGCCGTGGAACAATGAAGAAATTCCATCTGTGATCCGCCGTGCCCCGCGCTGCGCTCCAGCGGCTCCGGTGTCACCGATCCATTATTCCAGCAGGACTGCCAGTGCATTATGCATGAGCCCGTGGCCACTGCTGGATCAGCCAGGACTTCTTCGAGGCAGGAAAAACAATCCTCGATGTCACGGAGCTGGGCTGTGCTCCCTGGCTCGGGAGGACGGTGCTGCCCGCTGGAAGGGTGTGGTTTTGCCGGGGTTTGGCACGGAGGGGATTTTCCATATGTTTCCCTGAGGGTGTGGATTGTGGCAGCCCCCACAAAGGGCTGGGCTTCAGAGGGAGCAGCACTCCCTGAAAGGGCTGGATTTGCTGCGGGGCATTGCTTTGGGGAGAAGCTGGAGCGCATCTCAGCTTCTGGCACCTACCCAGGTGGGCTGGGGGGTGACAGCTGCCCCAGGGATGGAGGGGAGGTAGATTGGACTTTGCCATCCCAAGGGTGGAATCACAGAATCATGGAATATCYTGAGTTGGAAGGGAGCCACAAAGAYTAYCAAGTTCAACTCCTGGCCCWGCACAGAACCCCATCACTGAGACCTCACAGGGGTCAGCAGTTCCCTCTTGGGGAGCAGCTCCCATCTTTGCTCTCAGTGACCAGGGACAGTGGTGGCCAGTGATGACAGAACCCAGGCTGGAGCTGTGCCAGGAAAGGGTTAGGTTGGATACCAGGAAAAGGTTTTTCCCTCAGAGGATGCTGGGCACTGCCCAGGCTCCCCAGGGAATGGGCACGGCCCCAAGGCTGCCAGAGCTCCAGGAGTACTGGGAAAACACTCCCATGGATGCACAGGCTGGGATTGTTGGGATGTCCTGGGCAGGGTCAGGGGCTGGACTGGATGATCCCTGAGTGTCCCTTCCAGCTCAGGAGATTCCATGATTGTAMGGGATGATGAGTGAACAGCTCGGCATTGCTGTGTGCAGGGTGTCCAGGGGGAAATAAATCAGGATGAATGAGGCTTTTCCAGGGGCAGAGCTCAGGAGCTGTGGGACACTCTGGRACCTGCTGAAGGCTGTTTAGCACTGACCCTCCAAGCTCATCCCTTAGGGCTCAGTACCTGGGTGTTGCCTTGGACTAAAGTAGGCTCCTTTATGGCCTGTTCTGGACTGAGGTTTCCCTCTCCAGCCCAGCAGCCCTGGCCAGACCTTTCCCAGAGAGCAGAGCATGGGTGACAGGCTTCCCTGTGTCCCTGGAATCCAGGCTGCCCCATGGGAGCCCGGGTAAGTGGTGGGGAGTAACAGCCTGCTTGGAATGAARTCATGTTTCTTCATTAGGTGAAACAATACAGCAGAGCGAAATGGATTTTAAAACAACAAAGGCCCACAGCATGTTTTACCTCATTTAATCTTACAAGCTGRGTTTGATAGGCTTTTCTTTCCCCTYCTRGCTTACAAAGCTCCAATTCCCCTCCAGGGCTTTGTTCTGCTCTCCCCARTCCCTGCTGGAAGGCTCAGAGCAGCACCTGAAGGGGCCCACAAGGAAGCCAGAGAGAGACAGAGTGCAGGATTAGATGGGATATTGGGAAAGAATTCTTCCCTGTGAGGGAGGTGAGGCCCTGGCACAGGGTGCTCAGAGAAGCTGTGGCTGCTCCTGGATCCCTGGAAGTGTCCAAGGCCAGCTTGGACAGGGCTTGGAGCAACCTGGGATTGTGGAACATATCATTTGAGTCATAGAATCATGGAATATCCTGAGTTGTGCAGGTCAGCAGCTCCCARCCCTGCCCAGGACACCCCAACAATCCCAGCCTGTGCATCCCTGAGAGCATTGTCCAAAGGCTCCCGGAGCTCTGGCAGCCTTGGGGCTGTGCCCATTCCCTGGGGAGCCTGGGCAGTGCCAGCACCCTCTGGGAAAAAAACCTTTCCCTGATCTCCAACCTAAACCTGCCGTGAGATTCAGTCCCCTCCATCAACGTTAGGTTCCACTGAATTAGTCTCTGCTCACAAAGCTGGGAGGAAGCAGGGTATTTTCTCCCCTTACCTGACTGCAGTTTTGACAGCCCCAAACCTGGCAATCTGGCTGSACTGAGGCTGCTGCTGAAAAGAAACAGAATTAGAAGGAATCAGAGGAATTATTCTGTAGGCTTGCTGAGTGTCTGCAAACCCAAAACATTCTGTGTTATTGTGAGTCTGTAAGAGTGAACTGTGCTCATCCCTTCAGAGAGCCTGCCCTGAAAGGAGGCCCCAGGACTGGCACCCCGGGCTCTGAACTGAAAGCCACCTTTCTCTTGCTGAGCCTGAGGCTGGTGCTGCTCTCCAGCAGATGCCAGGATTATGGAAGAGCTCAGCAGAGYGCYGYTCTCCAGCAGCTCCTGCCRTTTCCCAGCCATCCCTCACATTYCAGSCGTTTGATGTTCACTTTGCGGGATRGAGCACTGCGTTAATTAAGTCAGGATCCCGAGCAGCTCCGCATCTCCTGCAGTCAGGATGGGATGATCTGTCACTCCCGAGACTGCCAGTGCTGCTCCGGAACAAAGAGCTGCGACATTCCCACATCATCACAGGAACAAAGGCGCTCCCTGAAAGGCTGCACATGCTGAGAGCAGAGCAGCAGCACAGCTCCGCCTGACCTGGGACAGCTCCCTTCAGCCCTCTGCTCCTCGGCAGCTTCTGGCACATCCCYGCTCTCCTCCGTGCTCTGGGGCAGCAATTCTCCCTCATTATGCGTGTGCAGGAGGCTTTGATCTCCGTGCCTGCATCCTGTACCACAGCACAGAGAGCCTTTCACAATCAGAGCAAGAGGCTGATTAATAATGTCAAACTTCCCTGCACATGTGAACCTGCAGGGCTCCTGCRTTCCCTGCCTGCTTCCTGGGACAGTTCCTGGGGCTGGCAGGGCACGGGGGTCACTTGCCTTGTTTGAAAAACCCACATCCAGCTGGATCAGCAGTGGATACAGGGACTGCTTCCCTGCTTCCCTGCTTTCCCTCAGGCAGGAGGAGGATGTGGGGGCTGGGGGGCAGCTGGCGCTGTGCTGTGGTCAGCTTGGTGGATTTGAGGGCTGTGGGTACCTTGCAAGTTGGGCACAATCCTGAGAATCCTGTGTTCCAGGGTTCCCTGGAGACTGGGACAGAGGGCTGCCTGGCAGGGCAAGAACTGAATCATGGAATTGGCTTGGAAGGGGCCTTCAAACCCATCCAGTTCCTCCCCTGCCATGGGCAGGGACACCTTCCACTGTCCCAGGTTGCTCCAAGCCCTGTCCAACCTGGCCTTGGACACTTCCAGGGATTCAGGGGCAGCCACAGCTGCTCTGGGCACCCTGTGCCAGGGCCTCACCACCCTCACAGGGAAGAATTTCTTCCCAATTTCCCATGTAAATCTACCTTCCTTCATCTTCAAACCATTCCCCCTCATCCTGTCACTCCAGCCCCTTGTCCACATTCTCTCTCCATGTCTCTTGGTGATTCCTTCAGGTACTGCAAGGCCACAATGAGGTCACCCCAAAGCTTCTCCAGGCTGAACACTCCCAGCTCTCCCAGCCTTTCCTCCCAGCAGAGCTGCTCCATCCCTCTGCTCATCCTGGAGCCTCCTCTGCACTCTCTGCAGCAGCTCCACGTCCTCCCTGTGCTGGGCCCCAGGGCTGGGGCAGCTCTGCAGGTGGGGTGGGGAGAGGACTTTTCCTCGCTTTGCCTGTTGAATGGAACACTCAGATAATTGCTTTTTATCTCAGATTCTTTCAGGAGCTGCCTCTGGAGCTCCAGGCTGTTCCAGCTCAGCCTGCMGGCCTTGCTGAGGTGTTGTGAGCCCCRGGCTGCTTTGCCTCCTGGAGGGAATTCTGTGCCCCTTGTACTGCTGCTGTTGTAAGCTCAGCCTGACACAGCTCATTTTCTCACTGTGCCTTTGTCTTTCTCTTTTGGAGGATGTACTTTYCCTGACAGAATTTCCAATTCAGTTCATTTTCTCTGCCTGCAGTAGGAGGGGAGAAAAAGGTGGTTTGAGGGGTTTGCTGCATGTATTATTAATTGTCCTGATTTCAAGGCAGCGCAGTCTTTTTCTGCCTGATATTCCCATTTTCTCCTAAATAATATTGGCTGCCGGTTTGAAAGGGGCTTGGCATTTGAAATTCTATGGATTTCTTTGTGCTGGCAGTGTGTTTAAAGCTGGGAAACGCGGTTCTCCTGCTTATCTGGAGCTAAAATGGCAGCGTGTTAGTCATCAGTCAATTGAACTGTGTTGTCGAGCAGTTGATTATTGCAGCTGCCTGTGTTTCCTGGGCTGGTTAAAACATCCCCCAGAAGTGCTGTGTCAGAACCTGGCCACTAAACATCATTAATGCAGGAGCAGCAAGGGGCTTTGGCACGCAGGTGAGCRGGTTTGGGTCATTCCCAGCCCTGGTGATCCTGTTAGGAGGCACGCGTGGTGCTGGATAACAAGCAGGGRTTCGTGCTGGGGCTGTGTGGTGCTGCATGAGGATTTTCAGGGCTGCCAGCCTGTGCTCCCACAGAGCTCCAGGCCCAGCTGGGATGGGTTTGTGATTCCWGCCCAGCTCCTGGTGAACACTGGGTTTTTTCAGAGCAAGGAAAAAGCTGCCTTTGCTACCCAGTGGAACAGGATTCAAGCCACGCGTTGCCAAAGCTGTGCAGATAAAAGGGACACTCAGCCCCAGGCAGGGGAAAGTCTCCTGACAGCGTTCCTGGGGTCAAGGGGATTGTCCTGATTCCAGTGGGGCTGCAGCTGAGAGAGGGGAACAATGCATTTCCCAGAGGGATTAATTAACCTGGTAATGGGTCTCGAAGAGGGGCAGTGAGGGATCCCGCTGTGTTTGATGCTGCTCCTCCTCTCCCTCCTCTCATTTCCTAGGACCCTTCCCAAGGCATCTGCACTTGCATTAAATGCTGGACACAATGGCAGCACAGGGGTAAATCCCAGCCCGGAGTGATCCGAGAAGCGAGCAGGGAACAGGGATCCTCCCCCACCAAGCCCCATAAAGGATCATTCTCTTGGCTGCTGTGGGCCCAGGGTGATGTTCACACTCCCCTTATCTCCATCTCCATCCTGCACTTCTCCCTTGATSCCAACAGTGAATTTTACTCCTGGTTTGCTGCTCCCTTGCCGCAGTCCAGGCAGACCCAGGGAGCAGCTCTGCCCTGACCTCGCTCGCACCACTTCCAGCTGGCGTTCCCTTGGCTTTGCAGGAGCCATCCAAGCAGGATTGGGCTCCTGCTGGCCCCTGCCACTGCAGCCCCTCCCGTGCCACACCGGCGTGTGCTGCAGGGGAATCCAGCCTGCTCCTGCTGCAAAGGAAACATCTAAAGCCAGCCAGAGCATGTCCAATAGGATTTGTGGTTCTTCCAACCTCCCCATGTTATTGACTCCCCCTTTCAAGTGTGGCCAGAGCTTTATCTGCTGGTAATAGGGAGAATTAATCATTTCCTTTAAAAGAGAAAAAAAAAAAATCGGCTTAAAAACCCCTCCACCTTTTTATTTATTTTTTTACATAAAAAGGCAAGTAAAAGACATAACAAAGTTGTTAAAAGTTCAAAGGGAATGCTAATCCCTGTAATGTGGACTAATCAACTTTTATCCAGACAATCCCCTTGTATCTCTGGGGCCTTGTGTGGTGCAGGATTCCCACAGGCAAGTGCTGGGCTTTAACTCCTTTGGAGCTGCTTCCAAGCYTCCTGCCCCTCTTCCCAGAGCACTGCAGCCCTGCTATCACTCAGGAACAGCCTGGCACCTTCCTGCACTCAGAGCAGCTTCAAAGGTGCTGCAGCTTCCCTGGTGAAGCTTTCCAAGAGGTGTGGGTACAAAAAAAAGTCCTTTTCCCTTGGAGGGCTGAACCATCCCAGGGTGAATATATGAGTGGAGCTGCTCCAGCTGTAGGAACTGCTGGGGATGGATAAAGGGGCATGGAATCCGGGCAGGATTTACGAGTAATTCCTTGGTGTGGTGCCTCTAGGAACGACTTCCCTGGCCTGGGAGGTCTGTGGGGTGTAGGACACATGGACAGTGCTGTTTGTGCTCACCTGGATGCCTCCATCAGAACCTCCATGTGCGGATCTTTGGGAAGGACAGAGCAGTTCCCTCAGCCAGGGATGGTTTCTTTGGCAGAGATGCTGTTTGAGGAGCTCATCCCCAGACAAACCCCCTCAGGTGCCTGCATTCCCCACATTGAGTTTACTTTGCAGTGGTGTCAAGGCTGCAAGCAGGATCCACCACCTTGAAAAGGAGGGGGGGAAAAAGCATTTCAGCATTCCTGGATCTTGGAATATGGGGATTCACTGGGCTTTGAAGGGATTCCTTGGTGCTTTCCATGCCATATGAAAGCCCCTGGGCGATTTGTGGATTGCACAAACCCGTGCAGCTGCAGAGCTGGGACCAGGGGATGGGCATGGTGTGTTTTGGAAGGCCCAGCTGYTGGGACAGATGTGTTTGTGCTCCCAAAATCCCTGCCAGAGGAAGGCAGGGAGCCATGCTGGCTGAGGCYKAGTAACAGTTGCTACAGTAAAACTCTCTGCTGYGWTTTCCATCTTGGAGGGCAGGATGGAATKGARTTATTCCTTCCTGACAGGCAGTGCAGCTGCCCTGTTCTCACTGGTGGGGATGGATCCTGCTCTTGGGGTGGCTGGGTTTGTGTGACAAGTGGCCCCAAGCATTCCCAAGGGGCTTCCAGCTGTGTGCCTGATACTGGGAACAAGGGAATAAACTTGGTGGTCTTTGTGCTGAGCTGGGATGTAGCTGGGGCTGGTGGTTTTCACTGCCCAGAAATCTGCAGCTCCTCCAGAAAGAGATTTTGGATGTACTGCGGGTGAAGGGTGTGATGGCTGAGGTGGTCTCCTGGAAACTTGGAGCACTGGGGAGAAATCCAGCCCTTTTTATCTTGGGATTCCTTCRGCCTGGAGAAGAGGAGGCTGTGGGRAAACCCCCAGGACCTAAAGGGGGCTGATGAGAGAGCAGGAAAGGGATTTTTATAAGGGCCTGGAGTGACAGGACAAGGGGGAATGGCCTTRATCTGAAGGARGSTGGATTTAGGTTGGATSTGAGGGAGRATCAGCTCAGCTGCTCAGAGCCTGGTGCCATAAACACCAAGGCTGTGGCTTTGGACCCTGCCTGGGCTGTTCCCTTGAGAATGGCACTCAATGGCCKTGTGGGGCCCTTCCAACCCAGAACATTCTGTGATTCTGTGGAATTCCACCCTGGGAGGGAGGTGAGGCCCTGGCACAGGGTGCCCAGAGAAGCTGTGGCTGCCCCTGGATCCCTGGAAGTGTCCAAGGCCAGGCTGGACAAGGCTTGGAGCACCCTGGGACAGTGGAAGGTGTCCCTGACCATGGGAGGGGGTGGCACTGGATGGGCTTTAAGTCCCTTCCAACTCAAACCATTCCATAATTAGCTGAAGATGGACATCCCCAAGGTGCACTGATCCAGCTTCCACCTGCTGCTGGAGCTGTGGGAACTGGGATCCACTGGTGCAGTGCCCTGGGGCTGGATCCCAGTGGGGTGGGGGCTGCTTGGATTGGGACCCTCAGTCAGCTCAAAGCCAAATGGATGAAAGGATAAAATGTGGGCAGGGCAGGAGGAGAAGGGGCAGGGCTGAGCCAGATCAGGGGAGCTGCTGGCAGCAAGTGGGTCACCCTCAAACAGCCCTGCCCAACTTCCAGCCAGCCAGACATCAAACTCCAGACTTCCTGGTGCTTCTCCAAGCTGTGACAAAAATCCGGCCAGCTGTGAAGCAGCTTCCCTGGAAATCTGGYGCATAATGAGGAAGAAAAAGGAACATTCTCCTTGAAAATTTCAGACATAAGAAAAATCAAGATTACTTTCTGATTTAATCGTTCCTTAAATCTTTTTAAAGAGCTTTGAAAAACACTCAGTGTTTTTGTGGAGATTTTGTCTTTTTTTTTTTTTTAATAATGAGTAAATTGAATTCTACTTTCCAAAATAATTTTTAAATTTCCTCTTTGAAGATATCTGGGCATTTTTTTTGCAAAATGACTTCCAGTGCCTGGAGTGATTTCGGGGTTAACAGGTTAATTAAACGTTGGAGCAACTCACTGAGGTGTGAGCTGACTTCCTATCAGCTGGCTTTGAAAATCAGGATGGGCTGTGGTGGTTCGGGAATCCCTGGGAATCCTGGGAGAGGTGGATTAAACAGGATTAATGTGGAGGCCGGGAGCATTCCCAGAGGGCAACCCTGGGTGCTTTTTGTGCTTTTTAATTACCTCTCCTGCCCTGGAGAGATTTTCCTCGTGGCTCAAGCCCTGGAGTTGGCAGTCRAAGCCCCACCAGGCTGGAAGCAGGTGGGGTCAGGCTCTGGTCCCCAGGAACAAGGGACAGGACAAGAGGAAAYGGCCTCAAGCTGTGCCAGGGGTGGTTTTGTTTGGATATCAGGGAGAATTTCTCCATGGAAAGCATTGTCAAGCCTTGGGAGCAAGCAGTGATGGAGCCACCATCCCTGGAAGTGGTGGAGAGAGGAAGGGTGGATGTGGCACTGCAGGACAGGGTTTAGTGGTGGTGCTGGGCTGATCTTAAAGGTCTTTTCCAACCTGAATGTTTCCRTGATTCCAGGATATCCTGCAATCCAGGGAAACTGGGCTGGGGCTGGCCAGACCTCCATGGCCACACGTGCTCTGTGCTCAAAGGTGAGTTGGAGCAAATCCTTCCATTTATTGCTGGCTGYGAATGACTCCAGTACTGCCACATCTCTCATTGTATCTCCTTAACTAAATGGATTAATTTCTTTTGTCCTCTTCACAGGCTTAATTAGCAATCTGCAACACAAATTAAATCACTATCAACTAATTCCAACTATCCCTTCAGAGATAGCCCTCAGCAAGCTCCATAATCTGGTTAGCATTGGAATGAGCCCGTGTCCTACCCTGCAAACCCCAGCGTGAGCTGCTGCCTTTATCCACTGCTGACGAGGTTTTGTCCTTCCTAATGAGGGCAGCAGCCACTCTCTGCYTGCTCTGCAGGCATTTCAGCAGSCTTTGGGGGTTTGTGCTTGAGAAGGATCCATGGAGAGGGCTGAAATCCTCACAGGGAGTGGGAACAGCAGATGAACTTGTGTTTTCCCAGTTTTGAACCAACTCAAGTGCCAAGTTCCCTCCATGCACCCAGAGGTGAGCGTGGGCGTATCTTGTACCCACCTCTGTGGTCACAGGCACCTCTGTGGCTTAAATCCATGGACAAGCTTTCAGAAACTCTTGGGGACATTGGAAAAGCTGGATGAGCCTGTGACCCTTGAGACAGGCAGCCAGGACCTCGCAGATTCCATCCCACTCTTCCTCTTTTGCSCTCTTTCCCAAACTCAGCTGAACCTCCTGGTGGATACACCACTCTCCCCTGGCATCGTTTTACAGGGCTTGGACAAGAATTCTGGGGCAGTTCTGGCTGAAGATCCTGCCAGACCTCCAAAAGCTGGGAAACTGGAGAGTGCTGAGGATCCCCTGGGGACATTTGGGTGCATTTTTTTGCCTTGGTTCTTTCCTAACAGCTCGGTGTCCGTGAGTGTGAGATGCAAGGGGATGATGGCTTCCTTCCCCTTCCCTCCTCCAGGTCCTCCTGGTCCCTGCTGCTTGCTGCAGTCAGCATGGAAGCTGTTTGGGTGTGGGTAATAAATGTATGTAGGTCATGATCCCCAGCATCCCTATGCTCCCAATAATGGGAATAATCAACAGCAATTTTTTTGCTGTGCTTCTCCTCCCTGGTTCACAAAAAGAGGAGAAGAGGAGGGGAATGGAGCTCAGGAATAGAAGTGGCCTTGACTATCCAGACTCAAAGGAGAATTTCTTGGTGCTCACACTTTTGGAAAGGAGGATTTGGAAGCAGATTCATGAGGTTCTGCRGAGATAAAGCAAAACCTGTCAAAGGGGTGTTGCTGCTTTTTTTGACAGCACGGGGATCAGCAGGGAAATGCCTTCCTGTGGCTGGAGGAAGACACTTTTCCAACTGCCAGAATATTGAGTTTCTTCTCTATTTCCATGTTAGTGATTTTCCAGAGAGCTTGGGGGTTTGGGAGGAGCAGGGTTGGAGCAGCACTTTCCTCTGGCCAGGGGGAGTGCAAACCCTGAGTCTGTTACAAAGACTTTCTGACAAGGATATGGAGCTTGCTCTGAACACTGTTGCTCCTTGCCTCCCAGAGCTTGCATTTGATTTTTAAGGAGAAATAAAAGGTTGATCAGAATTCACAGTTGTGCCCAGGGGTCAGAGCTCTGATGTCATGTATCCCTGGTGGATTCTAGGAAGCRCTTGATTTGGGGTCTCTTTTCTTCCTCCTTGATTTAAATATGGAAATGCAATTTGAAAATGAACAGAAAATCCTCAAAGGTTTGTGCCAGGAAATCCCTGGAGGTTTGTGCCTGAACAGTCTGGTGTAGGGCAGAGCTGGTGGGAGAGGAGGATGGCTGAGTTCAGCAGGAAAACATCCTATTCCTTCTCTGTCTTCAGCTGGGCCCTGGCTGTGCCCCACCCTCTGTGGAGCCCTGCCAGCTGATCTATTCCTTAAGAAGTCTTATCCCAGTCTCCTTTTCTTTCCCTATTTGGGACTGAATTGCAAATTGTACCCTTCCAATTGTGTATCCCTGGCTGCTGTTCTGTGTTTGTCCAGAGGTGGGAATGCTGGAGCTGAGATCTGGCAAAGAGAGGGCAGAGCAAAGCAGCTGCTTCTCCTCAAACTGCAGCCTCAAGGCTGGTCACGGGAAACTGGGAGGGGATTAGACCCGGGATCTGCCTTTTCTTAGCAATTATCCTGATATGAGAGAATCCCTGAATTGCTGAGGTTGGAAAAGATGTCCAGGACCATCGAGTCCAGCCTGTGACTGATCCCACCTTGTCACCCAGCCCAGGGCCCTGAGTGCCACATCCAGGCATTCCTTGGACACCTGCAGGGATGGGGACTCCAAACCTCCCAGGGCAGCCCCTGCCAAGGCTGGGCCACCTTTTCCATGAAGAAATTCCTCCTGGTGTCCAACCTGAACCTCCCCTGGCACAGCTGAGGCCGTTCCCTCTCATCCTGTCCCTGTTCCCTGGGAGCAGAGGCTGACCTCTCCCAGGCTGTCCCCTCCTGTCAGGGAGTTGTGCAGAGCCACAAGGTCCCCCCTGAGCCTCCTTTTCTCCAGGCTGAGCCCCTTTCCCAGCTCCCTCAGCCTCTCCTGGTGCTCCAGCCCCTTCCCCAGCTCCGTTCCCTTCCCTGGACTCACTGCAGCCCCTCGATGTCCTTCCCAAACTGAGGGGCCAGCACTGGACACAGTGACTGTTCCCTTTGTGGGTTTTCTGGAAACCTCAGAAGAGAGGGAAAGGGAAATGCTGTGCGTGGAGCAGCTGCTTTTGCRCTCTAAATCCTTTCTTTTCCAGTGAATAAAGAGGAAAAAGAGCTCCTACCAAGTGATTGTATAAGGGACTGGAAGTAGAAATTGGTGAGAGAATTTAATCTGGGAATAGACAGGAGGCAGAGGCCTCTGCTAATTGCCTCTTCACAGATTTCGCTGAAAACACTACGCAGGCAATATCCATGGGAAGAGACTTCAGAGGGATCTAAAGATAAGATCCCAGTAGAGAAGGAGGCAGTGGAACAAGAGGGCAGCCTTAAATAAAGGAATTACTGGCACAGGTTAGGAAGCAGCCGTGAGTTAAAGGAAAAAAAAAAAAGAACAACCAATTTTCAGTGTGGCTGTGGAAGAGGAGAGAATCTGGAAGCTTGGGCCAGGCTTTTAAAAATATAATCCAGAATTAGAGGGGAGGAAAAGATGGAATAAATAGTAGTCGCCCACAGTTATTTAGTGGAATTTATTTAGTTGTGTAATTCAAGCTGTGAAAAGCTGGGAATGGCTCTATCCAGGCAGGTGAGCAGGCAAGGCAGTGGCAGATGAAATTAAATGTTGACAAATGCAAGTTAATGTGCATTGAAAGGCAAAATTCAACCTCCTCATCCACATTGCTGCATTTTAAATTAACTGGAACCACTCAGGGGAAAGGCCCAGGGGTTATTGTGAGCAGCTCAATGAAAACATCTGTTACCTCARCAGCAGCAGGCAGCAAAGCAAACACARCACTGCCTGTACAAGGGACATTTCSGATTGTCACTGGTGTTATGGCAATGTGGAGGGCACAGGGACTGCCCACCAGCTTCCGAGGGAGCAGGGGGAGGAAAGGCATCCAGGAACCTCTCACCCTGAGATTGAGGTTTTTCTCCCCTCAGGCAGCCTTGAACAGCAAGGAAGGGGAGTCCGGAGCTGTTGGTGGGGTGTGGGTTTCCTGGGCACAGTGATGGACAAGTCACAAATCACAGCACACAGAGCCCCAGACAGCACATGGCCAAAAGCTGCTGGACTTCTGTGGGAGGATCCCTTTTTATTGGTTCAAAGTCCCAAAAAAATCCTGAGGTGTCCTTGCAGTTAATGTGCTCATGGTTGTGACTTCCCACTGTGGTTGGCTGAGGAAGGTGTTTAATCCCTCTGTGTTTAATCCTTTGGTTTTGATCCAGAGGGGTTTAATCCCTCTGTGTTTGACCCAGAGGGGTTTAATCCCTTGGTGTTTGATCCAGAAGGTTTTAATCCCTCTGTGTTTGACCTTTGGTGCTTCTTCCACTGCTGCCCTGACTGCTCAAATCCCCTTTCCTGGCACAGAGCACAGACAAGGTTCAGCTTTTGGGGTCTCCAGGTTCTTCCAGCACAAAGCCCTGGGGCTTCTTATGTCCAATAGATCCTTTCCCCAGATGAGTTAAACACACATCTGCCTTCCTCACTCCTTCCTCTGCCCAAARTRTCATTGGCCCCATSCCAGGAGCCCSCTGTGCTGGGCTGATCCCCAGTGTGGGCAGCAGGRAAGGGGGAATTCTGTCCCACTCAGGTGAGAGCCCACCTGCAGAGCTGCCCCAGCCCYGGGGCCCAGCACAGGGAGGACGTGGAGCTGCTGCAGAGAGTGCAGAGGAGGCTCCAGGATGAGCAGAGRGATGGAGCAGCTCTGCYGGGAGGAAAGGCTGSGAGAGCTGGSRTTGTTCAGCCTGGRGAAGAGAAGCTCCAGGTAACCCATTTGAGCTATCAAGAAACAGGGAGACAGAATATTGACAAGTGCCTGGAGTGACAGCACAAGGGRGRAWGRCTTCAAACTGACTGAAAGCAGGGTTAGGTGGGAYATTGRGAAKGAATTCYTCCCTGTGAGGGAGGTGAGGYCCTGGCACAGGGTGCCCAGAGAAGCTGTGGCTGCCCCTGGATCCCTGGRAGTGTCCARGGCCAGGTTGGACRGGGCTTGGAGCAMCCTGGGGCAGCCAAAGGTGTCCCTGCCCATGGSWGGGGGTGGGACTGGAGGRGKTTTCAGGTCCTTCCATCCCAAACCACGCTGGGATTCTAGGAAAGGGCAGCAGCACAGGCTCAGGGGTGGATTCACTCCCTGCTCCAGGCAGCTCTTGGTATGMAAACAGTGCCCTGGGCTTAGTGCTTGTCCTTAACAMGAAGAAATTCAGGTAAATATATATRTATATTCATACCTGTTYTACTCTGCCWATGGCTTTGGTATAAARCACAGCTCTTGCTTTGATGACTTTGTTTAAATTTGCCCCAAGCCATGTCCTAAGCTTAGTTTACTCTTTTCAAATTAGCATATATTTTTATGGAGGTTATAAATATTTAACCTGCTGACCAACATTACCAGCAGCCCTCCAGCCTTTGTGATGGAAAGGAATTGCAGTGTGAAGTACGAGCGTGGGCTGTGGAAGGATGGCTCCATCAGTATTCCTCTATCCAAAACACTCCCTCCAACTTGATATTGGAGGGAAGAATAAAATCAAACTCACTGATTATCACTTAGGCCAAATTTACTTTGTGCATTTGGAGGAAGGAGCTCTATTAATCAGCTCCATTTCCTGCCTCCTGTGGACGTACCGAGCTCAGGGAGAAACACAAATAAATACATATATGCAGCAGCATAAAYAGATAGATGTTAAATCAGCATTAAAATCTTCCTGTCGTCTGCTCCATTACTCCCGTGATAGGTGGGGAGATAAAAAACCCTCAAGGTGAAATTTTGCCAATGTGATTTTCCCCATTTCTTGCTAATTTCCCAACGTCTGCACCCACAGAGAAACGGGGCTGTGGAGATGTGGAAGGGAATTAAAATTTCAGGCTTGTGTGGTAGCAGCAGCCAATGGGAATTTACTGGGAGGTTAAAGGAGAGGACAAGAGGCAAAGTGGGAAAAATCCTTTTAAAATCCGAGTGTGGAACGCGTTGCCTGGTGCACTTGGCTGCACATAAATTAAGGCAGTAATCTGAGGAGCTGAAAGCTCCACTTTAGCACTTGCGCTTKCTGGTGGCCCCCGAGCCCCTCGGTGGAGCTGCAAGTTCCTCGTGTACAGCCGAGGGGACATTACTGCTGGCATTATCTCCTGGAGGGGACATGATTCCGGGCATTATCCTCGGAGCTGGCAGCATTCCTGCTGATCACTCTGCACAGGAAGGGCAGATGTGCACTGCCACCCCTCCTGCGGCTCCTCTGCCCCTCTGCCACCGAAATGGCTTTGTCTCTGCGGGGGAAAAGTGGATTCACTGGATCTAATGCCTGCTTTTCTGCAGGTTAGCCCAGCATTCCTGTTGGGGTGAGTGCTGTGGCCAGGCCAGTTAGGGATGGGTATCCATGAACTATTTCCTAGGGAAAAGACAAGGCACAGCTTTTTGCACATTGATGTTCAAGGTGTACTGATATTTTTTACTTTCTATGGAGGGGTTTTTTTTGCTAATTCCCTGAGGAATCTTTCCCACTTTCCCTCCCCTCCTTTTTGTGCACAAGATGAAAGACTGAATAAGGCTCAGACTAAGGAGGAGACAGCATTTATTTCTCCTCTGAGGAGGCTGAAACATCCAGGTTAAACAAATAGGTTTTGTGCTTTCATTCAGGGGAAACTTTAGGTCACAAAGAGGCCGGAGAACTCCTGTTAATTGAAAACAGTAGCTCATGTCCCTTGTTGGGAAAAGTCCCTCTGTTTGAGGTGAGAATGCTGGGGAGATCAGCAGTGTGTCCTGGTGCTTTGAGGAGGTCTCACTGCACACAGCTGGCCCCTCKTTGTTTTCAGCACCTCACTTCCACMCAGATGACAGCTCCCAGCTTGCTTCCTAAAACAGGGAACGTTCCCAGCAGCTGGAATGRGGGACAGCAAATGTGGAGAACTCTTGGGGCTTTATCTCCCACCAAGCAGGAGGCCTAGGAAGTGAGGAGTTTGGAAATGCTGGGAGGATTGTCTGGGAGAGCTGAGGCAGCACAGCCAAGGTTCAAATCCACAGCCTAATGCTGGTTATCTTCCTCTGGARTAACCTGTGCCCAAGGGCAGCAGGCACGGGCTGTCCCAGGGGAGATTGYCTACCTGGGAATCTCCTGGCTCCCACCTCTGGAGCAGGTGGCTCCAGCTCTAACGTTCCTCCCATGATGTCAAGGGATGTGAAACTTCTGCAAGGCCCCAGGCTGGAACAGGAGTGGAGTGATGGGAGCATGGAGTGACAGGGAATGGCTTCCCACTGCCCGAGGGCAGGGTYASATGGGATATTGGGAAGAAAYTGTTCCCTGGGAGGTTGGGGAGGCTCTGGCACAGGKTGYCCASAGAAGCTGCAGCTGCTCCATCCCTGGAAGTGTCCAAGGCCAGGTTGGATGGRGCTTGGAGCAACCTGGGATCGTGGCAGGTGTCCCTGCTCATGGGAGGGGAGGAACTGGATGGGTTTGAAGGCCCCTTCCAAGGAAACTGCCCCACGAGGTTTGGGATTGGAAATTACAGAAAATTTCTTTATTGAAAGAGCTGTCAAGCACTGGAACRGGCTTGTCATAGGGCAGTGTTGGAGTCACCATCCCTGGMAGTGYCCAAGGCCAGGTTGGACAGRGCTTGGAGCAGCCTGGGACAGTGGGAGGTGTCCCTGCCCATGGCAGGGGGTGGAACTGGAGGAGGTTTAAGGTCCCTTCCCASCCAAACTCTTCCATGACTCTGTGATCCCAGGAGCACCAGGAGAAGGATTGGGAAATCCCATTGACCACAGGGASGTGCAGAGTGGCCAATCCCCGCTTTTCCGGTTTCCCTCAGTACCCTGCAGTGTTTGTTTGCTTTCCAAGCCCCAGCTGTTGGAGTCAGGGGATCACACGAGAACATCAGGGCTCCTCTCCTGAACAAACAAACGCAGCAGACTTTACCAGAGGAAAAACATGAAAGTGCAAATCCCAGGAGCCACAAACCCTCTGGAAGACAAAAGCCGCAACATTTATTAATTTGTTGAATAACCTGTTGGGGCCTGACTTGATTCTCAAACAAATGGAATTAGAATATCAATAGCRGAACGTTGGGTTCCTAAAATATTCAGCAGCAGCTTCCTTTTATGTAGTGYCTTTCATGAGAGCTGCTTCATGAGGTGCTTTGCTGTCCTAAATAATAAATAACAACACACACACACACACAAATTAACAGCTGTGGCCAAGGCAGGAAAAGATCTATTTCCAGCGGAGATTAGAGAGAAATGGGGAGGCAATGAGGCAGGGAGATACAAGGGAGGTTGGATCTGGGTCAGCTGCTTGATTTTGACCTTGGTTATTATTGGTCATTGGAGATAAAATATAGCCAGTGCTTCTGGAGCCTTCTTGTGGTGCCTGGAATTGCAGGAAGCAGAAAGCACGGAGWAAGGAGGACCCAGCTGGATTCTGAGCAGGGAAGG
Source organism: Alauda arvensis (assembly GCA_902810485.1). Lineage (NCBI taxonomy): Eukaryota > Metazoa > Chordata > Aves > Passeriformes > Alaudidae > Alauda > Alauda arvensis. The sequence goes on along the minus strand of CADDXX010000113.1, from coordinate 1,034,511 downwards.
GGGGACAGGGGAAGGTTTTACCGAGGTTTGCACCGAGGGAAGTTCAATGGCATTCTTTGTATCTCTGTTCTGAGGGTCCTGGGAGCACAGAATCATGGAATGGTTTGGATTGGAATGGATCTTAAAYCTCCTCCATCCCACCCCCTGCCATGAGCAGGGACACCTTCCACTRTCCCAGGTGGCTCCTGTACATGCAGTCRCAGATTCCTCACAATTCCTGGGATTTATGGTATTGCCGGAAAACTTYCATGCTGAAGCCAGAAAAACGTCCAAGAGCTGATGAAAACCAAACCAGGGATTAAGGCAGCCAGAACTCAGGTGCACAAWTGTTCCCCTTGGATGAAAAGATCAGGAAACGTTTCCCACCCAGTTGATTCTCCAGCAATTCCTATACAGCAATTTTCCCAGTTTCTCTTCCACACCTGTTGCTTTTGGTGCTCAGTGCCAGTTCTTTAGGAACAGATATGTGCTTGCATGGAATTCAGTCCYTCTGCTGAGCTCGTGCCTCTTGCTGGGAGAGCCTTGGGAAGCCCTTTGAGCCCCAGCACTAAACCTTTGGTGTTATGTAGGGCTGGAAAGTGATCCCTCCCACAGGAGGGATCAGGAGCAGGAGCAGGAGGTGGCTGGAGCTTCCCAGTGCTTGGGTTGATGTCAGCTGAGGGGCCTTTATGGCACTGCAAGAGCAGCAGTTTAATGGCAAGTTGAGATAAATGATGGGTTGAAGCAGTCACTGTGCACATGGTGAGCTCCAGAAGCTCCACCAGGCAGTGGATTTATCCTTTATTTTCCTGCCTGTGAACAAGGAATGGCCTGCCATTCCCTACTCCCAGGGATACTGGGACATTTGATACATAACATAAATGTGTGATRTAGGTGGGAGGCTGAAGTTAAGCAGCTGGAAAATACCAGAGCGGCTGGATAGGAGCGAGGAGCTGCAGGTGGGAAGGTTTCTCCTCTCTTTCTTAGGGATCCTCGTTGTGCTGCTGAGGAAACCTCTTGATTTTGCCTTTGGATTTGGGGTTTCTTGGAATTGAAAACCCTCAAGTGTGGATGCAGGTGAMACAATTCCTGGACAAGCGCTGCAGGTCACAGCAGCATTCCAGAAATCACTTGGGCTTGCTCTAAAGTACAGATTTTCAATATGCTTTTAACAGAAAACCATCTGATGAATCTGAGAGAACTTGTTCCTACCTCTGGCTGGTTCCATCCTCACAAAGGCCAGTTCTGCCTTTTGGAGGAAAAYCTGGTGGATCTGTGCCTTTGGGATGTAGCTTTGGCTTGGTTCTTTAGGCAGGAACTCTCCAGGACGTAAATATCTTCATTTCTCTTTCCCTGARGGCTTCCCATTAATGGGACAGGTTTTTTCCAGTTAGGAGTGAAACCACAGACATTAACAGCCCTTTCCCTGCTAATCAGATGCTGTGGAAGACTCTGGGATCTGCTTTCCTAAGGGAATCAACAGTTGTGAGCACACAGAATAGGAGAAAATTAACATTTGTGAGCACACAGACTGTGTAGAAATGCAACAAAACACCCGACCAAAATATTGGCTGTAAATCTTCCTCATTCATTATCCTATTTTCTGAAGTTTATCCTGTTATCTGCTCAGTGGGAGTATTATTCCAATTAAATGTGCTTCCTGGCAATTGCTTGCGAGCATTTAAGTCTTTAGGTGCTTTTCTGTGCTTGAGGAATTGCTGTTCCTGCTCTAACACGGGGCTAATTCTCCACAGAAATTGTCCCTCTGGTTTATGGATAGGCCCTCGGGAGCGGGCTGTTGGGGCTGGGGATGCTGCAGTCCCAGATTCCCATCCCCTGGGYGCTGGCTGAGGGAGCAGAGCCAGCTCCAGGGATCTGCTCCTCTCCTGGGAGTGAGGAGGGGAGAGATCAACCCCATTCCCTGTTCCCTAGGAGGAGAGAAACCTTTTCTTACCCTTCCTGATAACAAAGCCACAGCGATTCCTCTCTCCCAGGGACAGGCAAAGCACCCAGGTCAGAGGAAGCTGCCCAAAAACCCGCCAGAGAAAATCAGACTCCTGCTGACCCCACATCCCTTTGAGGCTGGGGCCCACAGGACTCCCCCAAGCCCGGGATGAGCTCCTGGGAATGTCCCTTGGGATATCCTTCACACGTGGGATGCTCACATCCTCGTGGAATCCAGCTCACCTCAGCACAATTCCCACTGGCCTCTCCTGTCCCCTCGCTCCGGGAGCGTTCCTGAGCTCTGATGGAGCTTCAGCCCCGCAAATGAGGGTGCAGGATTCCTACAGAGGGACAGGCAGGCGCTGCTCCATCCCAAATCCTGCCTGCATGCTGGGAATGCAGCCCTGGGCTCACACTCAGCACACAGTCCCTTTCCCGGAGCCGCCTCTGGGATGTTTGCTGCGCTCCATCCCCTGTTGGGAGAAGCACAATCCCGGCTCGCAGCCCCGCGCCTTCCCCGTGCGCTGTGGGCAGGAATTGCTGAGTGAGGAAAAGCTGCTTGCAGGCAGCGGGGTTGGAGGATCAGGTCTCTGATGGCCAATTTCATTGCAAACAAAGGCTTTATTTTTGCTTTATCTCKCCTTAAACCCGTGAGCAGCTGTAAGAGGCAGCGCCAACAAAAACCTGCTGCCTGAGCACAGCTTGGGGAGGGCTGGGGGGAAAGGCTCCATCAGGTAAGTGGCTTCGTTATCAAATACCTGAAAACCTTCCCGAGTTCTTTAAAGCAAGCTCTGGTCTCGGTCTTTGGAGAAACAATCGCCGTGAAGAACTCGCTCGTTGGGCTGCTCGGAATTGTTCTGCCCAGCTGAGTGATCTGATTTGATGGAAAGCTCWGAGTCCTCAARTCTTTATTTCCYTGCTCTGTCTCCTTYCTCATCACCAGGAGGTTTGGATTTCYCCCCCAGMCCTGCAAAGCCTTAATTCCCCGCGGGGATTATCCTGTCGGTGTGTTTGCCCGCAGCGAGTGCCTCCTGCTCTCGCCCARTTGTGGRGKTTCGCTCGAGTGGAACAGCCAATAACCAAAATACGCAGTTCTCGCCTCCTTCATTTGCCTTCGGAGGTGGCAGGGAGCAAACCGAGTCCCTTTCCCTGCAAACTGGGAGGTTTAGAGGGGCTAAACTCGGATCTCATCTGGCATCAGATGCAGATAAATAACCCCTGAGCAGAACAGGGCAGGCTTTGCTTGCACGGCCCCGAGGCTTCTGGCCAGGGGAAGGGCAGTGCAGTGCTCAGGGCTCTGTGCTGGGCTGGCCTTGTCCTTCTCCCCTGGAGAACCACTGGCTGCCTTCTGCTTTGCTTCCTGAGCGGGCAGATGGGATGGCTGGCACTCCTGCAAGGATGAGCTCCCTGGAGAGCCTGGGCAGGCTTGGGAAGAGCTGGGGATGCAAGCTCCAAGGCTTCCTTCTCTTAAGCTTTGGGGCATGAGAGGAACCTCAGTGTGAACTCCCCTTCCCCCATCCCGAGCCCTGGGCTGGCCTTGCCTGGCTGATCATGGGATCCCCTGAGCTGGGAGGGACCCACAGGGATCATCCAGCGCAGCTCCTGGCCCTGCACAGACACCCCAACAACCCCTGAGAGCATTGTCCAAAGGCTCCGGGAGCTCCTTGGGGCTGTGCCCATTCCCTGGGGAGCCTGGGGAGTGCCCAGCACTCTCTGGGGGAAAAACCTTTCCCAAAATCCAACCTAAACTGCTCAAGCCCTTGCCTGGGTGCAGTCCCTGGTCACAGAGAGCAGGGACTGGACCTGCCCCTCTGCTGCTCCCCCGGAGGAGGCTGCAGACAGCTGTTGGTGCGGCTGGATGCACAATTCCAGCAGGAATGCAGAGCGGCATGGCCCAGCCCTGCCCAGCAGCTGGAGAGGGGCAGCTTTAGTGCTCTGTGAAACAAYAACCATCAGGTGAGACATAAAGAACAGCAATTTGGCTGCTGTGCTCGCTCACTTCGGGAGCAAAACGACCCCTCTGGGGCTCAGGAGGGCAGCGCTTCCCTCCTGCTCCGCTGCCTGSGATGAGGACAGGGGGAGGGAAGCCCCTCCTGGGGCCGCAGGTCGGTGCTGGGGGTGTGGGGGGCACCAGCCCAGCCTCTCCCTGAGGGTGTGACCCCAGCAGAGAGAGAGGCAAACACACCAGCACAGCAGSGCTCTGGTTCCTTGCATTGCTGCTGGATGCCCTTGGGCTCCGGGGGCTGGCTGGGGCTTCAGAGGGGAGAGCAGCAAGCTGTGTTCCAGTGATAGTGTTTTAATTTCTTCCTCTTCTGTGTCTGCTTTGCAACTTACATAGTTTAATTTTAAAGCCTCCTCAGTTTTTTTTTTTTTTTTTTTTCTTCCTCTTCTGTGTCTGCTTTGCAACTTACATAGTTTAATTTTAAAGCCTCCTCAGTTTGTTTTTTTTTTTTTTTTTTACCCCTCTCCTTATTTTTCTTTTTTTATTTTGTACAAGGTGAATGTCGAGCAGTAATGTAATGAAAAGTTGACAGGCACAGATCTTTTTTAATAACTCTTATGTTGTGTAGCCTAAATTGGTTTAACCATAGCTGAGCTGAATAATAAGCAGRAGGGAATTCATCTCATGAACCACTGATAATTTGTAAGTCTCCTTTGGAAAGGTTTCAGAGCTCTGGCTCTCACTCCAAGAGAGTGGGATTGTGGTTTGCTGTGTGCTTTTGGTGGCCAGAGAGCTGGGAATGGCAGGGATGGGACCCACCATCCTCGAGTGGAATTGAGAGAGCAAATCCATCCCTCTCCAGGCAGRGCACATCCCTCCTGTGCTGCACAGCGTGGAGCTGCTCCAGCTCCCATCGGCAGCCTGGAGGGSGATTTTGGGAAGTGCTGAAGACCCAGCAGCTTCCCAGCCCTTCTCCCTGGAGCCACCCCGGGAAGCTGTGGTGTGACCCAGCACGGGAGAGGCTCTGGGATGGCARAGGGAGAGGAGAGGAGCACGGGATGTGCAGGCAGAGCTGCTCAGAGCTGTGCCAGCGAGCAGGGCTGATGGAACCCCGTGAGGTTTTGGGGTGCTGCAGGTCCCGAATGGAGAAGAGGAGCTGTGGAGTGCTTGGCTGTGAGAAAGCTGCCTCTGGTTTGCCTGGCTGTGGGGAAGAGGCTTCCAGATACACTGGAGGGCTGGAGGTGGAGGGGAAAAAACCCTGCCAGTCCTTGGGTGCAAGCTGGGAAATGGTTTCTGCAGTTAGCACACAAATCCCCCGTTACCCCAGAGTGAAAAGTCACTTTTACAGAAGCTCTTCCCATCTTCCATCTCCAGGTGTTCCCTCTCTTCTTTTTCCATGTCCTCACTGCTCATACCATTCATCTTCCTTTCAGTCTTGTTTTCTCAGGGATGACTTTGTTGTTTTTCTCACTTTTGGCCCTCTCTTCCCSATGTTTTGCATGCGTTGACTCCGTTGTCTCTCTGTCATGGTGACAGCAMCACCGCAGTGCAGCATCCTCCTGATGTCCCACTGCAAGCAAAACAGGCATGAACAAACTTCTGGGGACCAGGAAAGTCGTATGGGGCCTGTCACTGACCTGAAACACTCAACCTCTGCTCCAGGGGTGCCCACATGGAGGAGATCCCTGCGGTGTCCTCTCTGCCCGTGATTCCCCAGTGATTTTCAGGCTGGGATACAGAAAGTTTCCAGTGAAATGTTAAAAAAAGGAACTCCTGGGATGAAAAGTGTGATAAATTTGACCTAACAAGGACAAGGACTTCTAATCACAGAACCACGGGATCATTAAGACTGGAAATACCTCCAGGGTCGTTGGGTCCAGCCTGTGACTGATCCCACCTTGTCACCAGCCCAGAGCTCTGAGTGCCACATCCAGTTGTTCCTTGGACACCTGCAGGGATGGGGACTCCAAACCCCCCTGGGCAGCCCCTGCCAAGGCCTGCCCACCCTTTCCATGGAGAAATCCCTCCTGATATCCAACCTAAGCCTCCCCTGGCACAACCTGAGGCCGTTCCCTCTCATCCATTCCCTGTTCCCTGGGAGCAGAGCCTGATCACCCCCAGCTGTCCCCTCCTGKCAGGGAGTTGTGCAGAGCCACAAGGTTCCCCCTGAGCCTCCTTTTCTCCAGGCTGAGCCCCTTTCCCAGCTCCCTCAGCTGCTCCTGGTGCTCCAGCCTCTTCCCCAGCTCTGGACACACTCCAGCATCAAGGTCCTTGTCACAAGATGCCCAAAACTGGACWCAGCACTCAAGGTGTGGCCTCACCTGCCTGGATTTAGGCAGCTGAGGACAGATTCTTTTTCTTTATTCTTTATTCTATCTGCTCTCTGCAGGTGTTTTCTTGCACACCTCCAACAACATGGCCACACATTATTTATTCTGCACCTTGCTCAGTGCTTGCAATAAGAGAGGCTTAGAAACCTTCCTTGCACCAACTGCTGTGGTAAAATAAGGCTTGAATTAAAGTGATGTTTTTTTTCCATGTGAAATTTTATTGATGTCCAAAATTCCTTTAATCCTGGCAGCACAGGCTTCTTACCATGACCGTTCTGCATTGCTCCCTGGCTGTGGGGCTGATTTTCCTTTGAACTGGAGTTTGAAACAAAGAGGGTTGATCTAAAAACGAGACCTTTCACTTGACCCCGAGCAGTTCTCTCATTCAGCAAACAACTCCAGCTCCCTGCCCTCCTCATTCCGTCTGGATAAAAAAAGATGAAATGCTCGTTTCATCCTTCAGCAGCTCCGTCCTCAGGGCAGCTCTGGGTTTGGGATGGATTTGGGGRTGGATGATCCCTGCAGTGTGCAGGGTCAGGGCGTGGCTGGTGCAGAGCCCAGAGCAGAGGTGCCAGGGCCAGGCTGGAGCACACCCGGGGTTAGGGTGTGGGAAAATGGGAATCTCTATCCATGCATCCCCTGTGATGCAGGGCAAGGAGCTGAAGGCAGCAGCAGCTGCATCCTCACCTCGGGAATGCAGCTCCAGGGCTGATGTGGGGAGCTGCAGATAACTCGTCAGAAGTTTACAGCAGGTTTGACTCAGAGCAGGCAGGGCTGAAGGATGATAAATGCTCCRGAGTTCGTCAGCCTGGTGACACCTGGAATAGCAAAAATCTGCTTGGTATATTCAGGAGCTTGAGCTTTAATCTCTGACTCCTCAGCTTCTCATTTTTATATGTGACATTGCCGGGAAATGAATTTATATATAAAATCATTTCTATCTGAAATCATTTATACATGATGTGCTGAGAAATGAAATCTTTTCGACTACATTGTTCAGRAAAGTTGAGCCACATTGGAGAGGAAATGAGCAGTTCTCTGTTGAGACAGGGTTTGGATGTTGTATAGTAAATAATAATTAGGGTGATAAAAGTCTGCAGTGAACAATTATCCATTCCACAAACAAGGCAGGTGTTTGAAGGGGGGAAAAATAGGAGGCAATTGGGTAATGAGGCTGTAGCACAATGTGTGAGCACAATGCAATTTGCACAGACAATTTAAAGCTGGCACGGGCCTCTCCTGGAGCACCTGACAYGGAAACCTGGATCCGTCCCGGACATGGGTTTGGATGTAACACCACATTAACAATTATCAATCTTTCTGTGCACAATGACTCAGTGCTCCTGGCTGAGCTCAGCCCCTGGAACACCCTGAGCTGTGGGAGAAACAAAGCAGAGGAGGTGGATGTTTGGTGCTTGGCTCCAGTTTGGCCACTGTGTCGTGGCTGCCCTGACTGAGGGGAGACGTGGCTGCTGCACGTTTGTTATTCCACCCTTTCCCTTCAGTCCAGCTCACTGCAAATCCAGCCCTGCAAAGAGGGGGGGTTTGCTGCTTTGCAAACAGCTCCAGCTGCTCAGCCAGGCTGAGGAGCATCCTGCCAGGATGTGGTGGGATCTGCCGGCCATCCTGGGATGCTGAGGCTGATCCCCAGCCCTGCCACYGTGCTGGTGGGGTGCAGGGAGGGCAGCAGGAGCCACGTCCCTGCTCCCAGCTGTGCTGTGCTGGGTGTGTGGGCAGCCTGTCCCCCCTCCCCACGGCTCCTGTGTCCCTGCAGCAGGGATTGTGCTGCTCGGGCCCGGCTCCCTYGCCGGGTGAAAATGTTTCATCTCAGACAAACACTTGTCTCATTATCGGCCCGCGCTGGCTCTGCGCTATCTGCTCACTGCCTGGCTCCCAGACACCTGTTCTGTGTCCAAGCATTTGAGAGAAAAAAAAACTCTCCAAAGCTGTCAACAGACATGAAAAGGCTCCCTGTTTCCATGGGAACGTGCTCTGCTGAGCCCCGAGGATAATGAACTGCTCCCCGCCTGCGGAAGCACTGGCCGCTGCTGCCGGGGGAGCTGTGCCCGGGGATGCTCTGGAGATGCAGCTCCCCGAGGTGCTGTCCTGGGGGAGCCATTCCCAAAGGGAACGCTGTGCCCTGGCAGTGCGATGGAGGGGACGGGTGTGCTGGAGGAGCTGGGAGCAAACACCGGCTGCTCCTGCACTCGTTCCCTCTGGAGCTCAGCTCCTCCAGCCTCTCACCAGGGATCTGYGTCAGGGATGGAAGAGTGTGGGATAAAGCAGTGTCATGGGGCTGCCAAAATCAGCCTGGGTGGGAATGGTTAGTGCTGGGATCTCTTTTCAGTGGGAAAGTATTGGAAGAGTTCTGGTGCTGTGAGTTCAAGGGTGCATCACATAACCCCAGAATGGTTTGGGCTGGCAAAGACCTTAAAGTCCATCCAGCTCCACTCCTGCCATGGACACCTTCCACCAGCCCCAGGGTGCTCCAAGCCCCATCCAGCCTGGCCTGGGACACTTCCAGGGATCCAGGGGCAGCCACAGCTTCTCTGGGCACCCTGTGCCAGGGCCTCACCTCCCTCCCAGGGAGGAATTCCTTCCCAATATCCCACCTATCTCTTCCTTCTGTCAGTTTGATCATGTCTGCTCTGAGCCTGCTGTGCCCTCCTTTTCCTTCTGACAGTCATGGAATYATTAAGGTTGGAAAAGCCCTCTCAGAACAACAAGTCCAACCATCAGCACCACCCCCATGTTCACCACTAATCCATGTGGGGGCACATCTCCCCGTTTTTTTAACATTTCCAGGGATGGTGACTGCACCACTGCCCTGGGCAGCTGTGCCAGTGCTTTACAAGTCTTCCCAAGTAAATAYATTTTCCTAATATCAAATCTAAATCTCCCGTGGCACAAACTGATGGAGGTCCAGAGAGGTGGAAACTTGAACTGGGATAACTGGGAGAAAGAAAGGACAGGATCAACAGGTGTCTGGATAAGTGGGACAGGATGTCCTTCATGAAGGGCAGGCATCAGACTTCAGGAATCTCTTCAGGAATCTTTGAAGGCATCAAACATGTGTAGACAAGGTAAATCCAGTGGACAAAAATCCACTTGGATTTCTGGAAGGCTTTTGATCACTTTCCTCAGCAGAGCAGCTCAAGGATACTAAGCCACTGTGGCCTAAGAGGAAAAGTCATCCCATGGATAAGTGCTTGAAAGGCAGGAAGAGCCCCTTGCTGAGGGAGGCAGGGAGGCCAGCAGTGGTGCCCTGCAGGGATCCGTGTGCCTGCAGCTTGTTCCCAGTTCCCTGTGCTCATTAAAGGTCTGGAAGGTCAGCCAAGATGGAATGCAAAGGCAGATGATGCTAAGAAAGGGTGGTCAGGAAGGGAAGCACCTCGTGGGACGGAGTGACCAGGAATAAACTGGAGAATCCGAGGCAGAGAAAGGCAGGGGCACACCTGGGGACAGGCACTTGTCACTCCACATGCAAATGATGAGTTCTGAGCTGGGCTCCCACTCCTCAGGGACGCCCTAAATTATTCYATGGAAATGGCATGGCACAGCTCTGCAGCTCTCCAGAAGCAAGAGGATGAGTGGGAAAGGATCAGGGAATGGAACAGGGACTGCAGCCAGGGCTCTGTGACTTGTGTGCTCAGTGCAGCTCCACACACCCACCTCRGAAAGGACTTCCAGGAGCTGGGAAAGGCACAGGGAGGAGCAGCAACACGGGGAGARCTTGRATGTGAGGAATCATGGAYTGGTTTGGGYYGGGAGGGTCATTAAATCTCATCCAGTTCCACCCCTTTTRTGGGCAGGGAYGCCTCCCACTRGACCAGGTTGCTCCAAGCCCCATTCAACAAGAATTAGGGGCTTAACAACAGGAGKRGCAGAGGCAATATTCAAATGAGGATGATACTTCATAATTAAACACATAATTGCACATTGCCCCTYGCAGGGTCCCTCAGACTAGGTGTCCAGGCTGACAGACCTCCTGTGGGATGTGCTCCAGGCATTCTTCTGGAAAYGGAGGGGAAAATGAGATGTTTATTCACGTTGGGAGGTTTCTGTTTCCTACTGYGGTGTCTGATTGTTAACAGAGAAATTGCACACAGCACTTTGTGCTGCTCGTTGGGTTTCTGGGTTTTTTATGCAGAGATTTTTTTTTCATCTCTGCCTTCATGGCCCTTTAAAAGAAAACAGGTTCCCCTCTGCATGAGGCTTCTGGTTTTCTTAAGGGAGATTAGACAAGGTGCAAAGGCATCAGACTTTTCTGCAGAGAAGACGGCAGTGAAGTGTCAAGCGTGGAGAGAAGGAAAACCCCTCCTGGGAGCACTTGTCTCTTCTCTCTGTTATTTCAGGTGTCTCAGGCTCCTGCCACGGTGTTTCAGAGSGATCTGTTCTGTTTATTTGATGTTCTAGACCAGAGGGAAAGGTCAGCTGAGGAGGTGCCTGCTTTCACTGGATGGCCACGATCCCAGAGGGGTGATCCCAGTTGCTGCTGGGCTCCTAAGGCCCATTCCCAGCCCACAAGAGAGTTCTCAGGGGTGCATGTAGCCCAAAAAAACAAAGGCAGCAGGAGCCAGCAGCCAGCTCAGTGCTCGAGCCTGTAGCTGGAGTGCTGCAGGGATGATTCCCCAGCTCCTCCAGGTTTTCATTAGGAGTCTTTCAGCTCTAATGCCCGGGAGCCACTGCTGAGCACTGCCACTCTCTTATGTTACACGCTGTAGGAGAGTGAAAGCAAATAAGACTAAAAGTGTGGAATAAGTCATCCTAATGTCAGGGATATGAGGTGTAAGTGCCCCGCTGATGGCAGAGATGTGATTAGCCCCGGGTCAGGAAGGTGTAGGATCACACAGCCAGCACTGCTGTGTGCTTAATTCTGGCAAGGTGCTTCAGCACTGCATCATTTATCCCTGCTCCAACCTCTGCAGCTCCTGCAAGTGCTGCTGCCTCATTGTGGGCAGCCCCCAGGGCTGGCTGGGCCACTGGGGATCCGTGCAGGACCCTGCTGGGGAAATGTGTTATCTCACCCTGCTGTTTCTCTTTTAACAAGGAGGGAGTAAAAAAAAGAGCCACGGCGACAACAGACCAGAAAATTTAAATACAATAATGAGAAAACAGGTAATAAAAGTTAGTTTGGCAAGAGGCTGCCAGGGCTGGCGGGGTGTTCATTATGTGCTGGATCAGGAAGTCTATGAAATGTCAGTGTGAAGGGAATTCATTTCCCAGTAACAAGCATGACAGAGCAGTGAGTCGAGCAGGAGGCTGTCTGCAGGCACCAGGGTGCTGAAGCCTCATCAGAATTTCACTTCCAGGGACTTTGCTTGAAAAGCGTGTTCTCTTGAGCTTTGAAAAGTCCGAATTTTTTCCCAAAGCAAAGACTGGTCCGTGTTCTGTGCATGGATGTGCTGCCAGGAGGAACAACCCACTTGGGAACACCCCACCTTCCCTGCTYGGCCACAGGGGATCATCCCTTCCTTTTGTCTTGGGTCTTGCTTCTCCTGGGCTCAGAAATCCCACTGAGGAGCTGTGCTGGGCTTCCAAGGACTTTGTGCCCATTGGTGAGACATGGAAAATCTGTTATGGGCAAATCCATGGGGCTCTGAGGAATTCAGCAGTGCTGGGGAGGGGAATATCACCTCAGAGCTGAGGGATGGGAGGCACAGAGCACAGAGGGGAGGAGGCAACAAGCTGAACCATGGAATGTGAGTTTATAGGGARCTGGCAAACAAAGACTAAATCTGGAAGGTGGTTCTTGTCCAAAACCTGCCCAGCAGGGTCAGATTAGAGGCGAGGATTCTGCAGCTCTGGAGATCAGTTGGTGCAAAAGCAAACACACCCAACACACAGGTGGCTTTCCAAAGTGGAAAGAGAAGTGGGATATGGCTTGTAATCAGGAAATGCTGATCCCAGAGCTCTGTGCCTGCTGATGGGAGCATGAGGACACCATGGTGTATTTTGGGAGCMCAGGCAGGCTGGGCAAAGTTTGAAACTTTCAGCAAACCACAGGGTTATAAAACCCAGACTCAAACATCCCTTAAGCCCAGGCAGGGTGCAGCAGTTTATATTTTTTCCAGTGAGCCTCACAGAGGGATGGTGGAAGGGAATTACCCCTCCAGGCACTGCTGGAGCCATGTTACTGCTGGGAACCCTTCAGTTTGCCTGGAAGTCCTGTTGAGCCCACCCTTGGACTAGTCACTCCCTTTTCCTTGGACCTGCCCTCTCCCATCCCCTACTGCCATKAAGTGCCACCCAGCCTTGCTGTGGCAGAGATTTCCAGGCAGGGGCCCTCCAGAGTTGTGCCTTTCCTGTAGTTTTCTCCATTAAATCCACCCTGGGTCCCCATCATCCTGGCTGGACCTTTTTCTCTCCTCCCAATGTCTTGGAAGAGCAAAACCTCCCTGCTGGGCAYGAGCCAAAACCTGGATGGATGAAACTCAATGCTCCCAATCCAACCAAGGGACTGCTGGGTCTGCCATGGCTCACACAAGGRATTTATAGCTCTGGGATGAATGCTCTGGAAGTGAGAGTCATATTAGGCTGAAAAAAGGGGAAGAGGAACTAAGAGGCAGGAATATAAAGATGGAAGTCCTCCAAAGGAGAGACATTTAGTGCCGGGACTTCACAAGTCAGACTCAGTATATTACACTTTTATTGCTACAAGAGTCTGCTTGGTAATTTTTGCTGCCCCATTATTGCAAGAGAATTAATTGCACGGTGGCTCTCACTGAGCACTGGGGCTCTGCAGCCAGGGATGGAGCAGCCCAGCATCCCGAGCCTGCGGATCGGGAGCAGGGTGCGACTTCTCGGCCGTGGGGCTCTTTCCTTGCTATTGAACAGGAAAATGGAAGAGCTGAGCGTGAAAGGCTGAAACAAATGGCACTGTGCAAACCTCACRATGTGATTTTTAAATGAATCTGTGCAGCCCCCCTGGGCTGCCTGCATAGGCAGGACTGCCTGTCTCATTCCCTGCTCCTGGCGAGGGCTGCAGCCTCTCGGAGTCCTTTGATCTATCACACGAGGCACATTGATTAAAGAACAGAGGGAGAAGATGGGAAAGAGTGCAGCAGGACCCAGCACTRTGGAGGTCAGCGGGTTTGCAGCAGCCTGCAAATGTTTTGCTGCCAGCGTGGCCTTTCACCGTGGCTGGAATGACTCGGGCACACCAGGTCTTTGCAAGGTGCAGAGCTCAGGTGGCAGGAGGCTTCCCTGCTCCCAAGCACAGCTGGAAGCAGGAGCAGGAGTGTGTGAAGCTAGATTTCCTGTGGGTTTTGGAGAAAACAGACTGTACTCAGCTATTTGGACAGTGCAGTTAGAGGCAGCAGTGAGCTCTCCCTASCAGCATTGCCTCCTAAGGGGCAGCTCTGGAATACAGGGCTCAGGGAATGCGGYTGAATTTCTCCCAGCTGYGTGTTTCCAGTGCAGGCAGAGCASCTGCTGTGGGGCTGCAGCTGATGAAGTGCCTTTGAGGAGGAGGTTGGGACAGGAATCCCAGAGCTGTGAGCCTGCCTGGGCAGAGCTGTGTGCCTGTGGCAGGGCTGGCTCAGCTCTGCCTGCACTGATCCAGTTAGGGACACGAGCTGCCTCCCAGCATCTGCTCCTCTTCCAGGTCCTCTGGAGCCAGATTTGGGTTTCCACACCTGTGTCTTCCTGGCATTTCTTCTTCCTCTTGCACAAACCAAACACGATAGGAGTTGTGGTATGTATTCAAATCCACCTTTTCTACTGAGGGCCTCCCGTTTCCTCTGTATTTATCCAGGGCTATATGGAATCACAGATGGATTTGGGCTGCAAGGAACCTTAAAGCWCATCCAGTCTCCCTCCCTGCCATGGGCAGGGGTACCTGCCATCATCTCAGGTTGCTCCAAGCCCTGTCCAGCCTGGCCTGGGACACTTCCAGGGGTGAGCAGCCACAGCCTCAGCTGTTGGCAAGACTGGGATAAAGCAGCACCTCTGATTTTCTTCCAAGGCAGAGGATGGAGTGTTTGCCTCCCAGTTCATTTTCCTGTGTCACCTCATGAACAACTTTCTGGGTGTCTTGCCACCTTTTGGGCACTTTATTATTCCTCCATTTCCCTGAAGGAACCCACGTGTAAATGCGGGAGGTGCTTTTAACCATCGTGGCTTTCACGGCACAGCGACTTTCCCAGGTGTCGCCCAGGCAGGGAGGAGCAGAGTGACCCGTGTGTCACACACAGGGCACACACCCGCTGCAAACCTCACCCTGGAGGTGCTGGCCGTGGTTCTCTGGGAACGGGAGCTGCCTGCACCATCCCAGGGCAGCTTTGGGAACAGTGCCTGCCTCTAGCACGACTTGCCAGGGAATAATGCCGGCATTAGCCCTGTTCCCGCTGGGCTCAGATTTCTGCGGGCTGTTTCATCCTCCCCATCAGCCGCAGCTCTCCCCAGCCTGTTCCCGAGCCGGGGCTGTTCCGGCTGGACCAAGACAGGACAGGGGAGGTGCTGCTCGCAGGAGCCCACCCAGCTGGGACCGTGACCCCGGCACTGCCAGAGCCCCTGACGTGTGGGGTTTGGATGGATTTGTGTTCTCCGAGCCGCTCTGCGGGGGCCAGCCGGGTCTGGAACAGATCAGGGAGCGCTCGAGTGCTTTGTTGTGTGTCTGGCGGAGGGGCTGGGTGAGTTCTGCTGCCTCTGCTGCTCTSCCGTTCCCGGCCAGGAGCCGGAACCTCCCGGCAAAGCTGCGGGAACGGGCTCAGAGGCTGCGGGGAGCGTGCTGGGAAGAGGATTCTGCTGGAGGAGGATGAAGGCTGCAGCTCCCTTTCAGCGCAGGCTCCGCTCCAGGCAGGCTCTGGAATCTTCCGCTGGCTTTGCCCACCAGCCGCTGGGGCCAGGAATGCTGCGCTCTCTTGGCGAAACAATTCCTTGCTGGCAAGTCCGTGCACATGCTCAGGATCTYTTCCAGCAAGATTTGTGATGTTTTCGAAGACGTAAAGTAATTTGGGTCTAATTAAATCGCTGGAATTGCTGGTGATGGATGGTCTGTGAATTCATCCTGCGAGATGCTGGCAGCTGCCTCGGGGATCAGGGGGAGCTGCTTCCAAGGTCCCCCAGCCATGATCCAAGGGTTGTAACCCCCAAAGCCACAGCAGGGATGTTGGAAATAACTTCTTCTAATAGAAAAAGAGAAGTAACTTCTTCCATAGAAAAGAGCTATTGTGTTGTCCTTGTTTCCTGTTCCTAAGGGCTGCTGCTCCGAAGGTCCTGTTGTCATCCCTGGAATACTGAGCAGGTTTGGGGTATGTTTGAAATGCAGGGATTAAATTCCAGTTGCTGAAAGGGGATCCAGGAACTGGAGACCACAATACCTGCAGGGTCTTTCTCACAGTGGGACTGCAAAGGCCTTTGCACTAAAGGGGAACAAATGGAAGCCACGATGATTTCCTCTTCCATTTTAGAAGAATATTCAAAGGGAAGCTGTATTCTCCCTCTTTTCTTTTTCCAGCCTCCTTAAAGTGGGGTGTTTTAAAAATAGGCAGCCAACTTTGCTTGTGCATTGAATATAAATAAAAATATAACCTTGGTACAGAGCCAATGTCATGGGAAAAGAATATCCCAGACCTGGGGACTTGGACCTAACAGGGGCTAACAGGATTTCAGAAGGTGGTGTCAGGCTTTCCCTGCTCTTTAGGGCTCACTCGAGGAGCCCACCTGCATTTTTACAGATGTAACATGAAGAGATTRAGAAGCATCTGGAGCTGTCGTACCTCTGCTTCTGAAAAATGCAAATCCCAGGCTTGGTATTCACAGGATCCCGATGATCAAAGACACAGCTCAGTGCATGTGGCACGGCTCTGCTGCTCCTGCTGAGGATGTCAGCCCGTGGGGACAGCTCTGGGAGCTGYGGGAGCTGCTGGCCAAGCTGAGAACAGCCACAGAAGCTGCTCTCACATGCCTGTTCCAGCTTTTCCTGCTGTGCTCTCAGGGCTCTGTGAGCCTGTCTCCCGAGGGGGCACGTGGGGATCACTCACTGTCAGCCTGGCGTTCCAGGGGTGAGGACTGCACAGCTTGTAGAGAAAACAGCTCCTGGAAATACACTGCAAAGCYGATTCTTCGGACCAGGAATGCTTTTCCTAAAGGTACTCAGGGAGAAAGGGATTAGTGTTGGATGTAACAAGTTCATACAAAGAGGACAGATTGGATGTTTTGCCTCGAGATCAGGCAGAGCTGGTGGCTTTTGTCGCAGAGCAGTGCTACATTGGATCTTCACAGGGAAGGAAATTTTCCTGAGGGAAAGCATTGCCAACGTGCAGGAATTCATTTATGTTGAGACATGGAGCTGCTGGAGCAGGGCCCRCAGAGGCTGTGGGGATGCTGAGGAGCCTGGAGCATCTCCCTGAKGAGGGAAGGCTGAGGGAGCTGGGGCTGYTCAGCCTCCAGAGGGGCCTCAGCCCTGGGTGTCCCTGGGTGTCCCTGGGTGTCCCTGGGTGTCCCTGTGTGCAGGGAGGGGCAGAGCAGGGCCCAGGCTCTGCTCTGGGGGCTCAGCAATGGCACCAGAGCAAAGGGCAGGGACTGACCCCAGGAAGTTCCAGCTGGATGTRAGGAAGAACTTTCCTGGGCAGTGACTGAGCCCTGAACAGATCCCAGAGRGGCTGTGGAGTCTCCCTCRCTGGAGATGTTCCAGAGMTGTCTGGACACARWCTGTGCCATGKGCTCTGGGATGGCCCTGCTGGAGCAGGGAGGTGGCACCAGATGGACTGACATGGTCCTTTCCAGCATCACCCACTCTGGGATTCTGTGTGACTCCTCTTGGTGGGAGGTTCTTGTRCCATAAGGCAACATTTTGCTGAGCAATCGCTGCCCCCAGACATTTTCACATCTCTGTGAAAAATTCAGAACATTTGGGATAAAAATTTCTCCCGGTGAAAACATACTCAAAACTAAAGTGGGAAAAACGTGATTTCACCACAATCCTTACCCCACCACATTGTGAAGGACAGGGAATGAGATTTTTCCATACCTTACACCACTGTTCCACGTTTCTTTGTGGATCCAAACCCAGCTTCAGCTGAAGCTATAGGGGCACATGCTCTGCAATCACTTTGCACTCAGGACTGTGTGTTTGCAAATGGAACACCAATCATCCCCGCTCTCCCTGCCCGTCTCCGAGGGAATGCGTAATGTCATAAAGCAGACACAAATTCCTGTGAACAGGGGGAGCTTTTATCAGGACTGCTCCTGGGGTGCTCATCAGGGGCTCGTCACGGAGCGACGTGACAGCAATGCCAGGCTGGGAGGGACGGCRCTGGCACCGGGGGCTGTCACATCCTGACAGGACTCACGGAATGGCTGCTGGCACTGAGGTAATTAACTCACCCCACCAGCGAGMGCCGAGGGCTTGGCTTGGGTGGGGAACGGGGATTCATTTGGGCTGCCAGTTATTTATTTATTTGTTCTGCCTGGGAACGGCCTCCTGCAAGTGCCACACCGCTGGCAGAGGGAAATTCAGCTTGTCCAAAGGACTGGCTGCTTCCCTGGCTCCTGTGCAGGTGGGAATGGGGCTGTCTGCAGTGGCAACACCCAAAGCAGAGGAGCTGTGGCTGCCCCTGGATCCCTGGAAGTGTCCAAGGCCAGGTTGGATGGGACTTGGAGCAACCTGGGACAGTGGAAGATGTCCCTGCCCATGGCAGGGGGTGGAACGAGGTGGTGTTTAAAGTCCCTCCTAAGCCAAACCATCCTGGGGTTTTGTGAAATGGGGAAATCCCTGCAGGGACTGCAGCAGTGAGCTGGGGCTGGGTCTCCCTGACTGCCTTTGGTGGAAAGGCCAAGGGAAAAGACTCAGTGGCATGTTCTGTTTTTCTGATGTGTGTTGAGAGCGGGACACACTGGAAAAAGATGGATCAGAGGTAGAGGACACACCCAGAATTCAAAAGTTGCGTTAAAGGAAGTGATTCTATTCATTTGCTTTTCCACAGTTTGAAATCCTCAAATCTTTCTGTATATAAAACTCCCCCTGCTGCAGTGTTGCATCAGTGGGGGTTCCTGTTTTGGGGGGAAGAGGCATTTGGGAAGCAGGAGTAGGTTTGGGTTGTTGCTTTCAGAAGTCTTTTGGAGAGAATTAAGTAAAGGCAGTGAAACATCCAAGTTTTTCCCAGCTGAGATCCTGACCTCGCATGGCCAAAGGGAGGACTGTCTTTATTAGACAGGTAGGAAGTTCAAGGTGTGATGCATGTGCATCTCCCCATTCTTCCTCCTGGTGGTTACTCTGTCAGAGTTATTCCCATGTGGAATAGCTGAGCCCATTTTTCCCAGAGGGCAGGAGCAGCATTTTCCTCAGCATTTCCCCCAACCTCTGCATTTTGGAGCCTGATTTTCTCCTCTTTGCTCCTCTGCATGTTCCTTGCTGCTCCAGCTCACCCTGGAGGAGGAGGAGGGAGATCCTGCTGCTGGGAAAAGTCCTGCTCCATCTGCTGCTGCCAGGCCAGGCCCTTGCCAGCAAAGGGGACGTGTATCCTCTGCTCCCTCCCAGCACATGGGGAGCTCCTGGGTGAGCAGCTCAGCAGCAGCTCCCGTGCATGGCCCCGTTCCCAGTACATAATGAGTTCTCCCTGATATCCATTCTCCCTCTTCCTAATGAAGTGGTACCACCTCGGTGGCAGAGCCAGCCTGGARAATAATAAAGGATTTTGCACTTGGAGGCACGGGAAGGCAGGCCCTGGGGAGTGATCTCCCCGAGACACRGGAATTATTGCAATTACCCRGCAGTTGGAGGCAAAGCAGAATGGAGCCGCAGACTTTCCAGGCACACACTTCTCCAGCATTAATATTTTTAATTAAGGTTATTGGCAGTGAGTTATGATTTTGGCAGGGCAGATGGCACAACCTGAGGGGTGGGCTCTGTCTGTCCCCGTGGTGGGGGACAAGAAGCAAAGGTGCTTCTGGAGGCGTGTGCCCTGGGCCTGTGCAACCCCTGCTTTCCTCCTGCTGAGGGGTCACTGAGGGGACAATGCCATTCTCCTTCAGCTCAGGGGCTGTTTTATGAATTTTATGAAAATTCCAAGAGGAATGAAGCCTCCTGCCTGCTCCTTGGCTTCTGCCGTTACAGACAGGGATCCAGGAGACGTGGTGAGGCTGCCAGAGGATCAAAGGCATTTCATCTYTTGAAAGCATCACATTGATTTTCAAATCAATCTGGTTTACATACTTCGGGAGACTCTTCCACCTCCACCCCACCTTGGCCACCTCATAACACTTTTATGAGTTTAAGAATCTCTAATGATCAGTTTGAGAGTCTCTAATTATCAGACACTAAGTGGTTTTCCCAAGGCCCCATGGCAAGACAGCATCAGGTCAAGGAGCCAAGACCAGGTACAACACACCCGTGGATCATCCTAAATCCTTAGGCCAAAAAGTTCTGCTGTGAGGGATCTTTTTGGGTGCTGTTGTGGGTTTTTGGGATCTATGAAACAACCACAAACAGCCAACAGCCCTGCTCGKCCTCTGAAGTCTTCACCTGGAAAATGTTATAGTTGGGTTGTTCTGCCAAAAACRGAGACCCTGCTGCTGCCAGGAGGTTGTTGGGCACAGGATGTTACTCCACCTTCTGTGGGAAGGACATGAGGCCGTGTGAGGGTTTGGCTTTGAGGGTGGAAAGGCAGCAGTAGCCAAAAAAACCAAGTTTATACTGCATATTATATTACATTAATCAGGAGTGCTTAGTTTTTGAAGGACCTGCTGCTCCATGTCTGCATAGTAAGGAAGGAAAGGTTACAGGGTGCTTCCAAAAKATCCCATTGAGGGTTTGCACCTGGAGCCAGTGGTCATAAGGGCAAGGTGAAGCTTTGGGACAGTGGCTGAGTGACCTCAGGTTTCTGGAGTGGGACTAAAATGTGTGTCCTGTCTGGAATTGTTATCCAAAGGTTTCCTTTGCCCTCGATGACCAGAGCTGGGCTGTCGGATGGGCAGGGCTCTGCCACACCTGGAGCAGGCTGCAGGCACACCCCCTCAGCATTTTAAACACCTGGGTGCAGCTCTCAGCATCCTGGAAGTGCCCAAGGCCAGGTTGGACGGGGCTTGGAGCAACCTGGGATGGTGGGAGGTGTCCCTGCCCATGGCAGGATGGGATTTAAGGTCTGTTCCCACCCAAACCATTCCATGGTTCTATTTACATGAACCTCCTCACCTGGACCTTTCCAACYTCACTGCATTTAAGGCAGCATTTTTTTTTTGAGCTTGAATAAAAGTCAACTCCACTCAACGATGCCATATTTCAACATTATCACCTTTTCTTCAGTTTTGGAGGAGCTTCACCTCCATGTCTGCCAAAGCTGACAGGGAAAGTTTGTTCTGGGTTTTCCAGCTCCTGAGCTCTGTGAGGAGCTGATGTAACCTGGGCCACCCAGAGATGGTGGAAACCCAGCACCTTGCAAGTGACCCACAGCTCGTGTGTCCCAGCCAGTGCACGCTGACATCAGAGAGGAATAAGAATAATATCCATCATTATTCTGCAGGCAGCTCAGCCCATCTCCACAGATGCAATTTATCAACGACCAGWGGTTGTTTATTAGGTTGATTCACAAGCTGTTTGTCAGGCACACACTCACGGGGGTTTATTAACATATAAATCCCCTAAGATCTTTCATTTCCCCCTGCCTGYGACTGCAGGTGCTAATTTAGTAATTTAGACCTCACACATGACCTGTCCTCAGCCTTTTAAAATAAAAGTCAAACCTGACAGGAGATTTTTCTCTTTAAGTGAAGACCAGCTTGGGCAGGACTTGGAAAAACCTGGTTTAGTGGAAGGGGGAGGGGATGGAATGGGATGAACTTTTAGGTCCCTCCCAACCCAACCCCTTCCATGATTCTAAAACCAACCTGCAGGATCTGGGGAGAAGGGAGAAGAGGGTGGCTGCAGTCCCTGTGCCTCTGGAGCCCAGGGCTGAGCTGCAGTGAGCAGCTCCCCAGAAGTAATTTCCAGGTGAAATTGCTGTAAAGAAAAAATTGACTTTTGACATAGGCTGATAAGCACTGATGTTTGTTTCCAAGGGCTTGTATTTTATGCAATTTAATACCTAACAATGACTGACAACAGTGGTGATGGTGAAAAACATTTAAAAGGAGGGAACTGCAGTCATTTCCAGCTGCAAGCTTCTCTCCTGGTGGGCTTTTTCCCCGTGATTTTCAGCATTTAGCCTGGTTGTTCTTTTGCCATTGGTTTTTCAAGCTGAGGTTTGCATCCCCAAACRCTGAATTTCCAGCTGGAGTAAACCCAAAAGTCTCCACAAAGGGTGCAGTGAGTGTTGCCTCATCTTTGAAGGGGAAATGTTCTTGTCCCTCTCAGATTATCTTCATGACTGGGGAGAATGCAATGAGGTGATGTCCTTCTAAGAGACACCTCTGAACCGGAGTTCCTGCTGAAAGTCCTGTTTTGAAGGGAAGAAAAGCTCGGTTAAGCTCAGTGTTTTCCCTCATCAATCATTGCCATTCAGGTCGATACTTCTGTTAGGACAAATGTAACAAGGAGCTGGAGTCTGGAGGCCAGAAAGGAGTGAGCAGCAGGAGCCTCTGAGTCTTCTTTACTGGTGGTTAATGTGGTGTGGTCTGAAACAAATCACTCCAGGACGCTCAGAGCCTCTTTGAAGTGCCCTGAGCCTGGCAGGGCTTCTGCCCATTCCCTGCTCTGTGCCATCCATGGTGTGAGCCCTGCTCTGTCCTGGGAATGGTGAGGTGGAATAGCATCCCAAGCAGAGTTCAGCAGGGACAGAGAACAGGACAGAGGGGGTTGGAATGTCCTGGGGGGTTGGAATGCCCTTGGAGTGGGCCAGGAGCCTTTCAGCTACAGCTTCCTCCAAACCTGGAACTTGTCAGTGTTGGGAATGTGCTGTCCCAGGTGGGYGTTCATCCATCAAAAGAGTGGAGGTAAAGGAGGGAGGGCACAGCCTGGAWGTGGTGCCCAAGGCTTGGTATAAACAAAACCCTCTGACATTTCTCCTCACTCTGAGAAAGACACAGAGGGACTGGAGTGTGTCCAGGGAAGGGAACGGAGCTGGGGAAGGGGCTGGAGCACCAGGAGAGGCTGAGGGAGCTGGGAAAGGGGCTCAGCCTGGAGAAAAGGAGGCTCAGGGGGAACCTTGTGGCTCTGCACAACTCCCTGACAAGAGGGGACAGCTGGGGGTGGTCGGGCTCTGCTCCCAGGGAACAGGGACAGGAGGAGAGAAAACAGCCTCGACTGTGCCAGGGGAGGTTCAGGTTGGATATTGGGAAGATTTCCTCTCCAAAAGGATTGTCCAGCTCTGTTACAGCTGCCCAGGGCAGTGATGGGGTCCCCATTCCCGAAGGGCTTTAAAAACCACATGGATTTAGCACTTGGGCACATGGGTCAGTGGTGGCCTTGGCAGTGCTGGGGGCTTTTCCAACCTAAATGATTCTGAAGGAGTTTCCTTAGAGGCATTGCATTTTTTAAAACATTAATTTGCATTAAAAGTTGGACTGGAGGATCTTTCCCAATCTTTTTGGTTCTGTGCTTCTATGGAAGTGTCCAGAGGAATGTGGCAGTTGGTGACAACACCTCCTGTCTTTGTTCCAGTGCCATTCTCCACCATCACCATGGTGGGTGCTGACCCAGTTGCCCAGTTTTTATGGACTGTTGATCCAAGGATCCCGAGTCAAACTCWTTTCTGGTGTCATAGCTGATGGGCTCATGTCTGGATCTGGATGTMATCTTGGAACCACCAGGAGCTCGGGGGAGGTTGGAAAGTGCTGAAGTGCTGTCACACTCAAGTGAGGTGGGCGCAGCAGAACGAGTCTGCTGACAGCCTGGAGCATGAATACTTCATGCTTCATCCCTCATATAGAGCCCCCTTTGTTTATTCCCATCTTTATTCATCATCATCATCGTTATTTATTAATTAAGTTGCTTTGCCAAGCCAACAGCATGAGCTCATGTCTGGACTCGAGTGCATCCATAATTAATTGCAACTGTTGTGTTATGTTGTTGTGAGCAAAGGAGTGAGGAGGCTCAACAAAAACTCTCTGGAAATTCAGAGATTATATCCACAGTCCAAGTGCTTCCTGAGCAAGGGGAAGAACTGGAGCCCARCGTGTTGTTTAAGGGATTCATGTTTGCACTGTACCTTCAGAGATGTCTTTTCCCTTGTCCCCCTGTCAGCAATGTTCCTGAGCAGCTCCAGGTCTGCTCCAAACCAAATCAAGTTCTTTCTTTTCACACCCGCTGCCTTCCCCCGCTGCACTGCCCCTCCGGGGAGAGGCAGGGAGGAGAAGGTGCCACACACAAAACAAAGTGAGAGGAGCCTGCAAAGAGGGAACTGAATTCCCCCAAAATGTCACCTTCACAGTTGGCTTTTACTGTTTTGATAGCGAGGCAGTTTCACTGACAAATCCGTCATCGGCCGCACAAGAGCAGGAATGTGCCAGGGCATTGGAAAGTCCTTCTGGAATAACACAGCTCTGAGGAGAACTTGCTAGGGACCAGGGATACAAATGCATTCCAGGCATCCAAAGAACACTGTAGAGAGGGAATAATTCAATCCTGCTTAGGCTGTGCTGTTCCTGGAAAGTCTCAGCATTTGGATGCACGGCAGCAGAGGAAGCGGAGCTCCCCTGGGCAAGGGATTCAGAGGCAGCAGTTCCTCCTGTTCCTGGTGAGAGGATTTTATTCCAGCCASCACAGGGTGGCCTTCCTGCTGAYAAATTYCTATCAATAMCCTGAGATCAGGGAGGAAAAGGGARGGAGATAAACCCCTCAATCCTCCCACCCTTCCCAATTGTATTGCCCTCCCATGCCTTAAACCCAGTTCCTGATTTAGCCAGAAAGGTGTTTTCTTCCTGCAGGACAGGGCCTTGCAGGAACACCCACCAGCAATGGCAGCTCCTGCTGGGAGTGGTAATTTGGGGGCCTGGCTTGCCTCTTACATCAAGGCAGCACAAGTGATGCCAGGGGCACCTTCTTCCACCTGCACAGGACAGGAGGAAACAGCCTCAAGGGCAGGGTCAGGTTGGACAGCAGGAGGGATTAGGGATTTCTTCATTGAAAGCGTGGTCAGGCATTGGGAGTTGGTGAAGTCTCCACCCCTRGATAAGTTCAAGGAAAACTGGATGTGGCACTCAGTTCTCTGGGCTGGTGACAAGGTCGGGATCAGTCACAGGGTTGGACTTGATCACCCTGGACATCTTTTCCAGCCTCAGGGATTCTGGGACTCTGGGATTTTCAGCATGGGCATCGGAAGGTTTTTAATAGCTGGGAGAGTAGTTGCACACAGGTAAGTAGAGTTTGAGYCTGAGCAAGCCAACATGTCCTGACTCAGCTTTGGGATCCTCTCCTTTTCCCATCCTTCCCAAGCTTTCTTCCTTGCTTACACTTCCAATGCCAGTACACAGAGCATTCAGGACAGTTTCTTGAAAGAAACCCTTTGCTTGAAAGAATTTAAAAAGAGGCAGAGTTGAGTGACAGGTTTTGCTCAAAGACTGAGAGTAAAACACGAATTTCAGCTGTTTTATCCCTTTTGCTTTTCTTCTTCCTAAGAGACTCTTTTCGAAAGCCAACATGAAAAAAATCCAAATACACGAGGTTAATCACATGTTGTAAATGCACACTAAATAAATGTCTAATTGAGCTGTGTCTGTGCTGTCAGGGGACTGCACAGGCCATGACCTCCTGCATGTGGAGGATTCCCAGGGACCACATGGATTCATTTTATTTTGCAGTTAACTCCATTCGTAGCTGCTTCACTGCAGTTTTTGCTCAACACATTGGAGATGGATGGGCACTCCTGGAGCTGAAGCCAGGGGCCCATTCCCACCAGCCCCTAGGCTTAATTTAGTGCACATGCTACCCCAAAACTCCATATTGTTATGTTTGATGCTTTCTTACAAGGCCAGAGTTCAAATCAGAGAATCCCAGAATGGTTCAGGTTGGAAGGGACCTTGGAGCTCATCCACTTCCATGGGCCTTCCACTRTCCCAGAGTGCTSCAAACCCTGTCCAGCCTGGCCTTGGACACTTCCAGGGATCCAGGGGCAGCCACAGCTTCTCTGGRCASCCTGTGCCAGGGCCTCACCTCCCTCASAGRGAGAAATCYCTTCCCAATATCCYGTCTATCCCYRCCCTCTGGCAGTGGGAAGCCATTCCCCCTTGTCCTGTCCCTCCATCCCTTATCCCAARTCCCCCTCCAKCTCTCTTGGAGCCCTTTAAGGCACTGGAAGGGGCTCYCAGGTCACCCCTCTCTTTTCCAG
Source organism: Alauda arvensis (assembly GCA_902810485.1). Classification (NCBI taxonomy): domain Eukaryota; kingdom Metazoa; phylum Chordata; class Aves; order Passeriformes; family Alaudidae; genus Alauda; species Alauda arvensis. The sequence goes on along the minus strand of CADDXX010000113.1, from coordinate 1,009,111 downwards.
CCTTTCTACCTTAGAACACAGCATGCAAAAGGAGAARTTCCCCAAATGCTCTCGATCCCTCCACAAAAGGCTCCGTTCTTCCACAGCTTTGGGACAGGAGCAGAGGGGAATCCCACCCACCCCCCTGGAAKCAGCATCAGAACGGCAGCGCTGAGGATTTGCATGGAGCATCCAKCAGCTGCTGCTCCCGGAGCTGTGAACGTGTTCATTCGTTAGCTTCAACAAGGTCATCCCCACTGCTAAGCGTGATCCTGACACATTAGCAGGAGTGCTGGCCGATTCAYTTGCACTCCATTAAGCAGCACGCCGGGAAGGTTTTCCTGCTCTCTCCGAGTTCTTTTCCCCCCAGTTCTCACGCAGGGAGTCATCTCTCAGGAGCTCAGGTGGCCGTGAGCAGAGCACAGCGTGTCCTGCAGAGCCTGCACCCTGCTTCCTGAGGTGTGTGTGAAACCTCAGGCATTCTGGGCACACTGGGGATCCCAGCGTGGTGACTGGCTCTAAACTGGACATCCTTTCCCTGCAGGGTAGGGCACAGTGACATCCCTTGGCCTCTGTACCACTGCTCAGGGATTTTCCTCTGCTCCGCTCATGGAGCGTCAGAAAAGTCACCAGCGTTTCAAAAAATGTCACCACAGCCAACTTTTCATCGTTCCAGAGGAAAGTGGCAGCTGATTTTTCCGTTGCTCCCACCCTGGGATTTCCATCAGGATCTCTCCAGGCTGCTGCCTGCATCTCAGACTGGCTTCTTGGAAAAAAACACAGCGCTGGGGTTTTGACAGCAACCTTTCCACCGAGTCAGAAAGATCCCCTGTGGGTTTGTTTCACTGCCCTGGTTTTGTGACAAAGCTCAGGCAGAGTCTCCTGCCTCGTCCTGCTTGGATGGGTGTCAGTTCTGCWTGAGCTGGGACAACTCAGGAGGGTGCACAAGGAAATATTCCCTGTCAGTTAAACTGGAGGAAGTGTCAGCAGGAGGGCAGTGAAGCAGCCTCMTCTGAGAGCTCTCCTTGGGGACAGRRRGTCCTYTCCTGTCTGGATTCCATGAGCCCCTTGTCCAGTCACAAGTTCTCACAGCTGGAGACGCAGACCAGTGTGCCAGGAGACAAATTCCCTGTTTTCTAGAGCTKTCTCCAGTGKCTGTCCCCAKTTCAGACCTKTWTCCAGAGATGCTCCTTCTTTTCCTTACAGCTTTTAGACCAGTAATCAGATCAGCAGCCTGGGATTGAGTAAAGTTCTGGTTTAGTTCTGGTTCTTCATCCCACAGAGTTTGTGGCTCTAAAGAAGAACCTGAAGACTCCTGCGTGTGTCTCTTCCCTCTGTCACACCTGCTTAGGTCACAGTTCATGGAATCATGGAATAATGTGTTAGAAGGGACCTCAAGCATCACCTGGTCCAACCTCTCCTAGCAAATGCASAGTCTAGGCAAGATGACCCAGCTCCTTGTTCAGATAAACCTTAAAAGTGYCCARAGTTGGGGAAYCCACCACTTCCCTGGGGAGATAATTCCAATGGCTGATKGTTCTCACTGTGAAAAATTTCCTCYTGTGTCCCAACGTTTTCTGGACGAGGTTTCCTCTGATCCTGCTGCAGTTCTGAGCTCCCCCTGAAGCCATGGGATASGGAGCATGGTTTGGAAAGGTCTCAAGGCTGGAATTGTCATCTTGCCCTGGTCTGCCTGGAGCAGAGTGGTGCTGGCCCTGTTCTGGGCAGAGCTGGCCCAGCTCAGCCCCCTCCCRTGAGGTGCCCACGGTGCTCCTGCCTTGGCCCAAACCCCCGAGTTTAACTGGAGCCTCATCAGAATCATGCGAGCCCATGGAAATCAATGGAGAAGAGCTGAAAACAATTGATTGGAATCAAAACAYGCTGCAATCAAATTTGGAGGGACTGAACTAATGGATCATAAGGTGCCTGGTGAGTGGGGCTGATTGAATTGAGCTGAAAGGTCCTGCATCTTCATTACAGCACCYGAAACCAGGACAGATGAGGAATTTTCTAACCATGTGGAGTGTCTTTTTTTTTACCCCACTGATGACTGGATTGCAAACACAGCACTTGGGAATTAACCCATGTGTGCAGTGCTGGGAGGGGGAAAAGACGGAATTTTGGTAGGACAATGGGCAGTGACTTCACACTGGCTAAGGACAGGTTTAGATGGGATACGGGGAGGGGATTCTTGGCTGTGAGGGAGGTGAGGCCCTGGCACAGGGTGCCCAGAGAAGCTGCCCCTGGCTGCCCCTGGATCCCTGGAAATGTCCAAGGCTGAATTGGATGGGGCTTGGAGCATCGTGGGATAGTGGAAGGTGTCCCTGCCAACAGCAGTAGGTGGGACTAAATGAGCTTTTTTCTGCCCAAACCATTCCAGGATTCTGGGATTTGCTGGTCACAGGCTGCTCCATGTCTGAGGACAGGCCAGGRACTGGATTTTGGAGCTCTCCTTGCTGCTGACCCCTTTATTTTGCCTCACTCAGCATTCCCAGAGTCAGTTTTCCATTTCTCCCGCCTTATTATGCAGAGTTTGGAGATGCAGAGGTGTTTCCCACCATGCATTCACTCCATGTGCTGGTTATTCCTGCATGTTTAGTCAACAGTGATTCAACAGTGATTTGTAGCATCTCCTTATTCCACCAAATCCTGCAAATTCKTGGGAATTTTCACTATCCTAATGTGACTCTGCTCTCTATCACAGGAACAGAAGGCATAAGTGATTCAGGAGTTTTTCTAAAGCCCCATTTTTTGGTCAGACTGAAGCTCCCGTGTTACAAGGGATGATTTATTACTGCAGTGATTAAGGGACATTGTTGATATTTCTGAAAATTTCCTTTTGGAGCTGCAGGCTTGCCTGGAGTCAAAAGGCAGGAGAAATATGTGAATAACGGGGTGGGTAATGGAGCATGTGCAATTTCCCATTAAGAAGAGGCTCCTATTTGTTCCATGCTCCCACGGATGGGTGGCGTGGATCTGGAGCCAGGTTGTCTTACAGCACTTGTYCTGTTGGAGCTCTGACTGGGGAACGGGAAAATTGTGTTCCCAGGAACTCAGCACCTTGATCCATCCTGTGACAGCCTGAAACTGGTAGTGCTGGGGCTTGTTATTGTCTCCTGATTGGAGTCACTGTAGCTTTGGGACACAACGCCTGGATTTGAATCCCTTCCCACCTGCTCTGAGGGAGGATCTGTATTGTCTTCCTTGACAGGCCAGGG
>CADDXX010000113.1:962064-1004564 GCA_902810485.1 Alauda arvensis | reverse complement strand
GGCCTCCATCCTCTTTTGAGCCAAAGCCCATGTGCTTCCAGTGGTGGCACCAAAGAACAAGGATCTTTAGGAACAGTCACCTTCCAAGCAGCCCTTCCACAGCTGTCAGACACTGCCCTGCGGTCTTGCAGGGACCTGCACATTTGGGTGTCACTAGCTGGGGCTGCCCCCAGGAGTCCAACTGCTCCGGTGCTTGCTTCAGTTTCTCCTTGACTGTAGCTACATGGAATTCTTCCCTGGGAAGGAGAGGAGGCCCTGGTACAGGGTGCCCAGAGAAGCTGTGGCATCCCTGGATCCCTGGAAGTGTCCAAGGCCAGGGCTTGGAGCATCCTGGCACAGTGGAAGGTGTCCCTGCCCATGGGGTGGCTCTGGATGGGCTTTGAGGTCGCTTCCAACCCAAACCATTCTGGGATTCTCTGATTTGGTCTCAGTGCTGATCTATCAAACCCARTCTGTAATGTTTTGGTTTCCATTCAACACAAAAGTTGGCCTTCAATTAAAAGGTTCCTTCTGAATATGAGCAAAGTTCTTCATTCCAGACCAAAGGTCTTCTCTTGGCTCCAAAGCAGCTCTGGGCAGGTAGAAGTGACAAAGTAGTGTAGGAACGTCTCCCAAATTTTAAACATTATTTTTAATGTCGTTGTGCAGTCACGTGGCTGTTGAGGTCCCCAGAACAAAACATTTTGGTGTTCTTCAGGTGTTTTTCCATGAGTTCCAAGGACAGTTGGAGCCCCACAGCTCCCTAATCTCTGGGCATGAGCTGTTCCCAGTTTCTCCTTTACAGTGCCTTTCTCCCAGCTCAGCCTAAGAATGCATCCTTAGGGATTCGTTTGGACTTCAATCAAGGCTTTGTTGGTGGTGTTGCACTTTGTAACAAACCCATGTTTGTGGAAAACCCAGATTTGACTTTAAAGGTGGCACTCGGAGCCTTTAAGTAGCTCTGATACCTTTGAAAATTGTCTCTGTCAACAGAGGGTGACAGATCCTTGCAAAGAAATGTGTGAGGTGAGAACACAGAAAGTAAAAGTGACATTTCTGTTGCCTGGCACTGATAAAGATCCATCCTCAAGGTTTGTCACATTATTTGCTCTATTTGAGGATGTTTGAGGCCACAGAGTCCAGCTCACCTGGACTTACTAAAAAAAAATGGAGGAAAAACCCCTGGAGAAAAGGGCTGCTGTCACAACCRGGGAGAATCAGTAGGGGAGAGAGTAGCAAAGTGTATTTGCATAACAATTCCAATCAGTATCAATCACCTTTCAGAGGGGGCTGTCAGCATCTCGTAAACATGTCCTGGGTGAGGGATGAGCTGCAGAGCTCTGCAGCCCTGGGATGTCAGCACTGGCTCCAGGACAGCACATCCTTCAGAGGGCAGGAGCAGAGAGCCACCAATCCCCCAGGATCACTTCCCAGGGCACGGGGGTTGGCCAAAAACCTGCACGAGGATTGCTGATTTCCTTTCATCCTGTTGATCCGGAGTTCTTTTCCTTTCGCTCTTTCTGGTTTTGAGCACCTGGGAGAGATTTTCTCCATCGGCTCTAAATCCACCTCCAAACCGAGCCCAGTTTACTTTGCAGACTGCAAATCCAAAATGAAAACTGCAGCTGATCCAGCTCAAGCCCTSTCCAGGAAGTGGCATCAGTGGAGARGAAATTCTYCCCTGTGAGGGAGGTGAGGCCCTGGCACAGGGTGCCCAGAGAAGCTSTGGCWGCCCCTGGATCCCTGGMAGTGTCCAAAGCCAGGCTGGACAGGGCTTGGAGCACCCTGGGACRGTGGGAGGTGTGWGGCAATCCCAGACAYGGATTCCCYGTGTTACCAAGGACTCCTRCACTCAGCCCAAGGCTTTGGGRCCTTTCCCCATRGATTCCCTTGGTGGCTGTGTCCCTCTGCTCCCCTCAGAGGAGCCGTGTCCCGTTCTGCCAGCGGAGGGTGCARGGGGCAGCGCTGAAACCTCAGCTTCTCCCAGCTCATCCCCAACGATATCCCTGCCTGGGAGAGGATAGGGAGCCTTGCATTTGGCAGGAATGATGGGAAAGGGAACCTGAGCATCCCTGGTTTTGTGCACAGCCACCCCTCCTCTGCCTGGTGTGGGAGAAGGGAATCCAGGTGCCCTCACCCCTGATAAGTCCCAGCTGTGTTAATTACCCAATACAGCCTCACCCCTGATGAGTCCCAGCTGAGCCCAATCAGGATGAGTGAGATAAAAGAGGGGTTGGCTGCTGAGGGGAAGATTCTTATGGAGGAGGAACCTTGAGGAGCAGGAAGGAGAGAACCCTGGAGCAGGATCCTGGGGAGAGAGAATCCCTGCAGTGAGGTCAGTGTGGGGCTGCAGTCACAGTCTGGCTGGGGAAAAGCTGCAGTCAGAGGCTGCCAGGGAAACCTCCAGCAGGAGCTGGCTGCAGTCAGAGTCTGTGAATGGTTGGAGTTAAAATGGCTAAGGTGTGAAGAGGAATAAACCAGAACCCTTTTTGTGCTGTGTTTAACAAGAAATCTGTGCCTTGGCTCACTGTTACCCTCTAATAAGAGGGCTGCTGCAATGTGCCTGGCTCTGCAGCTGAGGACAGAGGGAAGGATCAGGATCCACATGGGGAAATCTGGCACAGAATAAACCCAACATTCCCTCCATTGTTCAGAAAGCCCATGAGGCTTTCACCGTGCCTTAAAATGGGTTGGATTTTTTTTTCCCCCAGGAAATCCCCAAGGAACATAACACCGGAGAAAAGTTTTCTCCAAGCATCCTGTTAATTGTTTTCCCTTTGGTTGGATGTGAGCTGATACCTTGTGCTTTTGTGGCAGGAAGAATGGGAGCTGCAGCACAGTGTTCAGGGCAATCCTGCTGCCTGTGGAGCCCTTGAAATGGATCTGCTTGTTCTTCCCTTTGGAATCCAGAAGGAGACCYTTTCTCCAGGGTGAAATATATTCAGTTTTGTTGATCTAGACAGAAAAAGGGGGAAAAAAAGTCTTAAAGCTCAGCTGATACATTTCTTTGTATACTCCTTTTCCTTGTGAATTAAAGACCAGCCTGTAGACTTACTCACTTTCTAAGCTGAYATTTGAATTGAGTGATATGAGCACCAAGAAATTCTTATCACTTTGATCAGATGCTTGAATTCTACATTTTGATTCTCTGAATAAAAAGACTTTAGCAATAGCCAGGGAACTTGTTCTGAGGAATACAAAAGTGTTAATATTAATAGGATATTCTGAGCTAGAAGGGATCCACAGAGACCATCAGTCCAGTTCCTGGCCCTGCACAGACACCCCAAAAATCCCAGCCTGTGCCTCCCTGAGAGCATTGTCCATTGTCCTGGAGCTCTGGCAGCCTTGGGGCTGTGCCCATTCCCTGGGGAGCCTGGGCAGTGCCCAGCACCCTCTGGAGGAAAAACCTTTCCCTGAGATCCAGCCTGAACATCCCCTGACACAGCTCCATCCATTCCTTGGGGTCCCATTGTCCCTGTTCCCAGAGAGCAGAGATTGGAGCTGCCCCTTGGGAGGAAGGTGTGGGTTGGGATGAGCTCTGTCCTCCCTCTCTTGTTCTTCAGCTGAACAGCCCAAGTGTCCTCAGCTGCTCCTTCCTGTGGCCCCTGCAGACCCTTCCCCATCCTGGTGCCCCTCCTTTGGCTGCTTTAAATCCTTTCCACATTGGAGCGCCCCAAAACTACCCCAGGACTGTTAAAAGGGGTTGTTTCATTGTGGTCCAGAACACAATTTCCTCCCCTTTCAGCCAGCACTCAGATGGGAATCCTATTAAAAATCTATAACCATTGACCAAAATAACCATTATGCTTAAATCAGTAATCTCAGAATACCTCACCCGGCAGATCTTTATTATATCACACGCTTAACCTGACTTAATGTATTATATAGCACCCATTAGTGGAATAGATTAACTTCAGATGTTCCCTTTTTCACATTAATAATGCAATCAGGAATTTATGCCAGACACTTTCTGCTCTAAACTGCGCAAGGAAGATCTGAAGAAATATGAAAAGAAAAAAAAAAAAAGCCCTCGTGTGCATCTATTGAATAAGAAATGCTTGGTTTTGTAGCATTTTGCGGGCATCAAAGGGCTGCAAAACAAACTGTTTGAGTTGTGGAACAAGTGCCACGGAGGCAGAGCAGAGCGGCTGGTCAAGGTTAAGACTCTTTTATCGTAATGAAAGATCTGTTCCTGTGAGCTTGCCGTGGGCAAAGTGTTTGTTCATTATGCGGGAAGCCGGGGAAGGCCGGGATGGTTCCATTCGCTGCCTTTTAACCGCCGGTGCTTTCGCAAACGAGGTGATAGGTAATTATAACACACTCACCGCCGAGGCATCTTTATTAGCCYTTGGCAGCACGGCCTTTGTGCGAGMGGGGAGGCTCCGAGTGCCGCGGCCTCGGCGAATCCTCCGGAGTTCAGACGGGAGCTGTTTGGCAGCCGCTTCCCCGGCTGTCGCTCCTGGGTGGGTTTGTTTTGCCGTGCAAGGAGAGAAGGGGAGGCGGTGAGGACGGCTCACAACCATCCCGATGCAAATCCCCAGCRCTGACAGGAGATCTCTTCTCGAAATCAGCTCCCACGGTGAGAGACAAACCCTAAAAATCACTGGCCGAGGTGTGGGATCGTTTCCAGCACAAAGAGACCTCAATTCGGTCGTGTGTGCTCCAGGAGCGGAGAGAAAAGGCTGGGTTTGTCACGGAAATAATTTCTGGGGAATCATTCACTGTGTTTCACTCCGGGTACTGGCAAGGCAGGGAGTTTTCCCTGAAAAATCACTAATCAAATGTGGGAATTAGGGTTAGTTATCTTCCCTGATACCTCAGAAATGCAGCTGTTTATTTGGGAACAGGTACAATGCAGCAGCATCACCCCAGGACTGGCCAGGAGGTCTGCTGCCTTCAGCTTGATGCATCCTTGGTTACCCGTATCTTTCTCTTATGTTGAAATCACGATATTCCAGCTTTCCCCCCCCGCTGTGTATCAGTTGGGAAAGGGTGGGTCTTGCCCATTTCCAATGGGAATAACAGAATTACAGAATTCCCAGAGCTGGAAGGGACCCACGAGGATCAYGGGGTATCACAGAGTCCARSTCCCTGCCAGGACACCCCGTTCATCCCACACAATTCCACAGCTCTCGGGAGCTCTCTTGGCATGCACCTGCCCTGCGGGGATTTTGCCAAGGACTTTGGCCTTGTTKTGGTTCCGCAGGCAGCTCCCTGAAGTAAATAAATAGTAATCAAGGAGTAATGGGAGTGCTGAGCTGGCAGCTCCGCAGTCATTAGAGGTGCGCAGCTGGCACCGRTGCATCAGCGCTGCCGTGCTCCAGGAATTTGCATATCCACATTAACGGGCTCCTGAAGCAACAGTTACCGGAGAAACCCCTGGCTCTGCCCGTCAGGCCCATCCTGGGGGACTGTGGGCTCCCATRGGGGCCCTGCTGCCTCCCCACAGAGCCTGGGGACATCCCACAGACCTGATGAACCCACTGGGGGTGGGTRAAGAAAACGCAGGACTGGGAGCCTYTCCTTGCCATGGCCAAACTCTTCCCCCTGGCACTGAAGACCCACGGAATGCCTCCACATCTGTGGATTTCTCTTCATCTCATCCAGCTGCAGGGCTGGAATAACTGCAGGCAGGGCAGGTTCCCATGTTCTGGTGAGTGACCTTCCTCCAGCCTCTGCACCCTCAGCCCTTGGGGCTCGACCTCCACTTTGCCCTCACCACCAGCCCGAGCTGGAGGCAGTAAGARAAGGAGGATTGCTGTGGCAAGGAGAAATCCCTGCCCCATGTTCCAAAGCCAGCCCTCAGACAGGAGTGCAGAGCTGGAGGGGACACTGTGCTCCCTGGCTGAGCAGGCTGGGCCTGGAGCTGCTGCCAGTCAGCGTGAGATGAGCTGCAGAGCGACCTGCCCTCCCTTCCCTGCCCTCCTCACCCCTCTGCGCAGCACTGGGATGCAGGGGAGGATGGTGGCTGGTGCCAGTGGAGCTGGGAATCCCTGTGGCAGCCCCAGGAGAATCCATGCATCCAGAGCTCACCCCCCAGGCTTCCTGGTGTCAGTTTGGGGCAGGCATTTGGGCCTTCGAAGGCAGCAAGGGTTCCTACTTGAGGCGTGAAGCAGCTGGGAGAAATCCTCGACTTTGTAGAATTTTATCAGGCCGAAGCCTCCTTCTGGTGGACCCTGAGTGGCCATGAACGCAGGCCCTTTTCCATGGGATAGAAAGCTCGCCCCCCAGGGTTCCTGGTGTCAGTTTGGGGCAGGCATTTGGGCCTTTGAAGGCAGCAAGGGTTCCTGTTTGAGGCGTGAAGCAGCTGGGAGAAATCCTCGACTTTGCGCGATTTTATCAGGCGGAAGCCTCCAGCCCATATGGTGGCACTGGGGATGGGCTCAGAGGTTCTGCTCTGCTTCTCCTGCCCACCCAGAACACGGCAAACAGCCCTGGGATGGAAGTCAGCACCACATCCACAAGCTGAGGGCTTGTCCCATGGGCTGGAGCTGGCCACCCATCCCCTCCCCATGGCTCCAAGCCCGCCCAGCCCCAGGCAAGGAGGGCGTGGGGAGGCTCAGGGTCTGTGCTCTCTTTCCTCAGCAGAAATAAAAAGGGAGGAAAGAAACGTGGAGACAATTCCCTCTCCTGTTGCATTTCCAGCTCAGTGCAGCCCACAAGCATCTGCCTGCTAATGGGATGGCTGGAGTCACTGGCTGCTCCCGRCACCTCTGCCCCCTCCACAGCTCTGTTTTTATTTCCAGGCCTCTCCAGATAKAATCTCCCCAGCAGCACAGGAGAGGCTTAAAAAATAATTGGACCAAGTGGGAAATGAAATCGTTGCCTTCCCAAATCTGCCGGGGTCTCGTGGGAGCAGGGAGCAGCAGGAGCCCCAGCTGGGAGATSTGGAGCCACCAGCAGCAGCAGGGCAGGGAGCCCGGGCCCGTGTTGGCCACGGAGCATCAGGAGAACGGCAGCCACTGCTCAACAGCAGCTCCCTGACCTCAATTTTCTCCGTGGAGAAAAGAGCAGGTCAAGTGGAAAGTGCTTAAGGAGGAAATTTGTTTCTTTCCAGCCAGGGAGCTGGGAAGACAGGCGGTTATTGCGTGTGCCGGAATAAACCAAATTAATTTTGTGCTGTGCGCTGGCTCGAGGAGCTGAGGGCAAGGCGGGGAAGATAATGGACTTTGATGTTTTACTTGAACTCAACAAAACACCTGGCATGAAGCAGGGACTCGCTACAACGGCGGCTCAAAACGCTCCTAACCCAGGCAACTGCTTCCTTTTGTTTTCTTTCTTTCCAATCTAATCCCGAGCATTAACCGGGCTGGTTCATATTTCCAGCGGAATAAAAGGTGCATTGTGAAAGGGAGAGGGAAACAAGAGGCTTTAACAACTTCCTYTGCTTCCCCCGGCAGCCCTGTGGCATCCGTCTCTCGCACGGCAAAGCCCCAGGTGAGACCCCCGTGGGAGGGGAGGGCTGAGGGGGGCTGGCACTGCGTGTCAGGAGGATGGGGACCTCCAGGAGCGGCATCAGAGCCGTGCCTTTCTGACAGATTCCTTCCAAACTGCTTCATCTTCCTGCTGCTGCAACAGGGGCAGGGAGGTCCCTGAATCCTGAGCACTGATATCCTGTTAAAAAAATGTCACTGTCAACATCAGCTTCCTCTGCYGCCTCATTTTCTGCCTCTCTGTCAKSCCTGCCAGCTCTGCAGCAGAMCCCAATTCCCTGAGCCACCCTCAGCATGGATTTCTTTTATTTTGGGGGGGTCTAGAGACACCTGCCAAGCCTCTCCTTGCTCCTCTTTCCCAGTTTCGGGACAGGAACACACACAAACTCTTCCAAATCTTCCCGTAAATGCAACTTTCAAGTCAGGCTGGAACAAAAGTGACAGCGCTCTCCTAATGCCAGCTGCTAAAAATACATCCTGTGCTTGATAATTGAATGTGAGATGAAAAGTGAGTTTTAAGCAGAAGTAAGAGCTGCCTATTTCTGGCAAATTCCCAACTCCCCCAGTCCCCTGTGGAATGTCAGTGCATATCAATATCGTCTGCCTGGAAAATTTACATTTTGGGGAAGTGGCAGGTGCTGCTGAGTAGGGTTTTGGATTTAACTGGAAGCGATTTTGGGCAGCCAGGTACAAAACACCTGTCCTGTGGAGGTGGGGGGTGCTGCAGCCCCAGAGCCCCTCCCTGCCCTGCCTGTATCTGCTGCAGCCCTGGCAGAACCCCCTGTGCTGCTTTCCAGGCATGCAGGAGAAGCTCCCTGCTCAGGATCCCAAAGCCAGCACACCACAGGGACAGCCTGCCATYCCCCCRGAGCAGGAGGAGGGRGGAGARTCACAGCTCTGGGGTTGGARGGACCAYAAAGCTCATCTCATTCCAACCCCTGCTGTGGACAGGGACACTTTCCAATACACCAGTTGTCCAGAGCTTTTTCCCCCCCCTTGGCATGGATTTGGCCCTTATCCCCAGGCAGGGGCAGGATGTTGGTTTGGGGTGTATTCCATTGGAAGGGGCTGCCCAGGGAGGTGATGGAGWCCCCATCCCTGGAGGTGCCCAAGGATGTGGCACTCAGTGCTCTGGGCTGGGGMCAAGGTGGGGRTTGAGCAAAAATTGGGTTTGAYRACCTTGGAGGTCTTTCTAAATTATTCTGTTCCATGGGTGATTACCAAATTCCTGAGCAAGGACRTGCTTCCATTTTTGATTGCCAAACCTAAGCATTCCAGGGCATTCACAAAMATTGGTGGCTGTACAAGAAGGGCTTTCAGGGAACTTTGAGGAAAACTTCCAGGATGACTTCCAGGATAACTTCCCATCATTTTGAACATATCTGCAGATCAATACAATGTGTTATTCTGGTAAAACTTTTTATTACCCCAAGCTGGTTTTGCCCAGTTCACTGCCTCATTCCAATGCACGGATGCTCCTGTGTGGTTGGAATTGGGAAGGGGGAGCTCTTTGGCTTTATCTTTCTTCCCACAGCAGGGTTTAGCAGCCAGCCAATSAAATGCAGTCCCACGAATGCTCTGGATTAGGTAATGCTTTAAATCTGCATTTTATCTGCTAAAAATAGGGGATTTTCTTCATTTTCCCTCACATTGCTGGTTGGAATGTGATGAAATGCCAAAGGAGAAGCTGGTCCTGAGGCGTGTCCTCACCAAAGTGAGCAGGGTTGAGTGTGCCAGGAGGCCCACGGGGGTGGGTGGCAGGAAGGGTGACAGGGTTCCCCTCCATGAAGCTCCTGGGGACAGTTCCCTTTGCTTTTTGATGCCTGCAAGCTCTGTGGAGGTGTTGGGAGGACGGGACCTCACCTGTGATTCAGGGAAGGACCATTTTCCCCCTGTCTTGTGTTATGGAGCTTTTGGGGTCTGGAGGCCAGGACAGGGATTTCTGTACTGATCCCAACGCTGTGCTGGGCTGATCCCCAGTGTGGGCAGCAGGGAAGGGATTGGGATTGTGCCCCTCAGCCCATCTCAGGTGAGAGCCCACCTGCAGAGCTGCCCCAGCCCTGGGGCCCAGCACAGGGAGGACGTGGAGCTGCTGCAGAGAGTGCAGAGGAGGCTCCAGGATGAGCAGAGGGATRGAGCAGCTCTGCTGGGAGGAAAGGCTGGGAGAGCTGGCATTGTTCAGCCTGGAGARGAGAAGGCTGCAGGGAGACCTTATAGAGGACTTCCAGTGTATAAAAAGGACTTTCAAGAAAGATAAAGAGACTTTTCACCAAGACTTGTAGTGCCAGGACAAGGGGGAATGGCTTCCCACTGCCAGAGGGCAGGGTTAGATGGGATATTGGGAAGAAATCCTTCCCTGTGAGGGTGGGGAGGCCTTGGCACAGAGAAGCTGTGGCTGCCCCTGGATTTCTGGAAGTGTCCAAGGCCAGGTTGGACAGGGCTTGGAGCAACCTGGGCTGGTAGGATGTGTCCATGCCAATGGCAGGGAGTAGAATGGGATGGGCTTTAAGGTCCTTTCCAACCCAAACCTTTCCATGATTCYAAGTCTGGACTAAATGAGATCTCAGGATCTGATTTAAAGGTGATGCACTCATTCTCCCATGCCACTTTTGCACATGGACATGCCCAGAGCAAGCTGTGAGAGATGAGCCTGGTTTGGTTGCTGCCCTCGCCCAGGCTGGAGTCCCTTCCCCCTGTCTGTGTGACTGCAGCAGTGATTTCAGAAGCTGCCGTAGCTCTGCCTTCCACACCATAAATCCTTGGAGCAGTTCATCCAGCTGAACCTTAAAGCTGACTGCTTCTCTTTATGGAGATCTCTCACATTTTTCATTGCCTTTGCATCAGACCTCGTCAGTCCCACTCTCTCCTGCCAGGATACGAAGTGCCCAGAAAAATCCCATCTCTCTGGAGCTGACATTGAATTATGGCAAATAAATCTGTCACTTCAGGACAGTGTCAGTGTCCCCTGTTCCAGTGCACTGGACAGAAGTGCTGTCGGAGAAAGGAGCTGCTCATCTGACCTCTGCTATTATACTGAAGTGTTTTGGAATAAAAGTAAATCTGCCTTTCCCTGGGGGTTTCTATTTCTTTCACACAAAGGTTTGCTTGATTTGGTTTTTACCTCAGTGCATATCATGGAATCCCAGGATGGTTTGGGCTGGAAGGGACTTCAAAGCTCATCCATTCCACCCCCTGCATGGGCAGAGACACCTTCCACTGTCCCAGGTTGCTCCAAGCCCTGTCCAACCTGGCCTTGGACACTTCCAGGGATCCAGAAACAGCCACAGCTTCTCTGGGCACCCTGTGCCAGGGCCTCACCTCCCTCACAGTAAAGATCTGCCTGAATTCAATTCCATGGAATAAATGAACTCCAGCACAATCCTGGAACCTCCCTGATAAGGTCCAGATGACATTAAWTAATGTGCTGGAGGTAAAAGCAGAGTGAAGGCATCTCCCCAGGCCCCCACCACATGACCACACATTCCTGGTGGCAGCAATGGCATCAGGACATCACCCATCCTTTCMATCTCTCAGTTTTCTGGATCAGTTTCTATCCTGGAAGTTTTTATCCTGTGCAATCCCCCAAGGGCTCCCAATCTTGTCCTGTTAGGAGTGTGTGGTGCTGTGCTTGCAAACACCCTCCCATGGCCTTTCCCAAGCAGCACCTTGGGCACGCTGGAAGCAGGAGTGGGGGTCTGCTTGTGGATGCAGGGCCCACTGCCTCTTCATGGAGCCAAGTAATCAGAAAGGAAATGGATCTCTCCCCCTGGAAAGAAATGCCTTGAAAATCCTCCCTGCAGCTGCCTGCATGAGATGTTGGTGTGCATTATTTCCAGAGTTTCTACTCATGGTGGAGCCAACACAGCAGCCTCCAGCTGATCACASGGGCACAGGGGAGATTTATTCAGGAGTCTGAAGGTTCAGTAATTATTTAATAAAGAAGAGGAGACTCAGTGCTGGCAGCCTGGGCTCTGAGCTGGGAATCCTGAGCAGTAAGATAAATTGAGCTACAAAATTCTTCCCTGTGAGGGAGGTGAGGCCCTGGCACAGGGTGCCCAGAGAAGCTGTGGCTGCCCCTGGATCCCTGGCAGTGTCCAAGGCCAGGCTGGATGGAGCTTGGATCAGTCTGGGACAGTGGAAGGTGTCCCTGCCCATGGCAGGGGGTGGCACTGGTGGGTTTTAAGTTCCTTTCCAACCCAGACTGTTCTGGGATTCCATGACTCTAAGTATGCAGCAGCGTCACACCTCTCCAAGCTGCTGGAACTGAACCATCACCAATCTACTGAAATCTGAGTCTGTGCTCCCTGTATGGTGAGCAAARCTGGCCTTGGGGGATGCAGTGGAGTGACTTTCCTTGGTTTGGTGATGCTTGAGAGGCAGATCAGCAACCAGGCAGGCAAGTTCCACCGAGAGATGGGAGCATCAGTGCCMGTGTGACTGCAGCAGATAACAGTGGGAACGAGCTGAGTGTGGTGGTGCCATTTCATCCTTGGTTACTGGTGCATTTACCTGCATCTGGGCCTCAGACACAGTGAGCAGATCTCTCATCTCCCCACGGCTGCTCTGGTGTCACAGCCAGGCTGGGGACAGGCCTCACGTGTGTCACAGTGCTGGACTCAGCACCCCGGAGTCACTGCTGGATCTCAGTGCTGGGGCAGGGAATTCTGTGCTTGGGATTTAGGGGTGATAAAGGGCTGGGATGCCAGCACTGGAACAACAAAGAAAAGGAGGCTCAAGAGGGACCTTCTTACTCCCCACAGCTCCCTGACAGGAGGGGACAGGCAGGGGGGACAGGCAGGGGGGTCAGGCTCTGCTCCCAGGGAACAGGATGAGAGGATACAGCCTCAAGCTGTGAAAGGGGAGGCTCAGACTGAATATCAGGGAAAATATCTTCCCTAAAGGAGTGAGTGGTCAGGTATTCTGCCCAGCAGAGTGGTGGAGGCAAGCATGGAGCTGACAGCAGCGAGGCTGTGGGTTTGATCCCAGAACAGGCCAGCAAGGGTTGGACTCAGTGATCCTGGCAGGTCCCTTCCCACTCAGAACATCCCCTGCAATTCTGCGGATTGGGTTTGATCCCAGAACAGGCCAGCAAGGGTTGGACTTGGTGATCCTGGCGGGTCCCTTCCCACTCAGAACATCCCCTGAAATTCTGTGGATTGTGTGAAGTGTGCAGCACACTCCTGGGGGTGGCAGCTGGGGCCACGGTTCAGTGCTGAACAAAGACGTGCCGGGCTCGCAGATCTCCAGGTCCTTCCCAACATTTGTGTAAAACTGCCTGAACACTCTCTCCCACCCAAACCAGCAGCTCTGAGACTTGGCATGCACACCCCGAGGAGTCTTCCCCTCCTTGGGAGAAGGGCTGTGGTGATTCCCAGCCCTCAGGACAGGCCTTCCCATCCCAGAGGAATCGCTGGAACCACTCCTCATGGGGCTGTGTGACCCCTCTGCAGTCCGGGCTCTGATCTCCCCTGGTTGGTGCAGTTTTCCCAGGAGACACAGCACACATTCCCTGTGTTCCAGCCCTCTGGGTGCACCTCCCTGTGGGGATCACGCTTAGAAATGTGCTGCTATTGATCTYCWGGGCYYRGCTTTCTCTTACARCCCCCACACACCTCCTTTTCCTCAKGYTCCCYYCYCCCYGAGCCATTCCCCTGAGCCCGCAGRATGGGAATTGTTCCGAGGAGCCTCWCTGCATTCCCTTCACTGGGAGGAAATCCCTGCAGGTTGTCTGTTTGCTGCCTGCCGTGCTTAGAGTCAAAATCCAAGAATTCTGCTCCGAAAAAATAATTTCCCTCCTTTGTCRGCGTGCTCCCCCAATAAACACGCGAGCAAATGGGATGTGTCTGGGAGCAGATTGGAATTTGCTGGGATTTGCTGAGCATTACGCTTCTGCTGGCAATTAGCATAATCTGCCTCCTATCTCCTGCACAGGAATGATTACTGAGAAATGTGTCTTCTCAAGATTTTTTTTTAATCCTAAAAAAAGCAAGTGGAGCACTGGCACATTCGTGTCTCCCGCTGAGTTCCTCCCTGTTTAGGTTGGGATAAGGATTATTTCCCYATTGGAGTGGTGTGTGCAAGTCCCGTGCAGGAATCTGGGCTGTGTGCCAGCTCTCTGCAATGACCTGGAGGGGAGGAAGAGCAGATTTTCAGGAGCAGCAATCACTGGTTTATGCAGGATGCTGCCATCCTGTAAAGCCCCACTCCCAGGGCTGTGCCTCTCACTGTGAACTGTGCCTGCAGCATCCATACAGCCACACTCCTGGGAGCAGCTCCTCGGAGAAGGAAGGAGCTCCTGCCCATCCCACAAACAGGAATCTCCTTTCGGTGCAAATCCCACCTGTATTCCTTGAGAAAGCCATCACTGCCTGCCTGGAGATTGGGGCTGAACAAAACCAGCCCTTTTTTTTTGGCCGTTTCTCCCTCTCCCACCCCACACCTGTCTCATCCACTCAGGCTGCAAATTCACTGTTCCTCCAAGGAGGACACAGCCCCTTCCACCACGGTGCTCCGTGTTATTTGCTGTCTCCTGGTGTGCCAACACAAGAACAAATCATGGAGTTGTGTTTGTTATTGCCCTGCCCCAGGTCACCTGTGAGAGCTGGGGATTGTCACTCCAGTGTGTGAGCAGCTGGAAAGTCAAACGCTGAGGGAAGGCTGAGCACAGACACTGCCATGGCCAGCAGAGGGACACTCCATGTGCTCKGGGTGACCCCACCCTGCTTTTTAAATCCCAGAATGGTTTGGATTGGAAAATTTTAAAAATCATCTTGCCATGGGCAGAGACACTTTTCATCATCCCAGGTTGCTCCAAGTCCTGTCCAGCCTGGCCTTGGACACTTCCAGGGATCCAGGGGAGCCACAGCTGCTCTGGGCACCCTGTGCCAGGGCCTCACCTCCCTCACAGCCAAGAATTCCTTCCCAATATCCCACCTAACCCTGTCCTCTGGCAATTTGAAGCCATTCCACTTGTTCTGTTCCTCCAGAGCTTCAGATTTCCAGTCTGAAATCCCTCTCCAGCTCTCTTGGAGCCACTTCAGGCACTGGCAGGGGCTCTGAGGTCTCCCCAGAGCTTTCTCTTCTGAGGCTGAAACCTTCTCTGGTAGGGCAGAAAAGCTGCTGGACACAAACACCCAGCAGAGCTGGGAGAATCCAGCTGGTCCTGCTTTTCCTCCATGAAGCCAAAGSGATGTGGAAGAGCCTTGGCCATGGATGCTGCTGCCTGGTCTCTCTCAGAGCTGTCATTCCCTGGACGTTTGCAATCCAAGCWGTCTGTCCTGCCGGGAGCAGGGCCRGGAATGCTCTCTTTGTTCCTGGAGCTGGCTGAGTGACCCACTCCGGTCATTCCCGGTGTGTCAGATGTGTTCCACCAGCAGGGAACAAAGGGCCGTGCTGCAGCCACCTCTGTGACTGCCAGCAGGACCACGTCCCCTCCCTGCAGACAGGTGGGACATAAACGGGAGGATGAGGGGGCCAGGCAGGCGCCAGCCCTGCCTCTGATTTGCAGCTCCAGCTGGAAACCCCTACAGAGCGTGGGCCAGGCTTTATAAAATAAAAGCTAATAAGAATCATAACAATTTTGCTTTCTCTCCGTAGCCTGCAGCAAGCCAGGCACAACATGGGAATTGAGGAATAAAGGCCATCAACTTCCCGTGGCTCCCCTCCTACCACCTTCCTCTTCTTGCTCCAAATTGTTTTGAAAACATTGCTTTTTCCCTTGCCTATTTCATTTCTGCAATGAAGTCATCAAACAAGATGACAGGGACTTTCCGAGACTCAAATCAATCAGCAAGTTTCTCTTTTGCTTTTTCTGCTCRGGCAGGAAATAGGGGAATAAATTTTCCAAGTGTCCAAGGGAAGGAAGGGAAGGGGGCAGTGGGGTTGGCTCCAGTGTGGGGAGGTGTAAGAGGACAGATGGAACTTCTGGACCTCATCCAGCCCATCAAAAGTAAATAACCTCCTACCAACGTGTTTGTTCTGCTGAGAGAAGTTCCAGCAGGTCCTGAGGGTTCTCCACTGTCCACTGGAAAATGAAAGAGACATTCCAAGTGTATCCCATCCCCTGCCCTGGTTTGGCTTGGAAGGGAGTCATGGTTTCTCCAGAGGTCTTCCCCCCCACTCTGGATGGATATTCCACTTTCAGCACTAAAAATCATGTTCAAATCCTGCCAGGTCCAAGATCAAATCATGGAATCACAGAATCATGGAATCTCCTGAGCTGGAAGGGACCCACAATGATCAGAGTCCAGCTCTGGGCCCTGCACAGACACCCCAGCAATCCCAGCCTGTGCATCCCTGAGAGCATTGTCCATTGTCCTGGAGCTCTGGCAGCCTTGGGGCTGTGCCCATTCCCTGGGGAGCATGGGCAGTGCCCAGCACCCTCTGGGGGGAAATATATCCCTGATATCCAACCTAAACCTCCCCTGACACAGCTCCATCCATTCCCTGGGATCCCATTGTCCCTGTTCCCAGAGAGCAGAGATGGGAGTTGCCCCTCCACTACCCCTCAGGAGGAAGCTGCAGACAATGAAAAGCTCTTCCTGCAGTTACCTCATGTATTTTATGGAGATGACTGAAGGTAATGGAAAGAGCTCATCCAGCTCCGGGATCACCCCCTGCAATTTCTTCTGGGTTTAGGCAGAATGAAACTAATCATAGAGGTTGTCTCAGCTCAGGCCAGGGCTGCTCTAGGAATAGATTGGCACTTCAGATTTACCAGGATACGATGGAATAATGGCTGGGTAGTGGAATTTTCAGCGCACAGGGGCAGGAGCAGCCGCTCTCATGTTTTAATGATGATTTTTGTGCTGCTGCCTTCACTATTCCTCTCCTCTGTTCAGCAGGGACAGGCCCTGCACGGGAAGCATGGACTCTGTGGCTGCATCCCATTCCTCCAAAGGCATCAGAATGTGGGCAGAGAACAGCCATTTGCTTGTGCATTATGCAAGGAAAGTGCTGACCCAGTAGCACAAAAAAAAAAAAATATAAAAATCCCTGTCAGGAGCCAACAGGTTTTACCGGAAAACCATTGGATTTCAACGAGAAGATTTAGGGTTTGGACTGAAACCTTGACAGTTTGCCCAAAAATTACTTCTTCATTTTATAGCATTCTCTCTGTTGAAATGTGCGTGTTCTCCCCTTCCAGAAAAAGCAAGGGAATGAAAGGAAAAATGATGGCRCTGCCCGAGCTCCATCAGTGCATTCCTAGTGGCAGATTATTTTAGGGAGGAATTATCTCAGCTTTACTYCAATGAGTATCAATCAGGCCGGTAACTAACACAGCTTTTTTTTTTGTGAGGCTTTAAGTCCTTTAAGGATGAGGGTGTTTATTAGGGAGCCTTCACCAAGGTTTTATGTCTTGCCTGTAAAGAGGCACAGCTGTGGCCAAAGCATTATCTCAAGTGGAGCCAAGTGTTGGCTTTGTTTATTGGTATATTTATAATGGGTTCCTGCATAGGCAGAGACGCTAATTTGGCCTTTTTTGGGTTGGGGATGCAAGGAGGGCTGCCATGGGATGCCTGGCTGGTCCCTCCAGCCTCCCTGAGCAAAGCAGGACCTTTGAGGACAGGGCCTGGTGAGTGGCAGAGGGTTTGCTGATGGCTGGGACCCTCTGGAAGGTGCCATGGACAATCCATGACTGGGATTACAAAGTGGGGACACTATTTGTGAAGAGGGAGGTTTGGAGGGCTTGGAGGCAGCAGGAGCACAATTCCCGGGTGCAGAGAGTTTGGGATTTGCCTTTTCCCCTGGAAGTGCAGCCAGCACAGACCCTTAGGTTTAAGTTTTGTGCCAAACCTTTGGGATKGCTTGGAGATTTGAGCCTGGAGAGTGAGAGTCTCGCTGCTCTTTGYCTGTCCCCTGGGCAGGCTGAGGCTGCTCTCAAGGTCATCAGCTCACCCAGGGTCACAGCCTTGTGCCAGTCCCCCTTGGGTGCTGAGTTTTTCCRTGGAATGCTGTGAGGGTGCCCTGGGACAGGAACAGCCTGGGGCATTCCCTCCCCCAGCACCTCAGAGCAGCTCYAGCGTGGGGACAAACCCTGGTGGGACGAGGACACAGCGCTGGCTCCACTCAGTGCCTGGGGACAGCCACCAGCTCCAGACAGCATCAGGACGTGCTGATCCCTTTTCTGTGCGGCAGCRCCAGCCCCGAGTCCAGGTCTGGTGTTAATATGGAAATATGGATAAGAGCTTATGCTGTGACAATGATTTACTGCCTTGGTAACTGCACCTGATAACACAAATTTATCTTGGTCTCTCCATTTCAATTATATTTTTTCTAATGTGTGTTTTGAAATACGGATTCCCTCGGTCACAGGAATTTATGGGAACGGGGCTGYGTGGCTGGGAGAATGCAAATCAGCACAGGAGCTGCTCTTTGACTCATGCCCCAGTGTCTCCTTGTGTGTGTTACACCTGCTGTATAATGCAATGTTTTCACAAACTCTGTTCAAAATAYGGAAAAAGAGGAGGCAGGCACAGGCAGCACCGCTGGGATTTGGTGGGCGCCATTCCCAAATGACCTGCTGGGATCTGGCCACAGCAGCTGGATATCTCAAGATTTGCATCCTAGGCGGGGATATTTGCTTGTGGCCTGCTGGGGCTGGATTTTCAGGAGGTGCTGAGGTGCCAGGGCTCTGCTTCCCACCCTGCCAGAGGAAGCTGGCAGCCACTCGGAGAGCAAGACTTATCCCTCCTCCCTCTGGGACAGCTAGGGAGCATGCAGCCATGGAAAATACACACTGTGCAAGGGCTCTCCCTGTGTTCCCAGCACTGCTCCTGGGAGGAAGCACTACGAGGTTGTTCCCTTGAGGAGGAGGAAGCAGCAGGAATCTGAGCAGCAGCACGTTGCCTTCCCAAAAGGGTTTGTCCTCAGATCAGGGGACAAACCCCCCATGGGCGCTGCTGCCACCAGGCAGATCCCAAGCACTGTGATAAGCAGCACTTCATCTCTAATCAATGTTCTGGGCAGGAACCCACCCCAGGCAGCTGCAGCAGCCACAGATCTGCTCCTGCCACCAGCAGGGACCCAGGAACTTCYCAGCTTCCCTGGAATCCCAGCACGTGCTGGTGGTTGGGATGCTGGACACGAGAGAGCAGRTCTGACCCTGTCAGAGCAAATGCCAGCGCTGCATTTGCCATTTCCATTGGTCCCTAAATACAGAAATGCTGGAATTTCACTAGGACACGTCATTAGTCCAGCTGCTTGCACTTAGCAGCTGATAGCTGCTATCACTCTTAGTCACCTCCCAAATTCCACCAAGAGGATTGGGGCCATTATTGCTGTGAGGCTGCTGCTCTCACAGCCCKGCTGCTGCTCTTTTCCCTGGCTGGGAAGAGGAGCAGCTCTTCCCAATGCTCYGGGAACGGCAGGTATGCTGTGGGAGCAGATGTCAGGAACTGGCAGGGCTGCTGGTCTGGAAGCRGATATCCAGCCACAGCTCCTCTGAGGGGTGGGCAGATGTCTTCCAGCAGATGGAAGGCAGATCTTTCCTTCTCCAAACCCAAATGCATCCCCATCACTCATGTGTGGATCCCACATATTTTATCTGGCAGCGTGGCCCAGCAATGTTAAAATAAAGMCATTGCTGGGCTTCTGTTATTCCTGGGATTTCTTTCTCCTGGGAGCTGGGCTGTCTCCTGGATGTGGCCACTGGAAATCCTGCAGGAGTGCTCGGGGACTCAGCAGCAAGGACTGGGTGACTCCTGGCCAGCTTTCATCAGTGGTGAGGCACAGGTCMTTCCATGGTGAGGAGCATCTTTTGGAGTCGTGAGCCTTCCAGGAATGGCAGTGCAGAAAATGGGAGGCAGATTCCTGCAGCCTTTCTCACACTGTCCTGTCTGGGTGTGGAGCTGCTTTCTCTCCCTGAAGAGGATGTGGCTGACACTGCCCCAGCACAACAGCTCAAAATCCAGTGTTGTTCCAGCACATCATTCCTGGAGCCAGGATGTGGGGAGGTGGGCACTGGAGAGTTGGGATCTCCYGCAGTCCCCGAGCTTCACATCCTCAGATCTCCTGAAGAGTTCAAAAGTGAGAGGATGTGGCACTTGTTGATACAGCCTTGTGGGCCATGTGGTGGGGATGTTCAGTTGCAGGTTGGATCTGATCATCTTGGAGATCTTTCCTGACGTCAGTCATTCCCTGATTCCCTGATTCCAAGGGCTGCCAGAGCAGGCAGCGTTTAGAGAAATATGGATTTATGAAAGGCCACAGGTTTTTTTTTCTTTAGAAAGTTTCTCAACAAGCAGAGCTGAGGAGGGATCCCCTCTCTCTCCACAGGTGTAGTATGTCCCTGGAATGTCAGATGTTCTCCCAGATAAAAGAAAAAGGCAGTGCTCCCCAGGCAATGCGATATTCCAAATTCTGTTCAGGAGAGCTCTGATGGACGTCAGAAAAGAACAGCAGGTATCATTTCCTTGTCTGTAAAACCCAGAGTAAATGGGCTGGAACCCAGGAGCASAGGAAAAGTGAAGAGCCACAAAATCTGTTCCAGTTGTTTTTCATCCCAGTACAGGAAAAACAGGGTCATGACTGAAAAACACTGTGTTCCTGCTTAGAAATCCTACCTGTCCTTTGTCTGAACCTGTCAAATCTCTGACAGTTACCTGTCATGGTGGGAGTGACCCCTGTGCAGATTAAGATCTGTTCAGTGCCTGGGAATGTTTGTATGGATGGAATTACACAAAATGAGACCATCACCATCATCATCATCACTTCTATTCCTGCTGCTGGCAGCCCCATCACTCTGTAAAAATAACCCCCTGTCCAAGGGCGAGTGAGGAGCCCCAGGTGTGAATTCCCAGTGTTTCCAGGAGCTGCTGAGCTGTGTCAGTGAGCCCTGGTCCCACCCAGCTGAGCAGCAAAGGAGCCACAACCAGCTGCTCTCTCCGTGCAGGATTCATTCCCAGCGTGTCTGGGCAAATATTTATTATCTGCACAAAGGTACAGAGAGGAACTTTTGTTCTTTGAGGGTTGAGAGTCTGGGGAAGCTCTCTGTGCACAGGCCCAGCCCGGGGTGCTCTCTGTCCTCCTGGARGGACTGGGGTGAAGGATCTGCTGGGAGAGGAGAGACCTTGGGCTGCAATTCCCACTCCAGGGAGATTTGCTTTGTTTTATTCCAGGGATTTTGTGAAACRCTTGTTATCCAGTTTAGAAACAGTTGGATTTTTGTCTTCTGAGCACTCCTAAGCCATGGAGTCACAAAGGGGAAACTTTTCCTTCTCCCTGCTCCAATTACGGTGACTTTGTCACTCCACATCCCCTGCCCTGAGCCTGGAGACTGAGCCGTGATCCCTCTCTTTCCCAGCAGCTTCCTCCAAAACTCATCCGTGTTTGGGCATCCTCAGGGAGGCACCAAATCTGCATCTCCCCTTCCCCAGCCAGGACAGGAACTGTGGGTGCTCCTGACTCAGTTTGGATGGAAAATTCCTCTGGGATGAAGGGATATRGGCAGGAAGTGACCACGGAGTTGGCCAGCCCCAAAATCCTTTTGGATATTCCTGGAATACTCCTGGTCCCTAAACTCCACTGGAATTCCCCTGAGGGTGTTTGTGTCCTGTGGGGACATGGAGGAAGGAGAAGGAGTCCCCAGYGAGTCCAGGTCAGCTCCACTGGAATGTGAGAGCAGAGCTGCACTCTGAGCCCTTCCCAAAGCTCCAGAGGCTGAGGGGATGATTTGGAGGAAAACCCCAGGCTRTGATTCAGCTCTGAGGTCACAGGGAGAGGGTTTGTGGTGCTCCCCCATCACACACGGGGGTGGGAGCAGAAAAACGCAGGATCTCAGCTCACCTGCAAAGGGAATTGTGGGGACAGCACAGGGAGAAAGAGCAGTTTGCATATAAATCCCGCCCGACAGCAAATAAATCCAGATCATGTTCTTCCTTTCCCCTCTCAGTCAGGAAAAAAGTGCTGAAACTGGTCTAACAAAATGCAAGAGTCTTTGTAGTAGGAAAAAAAGAAAAAAAGAAAAGGTTTAGGGTGAGATTTGGGGCAGATTTGGGAAAAAAAAATCAGTTTTAAATTCTGAAAAAAATCCTTTAGCTGACTTWAAACAGGTCAGAGTTTGCAGCTGTAATGAGATTGGAAGTTTGGTTTCCTCCCAGCTCCTGGTTTTGGGGATGGCAGCAGGTGGGRGACACRAYCTCCTCAGGAAYRGGTCCAGTGCTGACAATTCCATTCCTAAGTGTTGTGCTGTACCTTGTCTTTCCTTCCATCCCATAATGACACTGCAGGAGGGTGGGGAGAAGGAAGAAAGGGGTTGGTTTGTGTCTAAATCCCATCCTCCAGGAATGGGAGCAAGGCTCCACTTCTCCTTCGGTGCAGTGACGGTGGAACAGAACTCCTGGCTGATAGATCAGGTTCAATTAATCTCTCTGAAGAACCATTCCCGATATCCTGGTGCAACAATCCCTGTAGGAATGGGCTATGGRCAGTCATCAAAGCCCCCCTTAACTCCCTGAACATCACAAAGCTTCTTTAAATCACTCATTCAGGAGTTCTGCTGGATGCCAGTGCCCTCTGGATCCGTCCCTGCCCCTTTGGATCCCTGTGTGTCTCTGGGTGTGAGCACAGGGTGGGTCAGGATTAGGAGAGGGGGCTGCGAGCAGTGGGAAGCTCCCAGAGATATTTTGTAGCATCAGAAGGCTCAGGAAGGATATTTTGGCTCTGCACAACTCCCTGACAGGAGGGGACAGCTGGGGGTGGTTGGGCTCTGCTCCCAAGGAACAGGGACAGGAGGAGAGGGAACGGCCTCAAGCTGTGCCAGGGGAGGCTCAGGTTGGACATCAGGAAGAATTTCTCCATGGAAAAGGTGGGCAGGCCTTGGCAGGGGCTGCCCAGGGAGGTTTGGAGTCCCCATCCCTGCAGGTGTCCAAGGAATGCCTGGACATGTCTGGGTGACAAGCTGGGCATTGGTCATGGGTTGGACTCGATGATCCTGGAGGTCTTTACCAACCTGAACCATTCCATGGTTCCACAATCAACAGAAAACCTAATTTACTCCCTTTCATGCCTCCTTTTTACCCTTCCTGGGGTAAAAGGCTGCCTCTTCTCCTCCCTGTTGAAAGCACTTTGTCTTTTCCCAGCAAACAGGAGTAGCTGGAGTTTCTGTTTTCCCGGCAGCAGGAGCTGTGCTGCTAAACAAACAGGGAGAAAGCCAAAACTTCCTGCCACTTCACATGTTTGTGTTTTGAAAACCAAGCTATTTATTTAGACAAACTGGAAAATAGAACCACAAATAACCCCTGAAGTGTGCTGCTCACTCACAGCGAGATAACTGAAACCAGAACAGGGAGAATTTGTTGAGCCACAGATTTTTCTTCCCTCTCTAGCAAAATTCTTTGCCCTTTCCAACCCCTTGGGTTTGTCCCATTGTAGCACCCAGCGCTGCTCCAGGAGCTGGGAGGAGCTGCAGGAGGGGGAGCACAGGGATTTGGTGACTTGCACGGATCAGAGATCTCTGGAAACACCATCCCTGGAGTGGCTCCAGCTTTGTGCACCCACAGGAGGCACCASAGGAAATCTCAGCCCCAAAACTCCATGTTTGACCTCGGAAGGCAAGGCATCAATCCAGAGCTCCGTGTGGTCCCTCCTGCTCCCGATTCTCTGGTTGCTGAAGGACAGCATTGTCACGTTGGCAGAGTCAGTGGGAATGGCTCAGGACAGGCTCCTTCCCTGCAGCTCTGCCACAGGAACTTCACCTCCAGCCGAAGGGGAGGGGCAGGGAAAGGGCTCCTACCTGACATGAGAGGCAATGACCTGCTCCAGGGGAATATTAGAGAGCCCAGGGAATGCAAAGGCTCCAAAACCCAAAACTCCTGGGTTTGGAAGGCAGCCTGKAAAGGTGTGTGCCCCCCTGGGCTGGTACCTGCACTGTTGCCATGGGAACCAGCAGAGGGGATGGAGCTGCTGCCATCATTCTCCTCTGCACTTCCTGCTCCCTCCCAAAAGTCACCTCCCCTGGAATTGGCACCCCCTCCATCCCCTGGGAGTGCCTTTCCTTCCCAAGCTGCAYCTCTGCCTTTGGTTTGGAGAGGGAAATGTGGGAGTGGGAGGTGGGGAGGTGATGGAAAAGGGAAATCCAGGCTGTGCTCAGGGCCCAGACTGGAGTGAGAACTCGTCCTTCATCACGTGTGCTGCTGAATTAATCTTGGCCTGATTTAGGCTGGTGTGGATGCTCTGGGGCACAGAGCTGCTTGGAGCTGCAGTCCATGGAGGAAGGCAGCCCGTGGCACAGCTCAGGGGATCCTGAGGATCAGTCTGGGTTATCTCAGAGGTTGGACTGGGTGAGGAACAGGATTTGGGGGTTGCAAAACACCTCACAGCTYTGGCATTTCCTCTGTGCTGGATTAGCAGGGCTTGCAAAAGCTTTCACATGGAACAGGAGGTGGAAAAGCTCCTCGGGGAAAGCCCCTGCCTGSAGGAGCCGTGTGGAGGCTCCAGATGATTGTTTAACTTGGAACCAGGCTCGGGTGTGAAGGATCCCACATCACTGCTGTGCCTTCCATCCCATGGATCAGCAGCTTTCCTCATCCTCCTCAGGAGCTTTCCTCAGCCTCCTCCCCCTGTCCCCCCGCATTTAATTGTGTGGAGAAGGCAGATGAGGCTGAGAGAAGGGACTGCATCTGCCCCTGCCTCAGGCTGGGATTCAGCAGGGGCTGGAGCCTGACTTTCCCATTATCCCTCCAGTATTCCCCTCTCCCTCATCTGTGTCACATGGGCTTTGGGGAATCCACACATTGAAATGAGGAGTTTCTGTAGCAAATCTACATTTTCAGGCCAAAGTTAAAAATTTCCCCCTCTCTGGACCTGAGGTATCCACAACCCCCATCCCCCTGAGCAGCCCCAGGAAGCCTCTCACTGCTCCAGGGTCTCTGATAGCTTCCACAGCTCTCCTGCACACCAGCACAAAGCCTYCTCCTGCTGTATCCAGGGATTTCAGGCCCAAGGGAAGGGTCTCAGGGCTCTTATTCCTCTCACCAGGAATTGGGATGGATTTTCCTTCAGCTTGGTGCTCAACCACATGATTGATTCAAAGCATGTGCTGTGTTTGTACCAGGGCTTGTGCTGGAAGTTAACTGGAACTTTAAGAGGCTGCAGACCCAGGAATGTCCCTGCTCTTGGATGTCCCCATGTTTGCCAAGATCATTTGTACATGATTACAGAAACATCCCAGTGCAGATGAACCCAACTGTTTTCCTTCCAGCAAATATTCTCCCAGAGTTATCACAGAGTCATGGAGTGAGGTGGGAAGGACCTTAAAAATCACCTTGTTGCTCACCCTGCCAAGGGCAGGGACACCTTCCACCAGCCCAGGTTGCTCCAAACCCTGTCCAACCTGGACACTTCCAGGGATGGGGCAGCCACAGCTTCTCTGGGCCAGGGCCTCACAGGGAAGGATTTCTTCCCAACATCCATTTAAATGTACTGTCTTTCTGTTCCCACTTGGAGCCATTCCCCCTTGTCCCATCACTACCATTCCTTGTAGACCACTCCTCTCCAGAGGCCCCTTTCTGGCACTGAATCCCCACACTGATCCCACTCATCCAACCTTTTCCCCTGGGTGCCCTGTGAGCCCCACAGATCATTACTCCTCCTCCATCACCAGCGTTTTCCTTCCTCAGAGATGATCCCAGTGGGAGCCAGCCCCTCCCCTGGCTCAGGGCAGAGCACCCAGGCTGCAGGGAGCCGGTGGGGTGGGCAGAGCATGGCTCCATCTGCTCCATGCTCTCCGTGCTCTCCACCCAAAGGTTTCCAAGGCTGTCAGTACCAGCAGCGTTCCTCTCTTTCCTCTGCCCAGACAGAGCAGGAAGTGAAGGGGAAGGTCTGAAGCTTTTCTGCTTCACTGGGCAGCGTGTAACAGATGTTAAAGGAGCTCTGGGAGAGAAAACCARCTGCTGGGGGTTGATATCCTCAGAATTTCTGGAGCTTGCTTGGTCAGACAGCTCAGTGAAAGGAGCAAAAATATCTTCCTTGTCCCCCTCCATCTTCTTCCCTATTTAAATCAATCCCCAGCCCTCCCCACACGTATTGGCACAACAACCCTGCTTTTCMCCTTTCCTGGGAGCTGCAATCCCTCTCCTATGATTTTCCCTCCAGCCTCTGGCCTATTCCATGCTCTTGCCTGACCTTCAGCAGGATTAGCACGGGGAAAGTGCCTGTACCTCCAGGGTCAGCCAGAGGAGCTGGAACTGCAGAAACACRGAGCTGGAAAAGCTGTTTGCACCTCCCCCTCCCCCAGGGATGACAGTGGCCATTGCAGGGCTGGATTAGCTCTAACTGCAATCCCAACACAGTGATATGGAAATAGTGCCACAAACCACTGGGAAAGGGCCAGAAATAATCACAGTGCRCAGCAAGGCTGTGCTGGGTGGAGGGGAACCTGTGGAAAAACAGGGTATGGCATGGAGGAGGAACCAAGGYATTGTCTGGGATTTTGAAGCTTTGTATAATAATGATTCCTTGATTTTTTCATTGCCTCCCTCCTTCCATGGCACTTCCCTCCCCTGCACTCAGCTCCAGGACTTGCTCTCAGCCCTCAGAGCAAAACAAAGCCAACCCTTCCCCTCAGAGTCTTCATCAGGATACTCCAAGGATATTTTTGTGCAATTCCTCTTGGCTGGAGTTTAATAGGTCATTTTGCCACGAGGTTTGATGCTCTTTGGACGTCCATCCATGTTTCTGCTGGACTGTATCCAGTGTCACCACCTTYCCAGGCTGCCTGGACTGCAAGGCACGGTGAGTTTAGGGATGGAAGAGCCTTTCCTGGGGGAGAAGAGCCTGCCCTTGGGCAGGTGCCCATGTCAGAGAGCAGCCAGGGGAAAGGGRCAGAGTGGGGGTGGTTCAGACCCTCTGGGTGTGACCCCTGTGACAGCAATGCTTTGCAGGGGTTCCATAAAGAGTCTTTAGAGAGGACACAAAGCAGGGAAATGGCTGGAAAGAGAACAGGGAGATGCAGCTTTGGACACCACATGGTTCAGCCCACAATCAGGATGGGGTTCTTTTGTTTATTGTCTCCTCAGCAAGGCGGGGCTAAGGCAGCCCTGAGCGAGAACTTGAGCTGGTTTGGACTTTACAGGCTGTGATGGGAGAACAGACTTGGCTCCCTTTCCAAGACCCAACTTCCCTCCCAGCCAGTCCCAGTGAGACCAGTACCTCCCAGAGAGGAGCTTCCAAAAGTCACACACTCATCACTGGTCTCTTCTCTCAATCCAAATACAGCTTTTTTGAGGGGCAGGAATCCTCTGTTGGTCCTCCCAGTGCTGAGCTTCAGAGAGTCCCACATTCGGCATTGTGTTGATGCAAATCAGAACTTTTGGGAGGCAGGAATCCCCTCCTGATCCTTCCAGCTGCTTTTAAGCAAACCCAGCCTCTGAGTGGCAGAAACACCTTTCTCCCACGCATTTGGCCGGGATTCCTGTCACTCCCAGACACCCATTTATGAACAACAGCCCAGGGAAAAGAGGGAAATCATCTGCGATCCGTTGGAAGGTAAATACCGCTCCCTCCATTGCCCCTGACAGCCCGTGCCACAGCTGAGTTCCCCCCGGSAGCTCCCTGCCATTAATCACCTTCAGAAGGGCCTGTTCCAGCTCTCAGTGTTTGCTGGGAGGAGGTTAGGCTGGAAAACTGCTGCCAGTCCTCCACGCTCCTCGTTCGGGAGAGCCAGAGCTCACTCCTCTGCCTTGCTCCCAGCTGCTGGGAACAGGGAAACGGGGCTGTTCGCCTGTGCTTCTCATTTCTCCTTCACCTCCTCGCATTCCCCACCTTTTTTTCCCCTCCTTTTAAGGAGAAATGGTGAGGAGGAATCCCTTGTSCCCAGCACCATCAGAGCTCGGGGATTATAAACCCTGCACACAGCTCATAGGGAAAGGAGGAGAGAGGATTAGGATTTTTTTCCCTTTGGAAAGGGATGTGGATTATCTGGGCCAATAACCGTGGCTGTGACTTGCCTGTTTGCTCACCACTGAYTCACAGGGAAGGCTGGAGTCTCCAGGCGCGGTTTGTGAGAACCTGCTGCAGGCAGTGGGAGGTCCTGCCCGCCCTTCCCTGGGCTCCAGAGCAGCCCTTCACTGGTTTGTTCTCCCCTCTCAATTTATTATTGATCCTGAAAGGTTTCTTTGTGAATTTGCCTTTACTRGAAGCTGAATTTTCCCTCCTGCCTCATTCCCTCTCTGTACCAGCCTCTTCCTAGGAACATGTCCAGCATTCCCACTGCCCCATTCCTGTGTTTACTTTTCTGGCCAGGGTTCTGCCTTGCCTTCCTCCCCAGAACTGCCAGGAAAAGCTCAAGGGGTGGTCCTGAAAGTCGTGTAGACCCCACTACCAACTCCCTTCAGCTAAAAACAGGTTATTTGTATTAGTGTTGGAAGGGACCTTAAAGCTCATCCAGTTCCATCCATGGGCCGGGACACCCTCCACTATCCCAGGCTGCTCCAAGCCCTGTCCAACCTGGCCTTGGACACTTCCAGGGATCCAGGGGCAGCTGCAGTTTTTCTGTGCCAGGGCCTCCCCAGCCCACTGAAGACATTCCTTTCTTTATACCTTCCTCAATGTGGAGCTGGGAATGGACACACGGAAAGAGGACGGAGCTGCATTCCTGGGGCCTTGCTCTGCTCTCCCACAGGGCATTTGTAAAGAAGGGTTTCACACTSCTGRACTCTCTGAGTTGGATTTCCAGCGRGCTTTGGGCACCCAGCTCTGGGAGCTGCCCCAAATTCCCCTGAAACCACGGGCTGTGGGGGCCAAACTCCTTTGGAAGTGCCAGCCCTGCTGAGCAGGAGGGAACACGGCTCCCGGGGAGGGAGGGCCGTGTTAACACCACAGGCTTATCTGTGGAASTASTTAATCACCAGCAATACAATTAGCRCTTAAACGCCTCTGGACACCCTGTGCTGGCCTTCCCTTGTCCTACAGCAGTGCCTTGCTGGCTCATTACCTGCGACACCTCATTTTYAGYGCTGCTAAATCCAGCYGCCTCCGGAGGCTCCCGCTGCTCCRGAGGGGATGCTGCCTYCTCCAGCACGGAGCATCCCTGCTCRGCACCGCTAYCCCGAGGTGTGTGACCCCTCCCGACGGGAAGCAGCCGGTGCTAATGGACACAGCCACTCCCTTTCTTCCCCCATTCCAGCCTCCCAAGCTCCCCGCAGCTCTTTAAAACAGCGTTACTCTCCTCAAAGTGCTTTTAATTGCTGCCCCTCACCCAGCAGGCTCACAAAAGCAGATGGGAAGCTCCAAGGTCTCCTTTTTGACAGCAAGTCGGGCTTTTTTTTCAAATGTGGAAGACCTCAATTAATAAAATATGCCTCGTTTTTCTGAGGTCAGCTTTAGCAGCCGGCCCCACGATCAAACGAGAGCCTTTTCCTGGGGATGTCTGCTCGCTGGAATCTCATTAACGCTCACTYGTGAAACCTTTAGTAGCAACTAAATGGGACAGAAAGGGACTGTTTCCCTTTTCCTCGCCCATGGATCTGGCAGGAGGCAGGAGGACCTCACACAGACGTGCTTTACCTTCCTTGCCCCTCCAATCACATCCCTACGTTCACTCAGTGCCAACCCAGCCTTCAGATCCTTGCAAATCTCCGCTGGTTTGGGTGGGATTCGGGGCAAAACGGAGTCTGGCGAGCAGGAGAGGAGTCTGTGCTGGGGGCAGTGTGGATTTTCACAGCTCTGCGCTCGGAACCGCTCTCGGCCCGTGTGAAGGAGGCCAGGGAGTGACCCTGCATTGCCATCGCGTTTGGCTGGAAGCAGAGAGCAGCTCTCGCTTTCTAAATTCATCCGTCACCCCCAGAACATCCATTTTAATGGAGTTCAGRCTGCGGAGCCTTGAAGGGAATTGTTCTGCAATAACGAGCTCGTGTGAGAGAGTTATGCCCCAAGGGAAAGCTGCTCCTCCCGGTGGGATCCGAGTCCTCGCCAGGGGCACTTCTGGATGACTCACTGTTATTATTTATTACTTCTCTGGCACCATAAATGTGCAGGGCACTCTGGAGAGGGCACAGGAAAACATCCCTGCCCTCACTCCAGCCAAACTCGTGGCATGCTACAGATGAATACCTGGAATGTGGGGGAAGAAGAAGGAGCAGCCTCAGTCCCCAGTGGGATGGAACACCAGGCATTAACTCAAATGCCAGCTGGGAATTACAGGGAGACACAACTRAGAGAATAAACCTGAGGAATCTGCCTCCACACATTGTCTCCAAGACCAGGATAGAAGACATGGAAGGAAGGATGGTACATGTCCCTCTCTCCTCCAGCCATGGTGCTCAACACTGCACTCCARGGGCCTGATCTCTGCATTTCCCAAATGGAATTTCTGYCCCAAGTGCCCCACTGGCCCCAAGCAATGTCAGTACCATCATGTGCTGTTACAMGTTGGTAAATCCAAGAAGGAAGTGCAGCCCAGCCTGGAGTGTCTGCATCATCCTCTCTGCTGTGGTCTGGGCCCTGGAGGAATTTCATCCAGAGGGGTTTCCTTCCATGGAAACGTGAGCACCTTCTGCCTCTGCTCCCCATTCCTGTCCTTCCCTGAGCTCTGCCTGTGCCTCTCCCATGGAATGTGTCCATGTCCTTCCAGCAGTGTATTCCTGTGAAAAGAGCTTATTCCTGAGGTGAGAAACAGGCACCAAATTCCTGGCTTGACCACCTGGCAGAGGTGGTGCATTYCCAGTGCTGCAGCACCCCAGAGCAGAATCTGGGACCTTCCATTTATCATTGCACCAGAGTAACACCAGCACACACCTAAGGGTTGGAGCCCAGAGCTTGAATCCAGCTGTTTATCCCTACAACATCCCTTCTTGGGCACCACCCCCCATCCACCTTCTTCCAGGCTTCCTAAATCCCCAGATCTCCAAGCTGGCTCTGCTCAGCCCTGTTTCTCCAGCAGAGCAGTGGCTCCAGCAGCCACGGGCACACCTGGGGATGTGCTGGGAGCAAAGCTGAACCAGGAGGCTGTGCCATGCCCTGGATGCAGGTTCTTCTCAGCCCCGTTTTTCCAGCAGAGCAGTGGCTCCAGCAGCCACGGGCACACCTGGGATGTGCTGGGAGCRAAGCTKTCACAGGAGGCTGTGCCATGCCCTGGATGCAGGTTCTTCTCAACCCCATTTTTCCAGCAGAGCAGTGGCTCCAGCAGCCACGGGCACACCTGGGGATGTGCTGGGAGTGAAGCTGAACCAGGAGGCTGTGCCATGCCCCGGATGCAGGTTCTTCTCAGCCCCATTGTTTTCCAGCAGAGCAGTGGCTCCAGCAGCCACAGACACACCTGGGATGTGCTGGGAGCGAAGCTGTCACAGGAGGCTGTRCCATGCCTGTTCTCCATSCCRGTGCAGCCCTTCCCAGCTCTGCTGCATTCCCAYAGGCACACTCCTCCCGCATTTTCCGCAGCAGCTGGGCCGAGCAGAGCAWCACTGCTCTGACACCAACTCTTTTGCCAGGGATTTCACAATTGGCTGCCCTCCCTCACCTCCGAACCGGGACTCCTTGCCAAGAACGTGTTTCCCAGCACTGCACTCGCAGCCCTGTCACCTGCAAACACAATTACGGCTCGCTTTGGATGGGCTTCGTTAACGCCAGGGCTGGAGAGGGGCTGAAATGGAGCGTGCTGCCCGCTCCAGGGGGGACGTGTTGTTAGCAGGGAAGGAGCCCGTGCCAAGGCTGCTCTGGCAAACCCTGCCCAGCTGCTGCAGGGGAAGCTCTCTCTCTGATTTTGGTTAGTGAGGCGTGGAGAGGAGCTCTGCAGGTGGGGAGGGACCCGGTGATAGCGGGGTGCTGAGCACACAGAGGATGCAGCTGGAAGAGAGCCACAGGTTGGCTCTGCCTGGGAATCAACACCTTCCTTCCTGCTGATCCAGGGTGGCTGCTTGATAAGGGAGTGTTTGATACTTTTTTCATGGTCTTTGACACTGGATTTTTTTTTTTTTCAATAGGAAAATCAGGCTGGAAGAAGCCTCATGGTCATTTAGTGTATCTTTGATCTTAGGAGAGATCATGAAATCATGGAATTGTTTGGGTTGGAAGGGACCTCACAAATCACCCAGTTCACCCCCTGCCAAGGGCAGGGACACCTTCCTCTATCCCAGGGTGCTCCAAGCCCCATCCAGCCTGGCCTTGGACACTTCCAGGAATGAGAGGTTTTCTTGCCCATCATCACTTTGGGAATTTTGCTTTCTTTTCTGAGTGTGTTTCCTAGAGTGAGGAGACCTCAAGTTGTCAGTTCCCATGATTTTCCCTGCTCCCTCCATGCTTAGGATGGTGGCTTTATCATCCTGGCTGTTTGTGCTGGAAGGGAAATTCAGCATCAGCTATTTCCAAATCCCCTGCAATGGACACCTTCCACTAGACCAGGTTGCTCCAAGCCCCATCCAACATCCTCTTCTGTTCCACCATTTCCATGCCAGGAATTTTGAACGCATAGCTGAAGGCACAGCAACAGCAGAACTTTCCTGCTGAAATCACCTCTAACGTGGAGAGCCTGGCACCTCCACACCATCAGCCTGAAGTTCCAGAGGACCATGGTGGATATGGCAGGATGGTCCCTGTGAGTGCCCTGTGCTTTACATTTTGGGGATTGGTAATTTCTGTGCTCCTCTGGCAAGGATWGGAGCTGTTCTGGAGGAGGCACTTGGTGGGAGCTCAGCCCAGGACCTGCTGCTTGGCTCCCAGAGGCTTCCTGGGTGTCTCATAGGCTCCCATGGCCTCAGGGGCTGTAGAAATCTGCCACAGCTCTTGGAAACTCCCATCACTTATGGAAAAAACAAAAATGCAGGCACCTTCACAAACACCACTGCGCAGAAAACAGCAATAACAAAATACATGTATTTTAATCCAATCTGAATTGGATTTTGTGAGAACAGCAAACTTCATCATGGAGAACTAAATTTTGGTTGATTTTCAAGTACAGAGCACAGAAAGGCTCATGTTCTTCCAACACAGGGAATGTTTTCCTGGCACCCACTGGAAATGCTGTGTCACTGCTTTCGTTGATGCGATCAGCAGCAAGCTGAGCCCAAAGCAGGCAGCAGGAATGGATGGYTTTTTCAGGACTCATCCCAGCTTGGCAGGCTGTGCACAAGCAGAGGGAGGCTCCCACAGTTCTGTTCCATGCCCAGAGCAGTGGGAGCCTCCTGGAACCASTGGCAGTTCTCTTTCAGCCAAGAGCGTCACGCTGCTGGGTGGAGTCAGAGCAGGAGCACAGAACGGGGCTGAAGAGGAAGTGATGGGCACAGGGATCACTTCTTTGGGCAGCCTCACAACATGTTCAGTGAGCTGGTTCTCCAAGATATTTGTCTGTAGGTGGCTGGCAAGATGCACTTTGTSGAATYCCAGAATGGTTTGGGTCAGAAGGGACCTTAAAGCCCRTCCAGTCCCACCCCCTGYCATGGGCAGGGACAYCTCCCACCAGCCCAGGTTGCTYCAAGCTCCATCCAAACTGGCCTTGGACACTTCCAGGGATGGAGCAGCYACAGCTTCTCTGGGCACCCTGTGCCAGGGCCTCWYCACCCTCACAGGRAAGAACTTCTYCCCAATATCCCACTGAAACCTCCCCTCTTCAGCTGAAGGGCATTCCCCTTGTCCTGTCACTCCAGCCCCTTGTGCTAAGCCCCTTCCTATCAGTGCTTCTTAGATCCTTCCCACCTTTGTGGATGGAAGTGTGGAAGGATGATGAGCTGTATGGAAAGGAAGGAAGGAAGGAAGGAAGTGGTGGTGTGTGTCACACTGTCCTTTCTGTCCCTTGCTATCCTCCTCTCTCCCCCCTGACCTTTTACTCCTGCTCAAAACTCCCTCTGGGGCAGGGAAGCACAGAACATCCAGCTGGATGTTGACCTTCTACCTGGAGCTGGGCACAGGACAACCAGCTGTGAGCTCCTGCTGCATGTCCTCCAGAGCTTTGGGGAAGCCAGGCTGCTCCAGGCAGGGATTTACCCCATGGGTTTTGAGTGCTGGCAGAATGCAGGATTTTGCTACGTTTCATTATCTCATTGGCTCCAGGTGTTCCCAACACCTTCCTATCTGAACTCCTCCTGGTGGTGCCTTGAGCAATCCAACTGGTGTCTGCTTTGTGKTGTCTGTTTTCTCAACCCATTCCCTGGGAGAAGGCAAGGCAGGAGAGCTGAAGTGGGAGAAGATTGTAGGTTYGCTTTCCATTTATTTATTCATAGTATCTACACAGGTTTGTGTTCATGTTACAGAAATCACACYGAGGAAACATTCCTCACATTTAGGACTGGCGTTCCTGGAGGGGCTCTTTCCCTGGATTTTATTTTGYGGCACAGATAGGTTTTTCATCCACCTGCAGAATCCACCACTGTGCCACAGAACAAGGCTGCCCTCACTGTGGGGCAAGAAGGGGGAGATCTTGCCCCAATTTATTGTAGGGAATACAAATCAGAAGGGAGGGTGTCCAGAGGTTGAATCCAAGCTCTTCTTGGCAGTGCTCAGCAACGGGACAGGAGGAAGAGGCAGGAATTGATGCCCAGGAAGTTCCACCTGCACAGGAGGGAGAACTTTCCTGTGCAGTGACAGAGCACTGAACAGATCCCAGAGAGGGCGTGGAGTCTCCCCATTTGGGATATTCCAGAGCCATCTGGATGCAATCCATGTGCTCTGGGATGACCCTGCTGGAGCAGGGTAACCCACTGTGGTCCCTTCAGTCCTTAACCATTCCGTGATCCGTGATTCTGCAAGTGGATCTAGAGAGGTTGGCCACGGCTCCTCATGTTCCTGAGGGCTTGTGCTGGAGCAGCTCCAGAGTGACTGCAGCTCTTCCCCCTGCCAGCAAAGCCTGGGCTGGCTCTCCCTGTGCAATGCTGCTCCTGGCCAAGGCCTGGCCCGTGCTGACAGCAGCCGTGCAGGGAGGCAGGGAGCTCCTGGAGACAGCTGGCACTTGGATCCAGCTTCTCTGCCCAGTTTTCCTTGGAGCTGTGCTGGTGCTGGAGCAGGTCTGGAGAGAGCTTTGTGGGAAGGGCGTGTGGGAAGTGTGGGTTGGGTCTGGGTGTATCCCTCCAGGAAAGGCTCCGAGCTTCCCGCTGGATCCATCCCACCCTGCAGGGCAGCACAGGCACTCAGCAGCAGCA
The DNA here is from genome assembly GCA_902810485.1 of Alauda arvensis. NCBI lineage: Eukaryota > Metazoa > Chordata > Aves > Passeriformes > Alaudidae > Alauda > Alauda arvensis. Next base: position 970,087 of record CADDXX010000113.1, on the reverse strand, counting down.
CGGGTGCTGCAGCCTGCTGCCATCAGCTTTATTCTAGGCTATCTGCCTCCTTCTCTCCTGTCTGCTCCTCTGTGGGGCACCACCAGCCAGGAGCAGGCCAGCCTTGGAGGAGAGACGTCTCTGCTGATCCCACCAAGAGGCCTGGGAGGGGCCGGCTTTGTGGRGTAATTGTTCCCAAGTTTATGGCTGAGCCTTTGCTGCTAGGGGAATCAGGCCCTCTCTGAAACATCACCRCCCTTCACACAGTCCCATCTTCCTGCTGTGTCCCAAGAGGTGTTTGCTGGAAGGAACCAGCTGGGACAGCTGCCCACAAACAAGAGCTCACTGCTCCAGAGCCATCCTGGCTTGGTACGAGCCACAGGAACAGCAGGGCCCCTGCWGAAGTCTCATCCCAAACAGCAGAGCTCTTCCCATAGAACCTTCTGGTCTAGTGGAAGGTGTCCCTGCTCATGGCAGGGGGTGATCTTCAAGGTTCCTCCCAATCCACACCATTCCATGAATTTTGTGATGTCAGGGACAGGCCCMTGAGGCTCCTCAGGGTCACCTTCAGTAGAGCACACACAGTGAGCAGGTTGGTTCTCATTACAGCCAGAATGACTCTGTCAACCCTTTTTCTCTTTCTCTATGATTTTTCCTGAGTCCATCACATGTTCCATGTGCACAGCCAGCCCTTTTTCCACTCACATACATACTGGCTTCTTCCTCCACAGCCTCCACTCCCCACTGCTCCAAGCTTGCTCTGTGGAGAAAGGACATTTCAGAGGTTACACTGGAAGGTCAGCAGCTCCTGGGATTTATATCTGTCCCAGGTCTAGAAGGTCAGGCTGTGGAAGGTTCCTCCACAGGTCCTGTGAGGAGCCACTTGGGAAGCTGAACTCTCAGCCCTTCACCTCACTTGAGTCCTCCTTTATGGTTCCCAGTGGATCTGATCAGGCTGCCAAGGAAATGGAGCTGCCAAAGCACTTGCTATGAGCAGAAACTGGGCAAAATGAGGCTGAGGAGGGTGGAGGGAACAGTGTTTCTTTGAGGTTTCAAAAATAACCTGATAAACAGAAGCTGTGGAGAAACAGGCAGCAGTCCCAGCAGCTACCTGCTGACATTTCATTCATTTTAATTCCTGAACAGCAGCAAAACTGTTCCAATCCAAGTAATTTCCTGGAGACTGGACTGAATGAGCTCTAGGAGGTCCAAGGCTCAAGGAAAAGGGTGTGATCCATTGGGGAGAGGACTTTCAAAAGAGTCTTTGTGACACAAGGAGATGTCCTGAGCATTGTGACCAAATGGATATGGTTGTATGGCCCAGCGGATCCCCTCTGCTCCGAGTCCTCCTGTCCTTGCAGTGATCCCTGCACAAGTCATGGAGCTGCTGTGGTCCCATATGAGCTGCAGATATTTATTGGCACTCGCAGGCTCTGGTGCCCCACAGCAGAGGAATGTCACTTGTTGGGTACATAGCACTTGTGGGGTCTCAGGGATGTGTTACCAGGATTTCATCCAAAAAAGAAGCTTCCCTTCCTGCTCCCAGCTGTAGACACTTCTCTGCAGAAATGGAACAKAAGCAGGAGCTGTGGGCTCAGGCATTAATGCAGGCCTGGGGGAGCAGATGAAACACTGAGTAAAYGACGAGTAGCACAACAGGGTGGATGCAGGGAGCCACCTGTCTCCTCCTGGCCTCTCTCCCTGCTGGTATTTTGTTGGGAAGGGTTTTTCTGAGAGCTCACTGTGTAAATGAGCAGTTTAAATATCCCCTGACTCACACGGCAAATGCTACTCRGGGAGTGTCAGCACAAAACACAGCCCGTGCCACATCCCCGAGGAAATCACTGCAGGAGCTGCCTGACCTTTRCAGAACTGTTCCARGCACTTGGAGCAMCCTGGGATAGTGGAAGGTGTCCCTGCCCATGGARTGAGAGGGTCTGTGAKCCCCTTCCAACCCAGACCAGTCTGGGATTCTATGAAGCTGGATCCACCTCACCTGCCTTCCCCCCTAAAGTCAGACTTCCAGGAAAAACCTGTTATTTTGGGCTCCTGTTTTTGGAGACAGACAGCTCCAGAAGGTGGTTCAGTTCTTCCACAGGGGTATCCTGAGCCAGTGTCTCTCCAGTGACTCCAGAGCTCTCTCTTTAGGACTGTGACTACAAGGACAGTACAGTTCCCCATTCCCCTTCCTGGTCCCTTCCTGGTCACCAGGATCCACTATTTCACTGAAATACCTCCTAATGGCTGAGCAGAGAGTCAGTGGTGAGGATGATAACCCAAATCCTCCCAGCTCCATGTGGAGCAGGTCAGGATAGGGGTTGTGCTCTATCACTGCTACTGCTAAAATGGAATTAAACTAATCCAGTGTGGGAAAAGCCAGGAAGAAAGTCCCCCATGGGACAGCAGGGATCTTGCAGGGTTGTTTGGGCTGAGCCAGCAGCAGGATGAAGCTGGGGAGGTCTCTGCTTCCTGAATGGAAGGCCCTTGAGTCCATGGCTGATGCATTCCTTGGACTGTGCTGAGCCAGCCTGAGTAGGTCTTACTGTGGAATAGAAAATACACAACAAACCCATGATGTTTATGTGGTGCCTGGTTTTCACACCTTCATGTTTCAGAGCCCAAGGAGCTCCTCCTCAATCTCCTCCTCCTCCTCCTCTTCCTCCTCCCCACAGCAGAGTTCCTGCTCCACCAAAGGACATGTTGCTCTCTCTGCTCTGGGTTTTGCTGATAAAACTGTGGCACCTCCATGCTGCTGCTTGGTCTGGACCAGAGAAATGAGGAGAGCAGCAGSTTGGGCAAGTGATGGATTGCTCTTGGGACTTGGATTCCCAACAGCGAGCTCAGCTCTGAGCACTGGGAAATCAGAATGATCCTTCCAGGTAGCACAGCTTGGAAACACACAGCTGAGCATCCATGGTCAGCCACTCCCAGGGACCCTCCTGTCCTCACGTGTCCCCCAGAGCCCAGGGGTGACACGGGACAGCTCCAGCCAGCTCTGCATTCCCTCCATGTGGGGAGCATGGAGCGAGCGTGTTCTCCACCCACCTCTGCCAGCTGCATCCAACACAGAGCCCTCTCCCTGAGCAGTGCCAGCTCCTGGGCTCTAGAGGAGGAGGAGGAGGAGGAGGAGGTTGCAGGTGTTTCAATGCCATTATCAGCCCTGAATCAGTCATTTTCCACCTCCAACACAGCTTTCATTCACTGTGTGCCTCCCTGCTTGCTCTGAAAAGCCTTGTTCCTCCTTGTCTCCTGCTGCTCCTGCCTCTGCTCCTTCTCATCCCTCWCCAGAGTCCAGCTGGGCAYGGCTCTGGCACAGACACCCTTTGGAGGTGCTTGCAGGGGCTGGAGGGGCTGGCTCCTGGGCTGGCTGTGGTCCCCAGGRGGTGACAAAGGGGCTCTCTGGCTCAGAGCAGTGGCTGCACCACCCACAGATCCTGCATGCAGGTGTGACACAGCACAGTGACTGATCTGGCTGCTGGCCACTCACAGATCAGTCCCACAGCTCCCACACCCACCTGGAAGCTGTGGGGATCCAGCCCAACCTGAGGATCAAAGCGCTCATCAGCGTCCTGCCAGCACCAGGGCAGCGTGACTCAGGAAGCAGGAGGAGAGTGGAGATAAATAAATGAACCACCAAGTGCTGTTGGAGCAATGCCTTGGGCCACATCTTCACTGGGAAAAGCCTCTGGAGCCAGCCTGGCTTGGGCAGCCGGTGAGCAGGGGCTGAGTTACACTCACACAGCGATCCAGGAGCAGTTCACTGTCCCAGGCTTCCTTCCCTGGGCTCTGAGGTGCACAGCTCCTCGCACACTGCTGCCTCACCCATCTGCTCCCCTCCAAATGCTCATCCCTGGTGTGGAGCCTGCTCTTYCTCCTGCTGCTCAGGGCTCCATGGCTGGTGATTTCCCTGGCATGTAAAAGCTTTGGAAGATTATTGTAGAGCACAGGTTCACACCTTGTCACGGAGAGGCGAAGTTTAATAAACCGTGGAGCCAAACTGTTGGATCCCTGCATTAATGCAGGTGAGCAGCTGGAAAGAGCTSCACAGAAGGGATTCTCAGCAGGATGCCAGAGGCAGAGCACCCAGAACTTCTCCAGCAGCTGTTKTGCTCAGCTGCTCCAGCGCTGGCCYCTGGGARCCAGAGCAGAGGAACAGTGCCCCAGGCCAGAAGGGATGAACGTACAGATGCCAAGAAAACATTTTCACTCCCCTTGCTCACGCTTCCTGCACCTGCAGAGCTTCTGAAGATAAGCCCAAGGTGTCTCTGGAGTACCCAAAAGTTTTCTGTGTCCCTGTTGGTCTCCTGAACCCGGGCTTCTTCCCACAGATCTTTTCTTTGGGTGGCATCTCAGGGCTTGTGCCAGCTGCTTCGAGCAGCAGCTGTGGGAACAGGGCTCGGAGCAGGGATTGTGTGAGGCAGCCTCTTGGCTTTCACCAGGGCACGGAGGGATGGGCCAGAACATCCAAATCCCCTCTCCACACATGTCCACACAAGTATTTGCTGGAAGATTAAAAATATGCTTTTTGCCGCTGAAGCTTTCCTGTGCCTCTTGGAGCAACCAGATCGCTTTGTCCTTTCCCAARAATCAGAGTGCTCCCCTCAGGCCTGCTGGGAAGCACCTTCAGGTGTTGGCAGAACCAGATGTGACCCAGCTGTGGCAGCACAGGGAGCTCTCCCCGAGCTCAGCCCGGGGTTTGCAGCAGGGGGAGGTGGCGTGGGCTCACCCCKGTGCCACCGGGATGATCCTCTGGGAAAGGAGGGCAGATCCACGGCRTTCAGCCCCCACAGCCGTGGGCTGCACAGCCTCGGCTCCTATTCCCTCTATAGGATCCACCCACTGCCGGTAATGATTCACATCACTCACTGGGAGCACTTAACCCCTTCTCGCAGCCCAAAGCCTGCCCAGGCTGCTGGGTGATCCCATTGCCAGGGCCTCCTTTGCATCGGTGGGAAGGGAAATGCTTCAGGAGCAGGAACTGGGGCCCGTGCTGGGATTCTTGGGGTTGTCCTGTGCCAGGCCAGGAGCTGCAGTTGATCCTTGAGTGTCCCTTCCAACTCAGGAYATTGTCCTATGATTCTGTCATTCCATGAACCCTATGAGTGTTTTGGTTGTGGAATGGCAATAAATTCATGGACACTCATTTCATAGCCYAAAATTCCTGTGTTGCCCTGGCAAAGGACATTGGCACTGTCAKCTGTCCAGCTCCTCTTCATTCTCTGGCTCTGGGGTCTCCCAGGCTGTGTGTTCTGAGTGTGATCATTGATCATTGCACACCCATCCGTGGAACTCAAGGTTTCATGGAGMAAAGGAGGCTCAGGAGGGCCSTTCTGGCTCTGCACAACTCCCTGACAGGAGGGGACAGCCAGTGGAGGGTCASACTCTGCTCCCAGGGAACAGGGACAGGATGAGAAGAAATGGCCTGAAGCTGTGTCAGGGGAGGTTTASGTTGGATATCAGGGAAAATTCYTTCCTGGGAAGGGTGRTCAGGAAKTAGACCAGGCTGCTCAGGGAGGTGGTGGAGTCCCCGTGCCTGGAGGGATTTAAAAGCTGTGTGGATGTGACCCGGGGACCCAGGTCAGTGGAGGCTTTGGCAGTGCTGGGGAACAGTGGGACTTGAGGGCGTTTCCAACTTAAACAATTCCACAATTCTCTGTATTTAGGAAGGGTTTGGCTACCTGTGGTTCTGGAGTCTTTTCCACCATCAGTCTGGATGCTCTGGCACCAGAAAACWAACAAGAGGAACCCAGACTGATTTTCTGGGTTTTTTTTAAATCACTTTTTTTTTAGCTCATTTTGTACAAGCTTGGCATCTGAATTGTGGCATTTCACTGCCTGCCTTCAGCAATCAGGGAAATACCTAAAATTTCAGTTACACAGGGGTGGAAATCTTCCAGAGGAWGTCTCTCAGGATTAGAGTTCCTCTGGGTTTCAGTGGTGTCCTCACAGTCCCCATAATGCAAGGAATGCAAAATGAGCCTGGGGCTGAGCCAAGCCAGGCCCTGTGAATAACAGTTCCTGTGGAGGGATGAGGGAGAGCCAGGATTAGTTACAACAGCCTAACTGGGCAGGGTTAGGCTGGGCTTAGGACTGATTATCACACCCAGCATGGGGCTCCTTGTAGGAGCTCCCTCTTCTCACCCCAGCCCTATCGGGCAGGTCCTGCTGAAGCCAACACCTGCCTTGTTGGCTGTTCTGTCACATTTCCCAAGCACAGGCTGCAAATCCCAATATCTCCAGAGGATTTGGAGCACCAGGGAGGGTGTCTGGGTTTGGTGGAGGCTGTGGCCCGGGGAGAAGCAGGACATGGGCACAGTGGTGAGGAGCCTTGGCTGGCTGTGGGCCACCCATCCCATCATCCTGCTGGAAAACCAGACCCTGGGAATGCTCCAGGATGCCAGGAATGCATGAGGAACATGGAACAGAAACTTTTCCAGGTCTTGGGATGCACTATTTGGCTTTGTGGATCGTTTCTCTTCCCACAGGTTTCTGTATGTTTTGTAGGCATGGGTTTTCCCCCTAAGAGCCATGAAAAAACCACTGGCTCACAATTGGAATAAAAAACATGAGACAGGGTAAAAAAATACCAATGGTTTGCAATTCTGAGTAGACATTGAGGAGCTGGAAGTGGCAGAATATATTAACAGGGTGGTTTTAAACAGAGAGCCCAGAAGAAGGAGACAATTAAACCACTCCTTCTTAGTCAGGCACACAGCATCTGGACCAGGTGCAGGTGGAAGATATCCATCTTCCTAAGGAGCAGGGGAAAAAAAGGAAAGCAAACCCAGTGGCATATTTGTTCCAAACCCTCTTCTGTGTTTGATGTGTACGAAATGCTAGAGTAAAAAAGATGGAGACAAACCCTCATTCCCCAAGTTTCTGCCAAAATGTGCCTTTGGAAAGTCTGTGCAGTTTTTTCCACAGGAATTTTCATTCCTGGAAGTGTCCAAGGCCAGGTTGGATGAGGCTTGGAGCAACCTGGGATAGTGGCAGGAGTCCCTGCCCATGGAACAAGATGGGTTTTGAGGTCCTTCCAACCCAAATCATTCTGGGATCATAAAGCAGAGATCCCCAGGAAGGACCTGCATCCTTGTCCCCCACATGCCATGCATCCACCTTCACATCCCTTTGGGAGTCCTCAGACAGGCGTGAGATCCAAACTGTCCACGTTGCTTCGTGCCAAGACAGAGCTGAACATTTCAATCCCATCRTCATGAGCTTGAGGAGCCAGAGGAGACACATGGCCATAAAAAATGTGTGGCCATTTGTGGCTTTTTAATAAAGGGAATGGATCCAGCYCTGTCCCTCTTCCATGGGCAACCATTCCCACTTTGCTGCCGTGACCTTGGAGTGCTGTGCCTTGTGAGGGGCCAGGTTGCCATGGAGACCACTGGGATGGCATCCATAGATGCACAGCAAGGTGTGTGCAAACAGGGCATGGGGGCCTTGGGAATGGGAAAAATGGAAATAAAGCAAAAGGGGATTTGTGGGAAACTCAGGAAACAGGAGGCACCCGCATTTGTCAGAGCGCTGCGGTTTTCCATGGGAGAGGCAGATGGGATATTGGGAGTGGTGGCCAAGGCCAGSTTGGACRGGGCTTGGAGCAGCCTGGGACAGTGGGAGGTGTCCCTGCCCATGGCAGGGGGTGGCACTGGATGGGCTTTGAAGCCCCTTCCAACCCAAACCATTCCATGATTCCATGTTCTCCCAGCCAGGTGACATCTTGCCTGGCTTCAGCGCTGCTCTGAGGAGGAGCCTCTCTGGCAGGTGGCACTAAGACACCCTCAAGCCCTTTCCAAGGGGACAGGAGCCAACCTGGCRTGTTCTCCAGGATCATGGGCTGTCTGCTCCAGGAAGGAAGGGGGCACGGCTTTGCAGTGCCTGGCACAGGGCTGGAAGTGCTGGCAGTGGGAATGCCAGTGCAGCAGTGGGGTACAAAATCCCAGAACAACCAAACCACCTCACTGCACCCACAGTCCTATGGGGATTTGTGAGTGTGCACTGAGAGGTGGCCTGGCCTTGGTCACACCTGTCCTGCAGCAGG
>CADDXX010000113.1:942666-961914 GCA_902810485.1 Alauda arvensis | reverse complement strand
CAAGAAATGTGGCACATTTTTATTGCATTTCTAGGTTTTGTTGGACTTTCAGGTGCAGTTGTCTCACTGTGCTGGAAATTTTTCTGTAAGATGGGGAAGGGAAGGGAAGGGAAGGGAAGGGAAGGGAAGGGAAGGGAAGGGAAGGGAAGGGAAGGGAAGGGAAGGGAATCTGTGCACTGAGAACAGAGAAATTAATTTCATACTGGGCTTTTTTTCCTGTCTTCATGAAAAGCAAATGCCCCCTCTCTTCCTCCCCTTCCATCTCCCAGAACCAATATACAATTCTGACAAATCAGCCCTGAATGCAAATCCAATAAACTTAGCATAATTGTCTTTGTTATGAGGAGCTGGAACAGGCTGCTCTGCATGGAAATCCAAATCATAAACCACTCAAATGCAATTGGGGGAGTGCAAACCTGGCCACATCCCCACCAAGGTGTGGGTGCAGGATGGGGGGACCTGGGCAAGGGCAGCTCCCTGAGCAACTCCCAGGGCCTGTTTGAAGCTTGCTGGTGGTTTTTAAAAGAAAACAAGCGGTGGAGGGAGGGGYAGATTATTTTCATGTATCAATGTTCAGCAGATGAAAAGGGAAAACTGAAGCGTTTTCTGACAACTACAAGATCTTGCTGTTTTTTGTGTTAATTGTGTCTGATTTAAAAGCTCGCACAAAGCAAATAAATCAAAGCAGAAAGCTCAAAATATTTTGCTTAGGAAACATTGACACAAAAAAGGTTGTTTGTTTTTTTTTCCCCTTTTCAAGGAACTGTTCCAAAAAAGCCAACTCCGTTGATGTGAATCTRAACGAGGTGATGTGAGTGAGCGTTAACAAAGGTTTAGCTAATGAGAGCATTCCCTGCTTGCTCCTGAGCCCTGGCTCCAGGAGCCCTGAGAATGCAGAATTGGAGATTTGGTTAAAAAACACACCAACACAAAAGCTGTGGTTTTCCTGATGGTGGAAATCCAGGAGATGGAATAGTCCTGCTGCTSARAGCCGAGCTCTCACCGCGGCAGTGGCTGCGTGTCCTTGGGGTGCTGGGGGTCTCCTCCCTCCTCCCACCCCAGCTCCAGTCCCCTTCCCTCCCTCGGCAAGGAATCCTGATTGCATCCACCTTGGGAGCACACTCATCAGCTGCTCTGTAAATAATTGCTGCGAGCGGCTTTCCCCTTCACCTTGGGGCCGGGAGGGGGATGTGACCCGGGAATCATTCCTGCCCTCCCTCCTACCTTGGCTCAGCAGCAGCAGCAGCCCGAGCCTCCCCCCGGCTCCCCAGGGATTCGCATCCACCCTGGGACAAACAGCTTCCCAAGKATCGCTCCAGCTCCAGAGGCTTCGGGAGAGGGAGGGCAGGACGGGGGCTCTGGAGGAGCCCGGGAAGAGCAGTTAGTTTCCTTGGGAGGAATTGATCTTCAAAGCTCTCGCYGTTCCGTTTGAAATGCATCCCGCTGTTCCCAGCATCCCCATTACCTTTCCCTCCCGCACCTGCCTTTGTTGCTCCAACATCAAAGGAGCGCTGCCCTGCTCTGCCGAGCCATCGCCTCGGCCCTGCTCCCCAGGGCATTTCCACCCCCACCATCCACCCAGAGGGGCTGGGATGCACTGGGGCTCCTCGGGGGGTGCGCTGGGACAGCCTTGGGGTGAGGCTGGGATTTGGGACTGTAAGAGGAGGACATCGAGSTGTCACTGAGGCAGTGGCACACGACAGTGGATGGACTGATGGGGCTGGGGGTTGTGCTGTTCCCCTCCTCACACCCTTATTGGATGTTTCTGTTGGTTCACTGGTGTCCTGTGGGCTGCTCTCCCATCTCCTGGCTCTCAGGTGCCGTGGCTTTGGGCGGAATCCCGTGGCCCCTGGAGCCCAGGAGCATCCCCTGCTCAGGACAAGGCCAGGCAGCAGCGCCGCCCTGGCTCTCCGAGCAAACCCATCTCTGTGTGCCTCAGCAGAGGCTCTCGGGGGGGTTAGCAGGCAAATCACGTCTGGCAGTGACAGCACCGGCTCCTTGGCTTGACGTGGCTTCTTCTCCCTCCCCCCCAAGTCTCCGGCTCCAACCTGTGCTCTTGAAGAGGCTTTAAAGCTCATCTGTGCTATTGTGCTCAGGAAACCCTGAAAAGGTTAAACCGATCCAAATTGCTGAGTCTTTGAAATAAAAGCAGAGCTTCTCCTGGCAGGAGCCTCGCTGAACAAAAGGGCTTCAGCAGGCAGCTTGATTTCAGCAGCTMTTCCCGGGGGATTCAGAGGGGTGACCCTGCATCCAAATTCCTGCAGGAAGCGAGCTGAAACCCCTGTGAGACGAAGTGAGGATCCACGGMGTGTCTCTGTCTCCCTGCATTCAGAACCCCACCTTCTGCTGGGATGAGGTGACCAGAGAGCCCCAGGGCTGGGCGTCCTTCTTTTGGCTTTCATCTGTTTGAATTGACAGCAGCCACGGGAAGCCCTGGCTCTTTCTGGAACATTTCCCCTCTGGAGATGTCATTCCATCAGCAGGAGCAGCAAAACAGGAGCAGGAACCTCCACCTCAGGGGTCAGGCTTGGTGCTTTTGCCTCCTCGCTGCCAACAGGCCCCAGCTCGCAGTGCTCGCTGCTCTGGGTGGGAAATGTGCCCCCTGACAGCTCCTTCTCTCTGCTATTTGCATAATTAAGAGAAATTACGGAGCATTTGGCCTGCTTGGAGTGTTTGCATCGTAAGCCTTGTGGTATCTGGGTTTTTWAAATCTTCCCAGAGTGGCCCAGCCATGCCCCAACCAAGCCAGCCAATTCCCATTTGCCAGYATTTCCAGCAAATGCCTGGGTCCTGAGCGTGGGCACAGACACTCTGCCCCTCYGTGTGGGTAACTGTGCATCCTCTGGGGCACAAGGGGTAGAAAGTGAGGTAGAACATGGCATTCCTGGSCTTGGGAAGACCTACAGGAGACCTTGGCCTCTTGCTGCACGTCACTGAGAGCCGGGGGAATGTGCAGGACAATAATCCCCTGCATGAATCAATCCCTGAGCTGTCTGGGACAAGGACAGCATGGGGACCTTGATCACAGCCACAGGACCTGGCAGTGCTTCTGTCATCAAAAAAATAAATAAAAAATATGGCTTTTAATCCTCTTAATTGGCTGCATTACTGATCCTCTCTGGCGCTGGCTGGGGAATGAGAAAATCTATAAAAGGGTCTGGGTTTGTCCAGCCCAGCCTGTGCCTGAGCCCSAGTTGTCATTCAGAGCAGGGACAGAAGGAAACACCTCAACACTCACCAAAAARCATCCCCAGCCCTCCCCACCAGCCCTGCACTGGGAAACTGCCCCCACAGGACCAGTTGCAATTTGTTGCACCCAGCAACCATTTAGAGTGAAATACATCCAGGGTTTAATGAGGGAGGATGGACTTTTTTTTTTTTTTTGCATTGCTTTGGGAAGAGCCTAATTTTCTTCCCTAAACCTTTGCCAATGACAGACACTCTCATAAAGCATTTTTATTGGATTTTCGAACAATTTAATTAGCGTCTCTGGCCATGATGGCTGCAGGATTGGTGTCTCTGGGGACTGTAAAACAGAAGTGGCAGCAGTGCTCTGTGCACAGGGTGGAGGGGGAGGACAGGTAAAAGGGAGAGAGCAGAAGGACTGGGGAAGAAACAGGGCTTGGCCAAATCTCTTTTGAGAGCTGGGAAGAAGGCAGGTGTGTCCATGGGTGCTCCTGACTCCTTCCTGCTTCCTCCAGGGGCTTGGCAGGGTGGGCACAGCCCTGAAAGCTCCAATCCTGCCTGGGCTTGCTCCTGGTTCCAAGTGGGGAACTTTGGAGCAAACCAGGACATTCCCTGTCAGAGATGCTTGGCCTTGGGGGCAGCAGGAGCGTGTCCAAAAGACCAAGGAGTCCACCACAAGYCCAGCTTTGTTCCCTCCTCACCCCTTGCCTTGGCCAAGTGCCCTTGAACCACTTTGGGCCAGGCTTTGGTGGGAATGCAGCTGGTTCATGGAGGCATCGGGCAGGGCCCACCCCAGTTCCCCCTCCACGTGTGAGGGGCACAGCTCCAGCTTCCCCAGCCCTGCCAGGGTGCTCTGAGGACAAGTGTGARCCACGGTGTGCCCACGTGGCCAAGGGCACTTCCAAGGGCATCCTGCCTTGTGCCAGCCACAGTGGGAGCAGCAGGACCCAACAGACTGTCCCTCTGTGCTGGCGCCTGTGAGGCACCTCCAGCCCTGGGGACAGCTCTGGGCTCCTCTCAAGGGGGACATCGAGGGGCTGGAGCGTGTCCAGGGACAGGAGCAGAGCTGGGGAAGGGGCTGGAGCACCAGGAGCGGCTGAGGGAGCTGGGAAAGGGGCTCAGCCTGGAGAAAAGGAGGCTCAGGGGGAACCTTGTGGCTCTGCACAACTCCCTGCCAGGAGGGGACAGCTGGGGGGGAGTCAGGCTCTGCTCTAGGGAACAGGGGCAGGATGAGAGGGAATGGCCCCAGATTGTGCCAGGGGAGGTTTAGGTTGGATATCAGGGAAAATTCCTTGCTGAGTAGGATTGTTAAGCATTGGGAAGGGCTGCCCAGGGCAGCAGGGGAGTCCCCATGCCTGCAGGGATTTAAAGCCATGTGGATGTGGCTCTTGGAGACACAGGTCAGTGGTGGCCTTRGCAGTGCTGGGGAATGGGGATTGATGATCCTGGAGGTCTTCTCCATCCTAAAGGACTCTGGGATTCTGCTCCGTGGAGCCCACCTTCAGAGCCCAGCCCCTCTCAGCCCACACACGATCCCACTTCCACCCACAGCAGCACGGCCCCGCCTGGGCTGGGTGGGCCAGGGSAGGCAGGAACGTGCTGCCTTGGGCCTCACAGCTCATTTTGTATTCCCTTGGAGTTTTCCACAGGAGGAGGGATGCCCGGGAATGGGGATGGCCACGCCATGCAGAGGCAATGTGTTCCTGAGCCTGGATTCCAGAGAATACCCRGGGGCTGTCTGGTTTCTATCACAGCACAGCCCTGGCCTTCCCTTCTTCTTTTGTAAGGAAAAAGCACGTGCTGGGTGATTCCTGCAGGGCCACACGGGCTCCTGKGTCCCAGCAGCCACATCTGGCTGTGCAGGCTGTGCCAAATTCGGGGGCTCAGTGCCCCCATGCCAAGCCTGAGCTGTGCCAGAGCTGCCTGATCCCCAAGCCCAAAGGGCAGGAGATGAGAAGCAGGACAGGAAAGAAGAGGAGAAAACACCAGGGTGAAGATTTGTGTGAGGGAAGGATTGGTAGAATGCAGCCAAGCTGGGTGCTTCCAGCCAGCTTCCTGGCACAAGATCTGGAGGAATTCTGCAGTTTCATGGTGCCCTGCACCCCAAATCTCCCAATGCTCCCAGGGGTGGGCCTGGCAAATCACCTTTCCCTGGAGCAAAGGCTGTTTTTCAGCCAGGCTTTGCTGTGAAAACAGGTTTTCAGCAAGGAAAAGCAGAAGATATTCCAGCAGGTCAGGAGCAAGAAAGGGAATGCTTTGCCTGTGGAAGAGTCACATATTTTTTTTTCCAGTTTATTAATACAGCTGCTGTTCCAGGCATATGGACWGGCCCTGCACCACTCACACAGACCTGCTCCAATCCTGCATGTKCAAATTTTCYACCCTGGCTTTCAGGGAGTTCTGGAGAACCCCTAAAAACCTTTCTTCCCAGCTCAGGAGAGTGTAGCCAGGCTCCCAGCTGGACCTGCTGCKGAGGTTTGGGATGCTTTTCATGCTCCATCACMCCTAAATCCCCATGGCAGCACTCAGGGCAGATTTTCCTTCTATTCAGCCCTGTTTTTCTTTGGGAATGAGCTTTCTGAGCTTTCTGAGCTTTCATGTGCCCAGCTATGTGACACCAGCACAGGCTGCAAACCCATCAGTGAGCTTGGACCCAGCTGGAGGATCCTGGGCTACCTCTGGGCTAAACTGAGCTTTAAGCCTTGCCAACAGATYTGGGAGGCAGATTCCTCCTTCTCCCTTTCCCCCAGCTCTCTCACATGACCAGTGGATTGCAGACCTGTTCTTCCCATGCTGCTCTTTGCATCAGGAGGAGATTTTTTAGGGAGCACAGAAAGGTAATTTCCCCCTGTACAGTGGGTTYGTGCTGAAGGAAGGGGGCAGAAGCACCAAATGCTCTCATTTTTCTTGTAAAAAAAGTGGTGGAAATTATTCCATGGCAGCAAATCTGTCCCTGTGGGTATCCTCTTTCATCTGCAAAGGATAGGAGTGTTTTAGCTGATCTCAATATTTTTAATTCTCTTGCTGATTTCAAAGCCCTCTTTAGCATGAGCTACCAAAGGCTCAGAGATTACCCTGCAAAAGCAGTTTTGTTATTGTCTCTCTTAACCCCAGCTCGCCTGCAATTTCCTGCCATCATTTTTATTATGTCTTCTTCCAGCTAGGAATGAACAAGCAGCTTTATTAGGAGAAAAGGGGGAGAAATACAGGAGGAAAAGCCCCTCTGGACGAGGCCAGAGGCAGAGCCCAGCACTGGGATCTACTGGTGCTCTCCCATCTGRMAGGAGCTGCAGGGTCTCTCCACCAGCACAGCTTTTATAGAATCATAGAGCTGGGTTGAAAGGGACCCTGAAGATCATCCCTTTCCAGCCCCTGCCATGGGCAGGGACACCTTCCACTGTCCCAGGTTGCTCCAAGCCCCATCCAGCCTGGCCTTGGACACTGCCAAGGATCCAGGGGCAGCCACAGCTTCTCTGGCTGATTTTGTAATGCATCAGATCTGATCAGAAGTGCTCTTTTGGCCCCTCCCATTAGGATGGAATATATTTGTTCATGAGAAARAGAAGGAACTGGAAAGGGAAGGTGTCCAGGGCCAGGTTGGGTGGGGACTGGAGCACCCTGGGATAGTGGAAGGTGACGGCAGGGAGTGRAGTGAGGTGAGCTTTAAATTCCAATTTCAGCCCAAATTATTCCATACTCTTATGATTCTATGAAATTTCCTGGTAAATGAGCCACTTACTCCTTTATTCYTAAATTTTCCAGAAATAAAATGAAATTTCTTTTGCTAAGAATCAACTCAAGTCCTTCAAGCCTCCTCTTACTCCCCCCCSAAATGTTAAACTCTGTTGTGCTGCTTCTGCATTTCCCACACAAAGCTCCAACCTTATAAGAATATTTCTGACACCAGGACTGGGCAAATGCCTCTCTGCAGTTCCAGAACACTAAAGATTTGATTTTTAAGTGGAAACAGTTAGCAAGSTTTACAATTAAGCCACCAAATTTCAGCAGACACTTGCTCCTGACATTCAATACATTGTTCACACGCCGATTTTATGGAGTCAAGTAAAGAATCTTTATTCCTCTCCTTGAAGGTTTCCCTGGCTCTCTTCTGCAAGGCTAAGCCTTTATTTGCACCAGGCTTGACTCTTGCTGATGCAGCCTGCTTACCCCGTGGAAGGCTGTTCCGATAATTGTTCTGTTGCCATTAACACGAGTTCAAATGTTGTTTAATTGTGGGAATACGCGGAATTGTTGCCGATCGGGGTCATTCGGGAGCCGAGCTGAATGCTGATTTCAGGGGCTGGAAAGACAGCACAGAGCCTCGGTTTTTCTCCTCACATTTGATTTTTTTCATATCATTTGAAGGGCTTAAAATAGTCCCCGTCTAGGTAGGCTGAGCTTTGCAGAGGAAGATCGGCTGGCAGATACCACCCCGTGCAAAGCCTGCGCTGTAACCAAGCAGAGGYTTGCAGGTAATAATAAAAGGGAAAACTACTGAGTCTCAAGATAAAGGATGTTCTCCGGGCTGTGGGTGTTCAAACAGAACACAACAATATTTCTATTCAGCACTCTTTAATTCTCMGTTAAAAGAGATGCTGGATAATTGTAGCTTAATCCCGCTCGAAATGACAATTTTCATTTCAACCCCGAGTTTTATCGGAGGAATGTTTTCCCTTGCTGAGCTGATCTTCTTCAACATTTGGTTTGCTAAAATCAGGCAGCAACAATAACAAAAAAAAAACCCAAAAAACCCAAAAAAACCTCTGTACCGCTGTAAAATGCATCTGGAATCTGACARACAGGCTGGGGGTTGAGCCGAGAAGAAATCAGCAGCTTCCACCAGGTTTTTGTTTGCTCGAGGGTTTTGGCTGGAGGTGGCAGGTTTAATACAACAATTCCGAGCTGCTGTTTGCAGGAATTGCTTTTCCAACATGTAAGTCAACACCATCCCCTGAGATCTGGAGCAAAGACAAAATAAATCTCCTTTCATTTAAATTTTCAGCAGGATAACACTGCCTTTCCCTCCCTGTTTCCCCCCTGAATGCATGGGCTGGTTGCACCTGAAGGAAACCACCCCTCAATCCAGCACAGTCACAACCAGATTGGCTTCCAACACCAGGAAAGTATCCGTGGCATTTTCCTGGCCTGGTTCATAATGAGAGGGCTCAATGGAGATGATTTTCTTTCTCCTTTCATTTATCTTCTCCTGCTTTTGAATTTCTCACCCAACCTCCTGGAGAGGCCCTTTTTTTTTTGCAGTGGAGGAGTATCCCAAACAAAACCAGGACGGTGCTGTCATCTCCTGGATTCATCTCAAGGGTGTGTAGAGTTACCGTGAGGTGAAATGAAAACTCTTTTGGGACAGAGTCCAGAAAATCTGTGTCTCATTTCCCAGGCTTGATCTGCCAACCTCAACTAGGGCTAGCATCAGACTGGAAACCTCTAAACCATTGTGGAAAYAAACTGGATTGGATRTTAGGAAAAAKTCCTGCATGGAAAGGGTGGTCAGGCATTGGAAAGGGCTTCYCATGGCCCCTGGAGGGAGGGATTTAAAAGCCTTTGGATGTGGCACTTGGGGATGTGAGTTAGTGGTGGCCTTGGCAGCGCTGGGGGARTTTCATGGTCGTGGAGGTCTTTTCCAAGCTCAGTGATTGTCTGGCTCCAGCCTGGCTCAGATGGCATTTGTTTAGCTGGTGAAGAGTTTGCTCCATGAAACTCACAGGAGTTTTTCCCTGTTGGGAAAATCCACTTGGGGTTAGGGCCAAACCCATTGCTTACAAACTGAGTCTGGCCATCTGGGAATTTTGCAAATGGGTCCAGCMTCTCTTTAAAGGTTTGGAGGAAGGAAGGAAGGAGGTGCCTGTCCCTGAGCAGGCTGTGTTTGCATGGCCCAGCTGTGTCAGTGCTCTGCCATTGGGGGACTGGCCTGGTCCCCTTGTGAACTGCCCAGCACCACACTTCTTCCCATGCTTCCATACCCTGTAAGCCCTCAGGGAAAACGCTGCTTCATTCCTCCTGAAAACACAGATTACCATCTTCACAGCATAAAGAGCCTGCTTTGCAGGCTGCCACATCCCTGGAATTGCCTCTCCTCCCTCTGTGCTGCACAAGGACATCAGCAGCTCTTTAATTGTTCATCTCCCGAGCCGCCACATCTCTGCGGAGATGAAGGGCTTTAGGAGGAGCCGTCCRCCCCGAATAACCCTTCCTGCAGAGGAGGCCTGGTGCACCACGGCCCCAAGCCCCTGATCCTGACAGACTGAGCTCCCTTTTGTGCTCTTTGCAGACCTTTTGGAGTTCTGTGGCTCGCAGGGCTGTGGGAGGGCCAGSATTGCTCCGCGCTCTGGAGTGGCAGCAGCAGGGCCAGCACGGCCCCGGGCTCCGATCAATGCTCATTCCCGGCTCTCCCTGCAGTCACTGGCCCATGTCTGTGCARTGATTTGGAGGCTGTAATTGGCTGAATGCTTGGCTTACCCCTTCACCATCACTAAATGGCACAACAGCAGCTGCTTTCCAGAAAAAACACTCAGCACACATGGAGAACTGTGCTGGAGCTGTCGCTGTGCGCTGCTCACGGGRCCATTCCCCATCTCCACTTGGAGCTGCACTTTTGGGCATCCCATTGTCCATTCTGACTCCAGTGGGACATGGTGAAAGGGGAGAGGCACTGGAGGAAAGAAACTCCATCTCACTTTCCACATTCCTGAGAGGTCCTTGGGATGTGTTGGWGCTTCACCAGCAGGAGCGTTGAGGKGATGGGAGGCAGCCTGGCACCTTCATGCTCAGCTGGGSTATCTTCCCACATTTGTGCCCAGCAGCTAAGCTGGGATAAGCCAAAGGACAAGAGGAAACAGCCCTAAGCTGTGCCTAAAGGGGAGATGTAGGCTGGATGTTGGGAACATTTCTTCCCAGTCGTTAAGCCCTGGCACAGCTGCCCAAGGCAGTGGTGGAGTCCCCATCCCCGGAGGGATTTCGAAGCTGTGTGCATGTGGCACTTGGGRACATGGTTTAATGGTGGCCCTGGCTGTGCTGGGAGATAAATTTGACTTAACAACCTGAAAGGGCTTCTCCTGCCTGAAGGATTCTGTGGCTGCTGCTGTGCCTGGGGATGGTATCACCGTGGGGCTGCCAGTCAAGCTGGAGGCTGCAGCTCCTGCTGGTCTTGGAATTCCAAGTGCTGGTAAAAAAAATTGCAGGTCCTGGCTGGGGGAGGAGGGAATCTGTCAGCTCCTGCCATAGGAGAGGGTAAACAAGCCAGAACCCCAGTGGATTGGGGAGTGCTGATTGGGTTTGTCTGCACGAGGAAGGCAGGAACTTATTTCACAGTGCTAAGTGATACAGGTAATATTTCCAAAACAAAATCTCCCATTTGAAATCCAATTAGGGTTGCTAAGAAACAACATAGTTACCCAGCCAATATTTGCTAAATCCAGACTTTTGCAAGCAAGGAAACAGCTTCGCCAAATTGCACTAACAATACATAAATACATTCMTATTAAACCAAACAACTGCAATCCTGTTAACACCAGCTGCAAGGATTTTCCTTGTTATCTGGGAGATTTCAGGAGCTGCTGTGCTGCTTCCCACTTCCCTGGGAAGGCTGGGGGGTCTGTCCAGAAACCTCAGTGTTGGTGGGATGGAAAATAATCTGTTTGTTTACTTTGTTGATGAACATACATCTTATGTGCCTGAGTGGAGGGTCTGAGAAGTAATTTGGGTGAAAAATAGTTGCTGGAGAATGCTCTTTAATTGTCAACTGCTCCAGTATAACTGATTTCCCCCCAAAAGTCCCTGCAAGTTTTATTAAAGCAGGTTGTTTTTCACGCCTGCTCTCGGCAGACAGAGTCATTGATCTCCAAATCCCCTGTTTGGCTCTGCTCAGAGCAGCTCCCTGAGCCTCCTCTCCAAGGAGCTCCAAGGACTGTCCTCCCTGCCCATCCCCCYGCAGCACCAGGCGTTCCAGGCTCGCCTGGATGTGGCAGCAGGGGGTTTTCCAGTGGGACCAGTGCTCCTGCTCCCCAGCACCACGGGGGAAGCTGCAGCACTGAACCCCAAGCCACCGCCTGAGTCTCCATGTCCCCATGGCTGCACTGGCACAAGGCACAAGCCTGGGGTTTCATTTGGGCTCTAATTTTACATCTCAATCACTTTGTGGTCTTCCCTGTTTGGCAGGACCCCAGGCTGGCCCAAAGGGTTAGGTAGGACTCTTCAAAGCTCTTCTCAGTTTCTGTCCTGATGAAAAGCTGGGTTTCTCCAGAGCTGATCTGGAGCAGAGACTCATCTACAATGAGGAGCATTTCTTATCTCCTCCAGTGGGTTTAGGGGTTCAGCTCTGGTCTCTTCTGAATGTTGGGGGAAAATTCTGCACCAGGGGCTGCACCTCTGCTCCACACCCTTTTAGGTGACTCAGCCAAGTGTCCAGTGCAGCCACCCCACATCCCATTCCCATGAAAGGGAAATGCTGAGTGTGGTGGGCAGCTCAGCTCTGCTGCAGGGAGAGCAGGGTTTTTCTGGGATCAGCTTTCCATGCATGGCTTTTGTGGATACTTCAGTGCCTGAGCCACACTTACAGCAGTCAAAGAAGATTATCCAAGATCTCCCTGCTCCTTGCTTCGCTCTTTCCTGGTTGCTGCATTGCCCTGACTCCACAGACTCACAATCCTTACCTCCCTGAGTCTCCTCTGGCTCCCCACAGGAGTGGGAATCCAAGGCAGTGGCCTTTGGCTGATGTGGAGGGCCTGATAATGTGCCTGCTCCTTCAGCTCCTTGAATGTTCATCCCAGCAAATTGCTCTGTCTCTGCTCAAGGATCCTTGTAAATATATGGACTAGAAGTGGCAGGAGCTGCAGACTACCAGGTTAGGGTTTTTTTTTCCTCCCAAGGAAAGATTAGATTTCAAAACTTCCTCTTTTTTTATTGAAGGAGAGCAGAAAATCTTTCTTACATCAACCTGTCTGGAAGTCGAGGTCCAACTCAGTTACCGGTTTCCTCCTGATTTGTGCAGTGGTGTGTGTTTGCTCTCTCCAGCAGCTTCCCAGCTGGAGGCAGGGCTTCTTAATTCCCTTTTGGAAAGGAATTTCCAGCTCCAGCACGAACCCACTGGAAAATGACCCATGGGATAAGCAGAGCCCCAGACTGTGCTGTCCCTCTGAGGAGAGGCTCCTGGTTTGGTTTGTCCCACTGCAGTCATTRCTTSGTGSTGCTGAGCAGACCAGGGATGCCTGYCCAAGCTTTATYCCCAGGAAAAGCGCTAGGGAAAGATGGGAGCAGGTGCTTAAATGCATGGGGAGAAACTGCTGAAAAATACCTCCATTTCCAGCTCTCTCCCAGCATCCCTGTGATGGGATCCCTGGGAAGAGAACCCCAAGTTTGTGACAGGAGCTAAGCATCATAAAATCRYKGAATGGTTTGCGTTGGAAGGGACAGTCTTGTTCTACCCACCYGCCAGAGGCAGGGACACCTTCCAGGTTGTTCCAAGCCCTGYCCRASCTGGCCTTGGCCRTTTCCAGGGAGGCAGCAGCCACAGCTTCTCTGGGTAGGAGAGAAGACACTGCTCCTGGTCCAAGTAGCTCCTCTGGAGTTTTCCGGTCACTTTGGGAAGCTGGGCAGACAAGCCACTGAAACAGCTCTGAGCCAGGGACTCCAGCTAGGGATACTCCAGCTTCTCTAGCTCATTCCTGTAGCCAGAGCCTGCTTTCCAGAAACTGAAACCTCTGCCCCTGGACAACTTATAGATTCTATAAAGTTCTAGGTACTAGTGTCATGATTCTGTAAACTTCCAGAAGCTGAATTGACTCATGGAAACTTCTCTGGTGTCTAACTCACTGTCCACATCCCAGTGGCTCCATTCTTCAGTGAACTAAACCATTTCCATGCCAGGGAATGGGAATGGGTGGAACATCCCCGAGTGTGCACAGCCCCAGCAGCACAAGTGTGGTTGGCTGTGGTGGAGGATCCGTGTCCCTGCACATGCTTGGGATTTGCACAGGGAAAAAGCAGTGCCTGGGTGTCAGTGCTGTGACATTCCCAGAGCCAGGACYCCAGGGATGGAGCACCAGGCTCTGGCCCCAGTCAGCAGCACACCAGAGCTCCGAGCCAGCCAGCAGAGCCTGGATGTGCTGGAAGTAATGAACAGCGCGGCTCCAAATTAAAATCAAGCTAATGCARAGGGCAGGGACCTCACCTGTCACTCTGCTGCCTCTCCACAGAGCTGCTGGGACTCTGCTGAGCTCACAACTCTGGGTTCCCTGACCCCGGGGAGCCAAGGATGCTGTGCCATTCTAATGATGCTCCCGAGGGRAGCAGGGTGAAGGGCTGGAGGAAGGAGGGCTGGAGGGCAGCCACCTTTGTTTAATGCACCGTGGCAGTGCATAACTAACGCTCTTGATCTCCCTGCATTTTGCTGAGAGGTGGCAGTTCCAGCRCGGGGCTGATGAACTCTGTCCCAATCTTCCCGATGACAATGCCTAACTTTTGTCTCCTTCCCGACTCTGCCCTGTTGCTACTTCCRTTTGGAGGTGAGTGATTTGTCCTTAAACAAAGAGACTAAGCTGTGAGACCTTGCTAATACTGGTTCTTTCCTCCTCCTTGACAAGGATGAGGACATCTCTCCCACTCCTGAGATATCCTGCCCTTCCACATATCCACCTCCCTAAAAGTTAGGAGACTTTCATTATGGGAGAGGGAACATGAATAGAAACTTCCTTTTGCTTCTCTTGAAGGTATTCTCCAAGCAGAGGAGGAAAGAGGGGCAGGAGGCCAGTCTTATGTCCAGGTCACCTTTCACAGCTGCAGCTTTGATTTGAAAATGAACTTGGAAAGCTGGGGAAGGAGTGTTTGTCAGGAAAGTGCTTTGGAGGAGGAGAGCTTTGTGTCTTGGAAGCCAAAAAACCACTTCTGGGAGCTTTGTCTCGCTCCTTAAGAGGTTTTGTGSCTAATTGAGGATTCAGTGAAGGCTCTTGCAGGTTGAGAAAACAGCTTGGACCAACTGCGTGTGCAGGGGTGACGGGGGTGGGAAGAAATCCTTTAAGGACCCCAAGTGTGAAAAATGCTGGCTTGTGACCCCAGGTATTTTTCTSCACGCTGCCTGCCACAGTGCTGTGTCCTCTCCAAAGAGAAGAGGGGAATTGCTAATTGTCCTTGCTGTTTGTTCAGATGCCAGTAATCCCTGTCAGGTTCTCCAGGCAGTCACTGCTGGGGAGCTCGCTGGCTCCCCTGGGCTCACTGGGCTCCTTTCCCYTTCCAGAGTGGAGTAAGGATCCAGCAAAGATGAGCTCATGTCACTGAAATGMTTCACCCTGAGCCTCCCTCTTGGCATGGAGAAGTAGGAAGACTTCAACTCCACTGCCTGCATTTCCTGCATGCATTTCCTGCCTGCATTTCCCATTGCGGGTGGTGCGAGGACACAGCACTGAGGGTGGAATCACTGTGGGGCTGGACTGGGACTAGCTGGGGGAGCTGTGGGGTGGAGGGGCAGAGCTCCTGTCACAGCTCAAAATGAGAATCCACTCAGTCCCAACAGGAGGGCAGGTGCTGTGGTGCCAAACACTCTGCTCCTAAGGAATGCAGAGCTCAGGAATGCTGTCCTGACACCCCTTCCAGACCTTCTCTCAGCCCAGCGGCCCTTGCAGGGCTCAGCTGTCCCTGTCCCTCGCTGTCCCTCTGGGCTTTGCCCTCCCCTCCCCACATCTTCCTGAGACAGGAGGGGAATTGGAGCTCAGGGACCCGCAAGTGGCACCTCGGCATGGATCGATCGGTCAGGAACCTGAGCACAGGGCATCTGCTGACTGGGGGAAACAGCCCTGTGACAAATTGGATCAGAAAAACCACAGGATATTGGCACTTGGGGATGCAGGAGAGCAGGGACTGTGCTAAGGGAGAAGGGGCATAATAAATGGCTCCTTCTCAGAGGCCTGGGAATGCTGCCTCTGCAGTACGTGTCCAGGTTGGACAGGGAGGTGGGAGGTGTCTCTGGGCCCTGGCCTGAGGTTTGGGCTGGGCTCTGCAGGATGCCTGGTGCCACTGCTGGTAAATGGGGCTGGTTCCTGCAGATGACAAGGTGGAATGGCATGACTGAGAAGGGACTGGGAAATCCCAGGAAACTGAGCTGTCAAATGTTTGTTGCTCCCCCTTGTATGGAGGAATAGGGGAGGGAAAAGGCTTCTAAAACCACTTGCTTCCATAGAATCATAGAATAGCCTGAGCTGGAAGGGACCCATAGGGATCATCCAGTCCAACCCCTGCACAGACACCCCAACAATCCCCCTGTGCATCCCTGAGAGCATTGTCCATTGTCCTGGAGCTCTGGCAGCCTTTGGGCCGTGCCCATTCCCTGGGCAGTGCCCAGCACCCTCTGGGGGGAAAATATCCCTGATATCCAACCTAAACCTCCCCTGGCACAGCTCCAGCTGTTCCCTGGTCCTCACTCGGTGYTCTTTGCAGCACTGCAGGACCCAGTGAGGGACCTTGCTGGATGTCAGGGCCAGGCTCAGGCTTCTCCTCAGAGAAGGGAGAGCTGAGGGGGAGGATTGAGTCATGCATCAGTGCCTAAGCTGCTTCCCAAGTCCTTAAAGCACAGCTTAAGGCAGTGAAGCGATCCCAGCAGCACAAGGAGGAATCACAGACAAGCAGGGAGGCTGGCAGGGGATCCWGGAGCTGGGGGAACGGCAAGGGCAGCACCTGGAGCCAGGTGAGCCCAATCTGCTGCTGCCTGGAAAAGAGGGATGGGGGTGTGGGTGGGTGGGGAGGTCAGAAAGGATTAATGCATGGCCTGCTGTGGGAATGAGCCACGCACGTATTGCTGCCTCTGCACGGTGATCCAGAGGAGCTGAGGATGGGATGTTCATCAGGAGGCTCAGTGGAGCTTAAATACCTCCTGCACACGCAGGAGCTGCAGGAACGTTCAGCATCTGCCAGGTCCTGCTCCTCTGGGGACCGTGTCATTCCCTTCCCGTGTGGGAGAGGGCATGGGAAGAGCTGCTGTTGGGACTCCTGTGTCACTGGGATGTGCTTTCAGAGGAGGACGGGGACAAATGGCATCGCTAACAGCTTGTGTGGCAGAGCAGCCAGAAAACCCAGGAACAGCTGGCGCTGCGGAACGCCTTTGGAAGGTCTGGAGCTGTGTGGAAATRAACTACCAAGCTGCCAGCAGTTCTCCCACCCTTCCCAAAGCACAGGAGAGGAGGAAATGGGTTCAGCTCCTGCTCCTCCCGGAGGTGGGAAATGGGTTCTGAGCTGGGGCTGGGGACGGTGGGGTCCTGCAGCACTGATCACTTGGAACATCTCAATTGTCACGGCTGRCTTGAAGGGAAATCTGGGACTGGAGGAGTACAGAGAACACCGAGACCATGYTGGAACCATGAAATGCCTGGGGAGATCCAGAGGGAACGGCACAGCATTTAAATGTTTAACGCTATCTGGAAGAGTTGATTAAAATGTCACAAACTCCTTTCTGCTGGCACCTAATGGTAGGAACTGATTTGGGAAGGTGGGGCTTGCACAGAGGCACCTCCTGGAGAAACTCAGTGAGTAACTGGGTYGTGAACCGGCTGGAAGGAGACTCCAAGGAGCAGTAACTGTGTCTCTGAGAAGCAGAGGGCTTGGGGGAGCAGTCAAGCTGGCTCCTGGCTGTCCCCACACACTTAGGGCACATGCTCAGACCTCTCCCCATCTCCTGGGACCACCCAAACCCCTTTGCTGAGCTCCAGCAAGATTTCCTGCAGCACTTCTCTAACTGTGCACAGGCTTTTTGGGCTTTCTGGGCCTTGAGTGTTGGAACTTCCCAGCAGCTTGGACTAACTTGGGGCTGCATCCACGGAGCAGATTCCTCCCCTGGCTGCTCAGCATGTGAGTTGAGGGTCAGGRAACTCGGCTGCAGCTTTAGTTTTGTGGTATAAAACTCTCTCTGGCAAAGGTTCAAAGCAAAGGTCATTAAGATGCAAGACACCTTCCCCTGGAGAATGAGTTTGCTAATTAAAAATGCATTAATAAATCCAATTTCAGGCACAGACATGGTGAAGGAGCAGTCAGGAGTTATTAAGCAGAGTGAGGAGGCAGGACCAGACAAGTCCAAGCCCTGAGCCCTTGGCACAGGCCCTGCCTGAAGGAAGTCACTGAGGTGGCTGTGCTGGTGGGCTGGGAAGGGAGCAGATCTCACACGGGAAGAGCAGTGCTTATCTCCAGCCCATGGCTGTGGATGGCAGCTGGGGAACAGCCTGATGTGCCCCACAGCTGGAGCTGTGACCTGTCACYCCTGCAGGTGCCAACCAGCCCCATGTCACTGTGGGTTCCCTCCCAAGGCTGCCCAGGTGGGGCTGCTCACAGCTTCTCCTCAGCATGCACCACCTTCTGCATGGCACCAAACTGTGCTCCTGCTTCCCCCGTGTGGATTGGGGCCTGCCAGCCCTGCCTTGTCCCTGGAAGGGCTCACTGAGCCCCCGGACACAGCAGGCAGCTGTGCCAGCCCACAGGAGGTTAAACAGTGCCGTGCTCCCCTGGGTTAATGATGTCCCAGAGGGTGCCAGCAGAGCATTATTTACTGAGGGCATGGAGCAGGCAATCGCTCTCCAGGAGCAGGTGATAAATCTTGTCACATCCCAGCGATCCCATCACTGCTGGGCCCGCTCCAGGGGCGCAGGGATGGGTTTTGCTGTTGTTAAAGCAGAAGGACGTGTTGGCAAACCAAACCCTGGGTTTTGCTGGATCCTTTCAGGAACAAACCCTGGGGAGGCTGACCATGGGGCCTTCAGCCACACCAGCTGGGTGCTCACCTCCTGGAGGCACGGACAGACTTCCAAGGAAAGACTCAGTCCCACAAGGACACAGTTCCTCAGCTCACAGCCACCTTTTCTGCCTGCATCAGTAGCTCTTCTCCCAGAAAGTCTGCAGGCTCTGTCTGGTCAGGAGACTCCCCCACTTTCTTGCYCACTCCCAGTGATCCAGGTGCTCTTTGCATCCATGAATTATCAGSCAATCCCTCCCCAGTGTAAGAGTTGCTCTAAAAAGGCATTTGTCAGGTCCTAYTGCTACCAGAGAGATTTGCCAGCAATTTATGCTTTCCATTAAAATCCCCACATGCCAGGAGCGGGGAGGGACTTATTTATGGCAGTGGGCTCTGCATGGAGCMCTGCTGGAGAGCTGCATGGAATCATTAGGGTTGGAAAAGCCCTCCAAGGTCATGGAGYCCATCCATTAACCCAAGCCCACCACTAACCCACACCCCCAAGCATCACATCTCGGCAGACCTGAGGGGATTATTCCCATGCTGGAATGTCACAGAGGGATGTGTTGAGGCTCTTTGAACTTAGTGACAGGAGCATACATAGAGCAGAGACCAAGGATAAGGGGAAATACAGGCTCTGTGATGCAAAGTTGTGCCAAAAAGTCACAACTGATGTTCTGGAGCTGCTCTGTTCTCTTTGAAAATGTTGAAGCTCTTCCCTCAGTCTCCCCTCACCTTCATCTTTTGCAGGAAGAWGTGACCTTGTCCTTCCTGGGATAAGTCTTCTTGGCTGGTCAGGGAAGATATGTTCCTGTCTTGTCAACCTCTTCAAGCACTTCAAAGTGGGAATGGCCATCGATAAATGGATTTTCCTTGGCTCTCACCCTGCCCAGTTTAATTCTTGGATAATTTACTGTGCCATTYCCTGACATGCTGCTAGAATGTACAGCAGGGAGCTGGCAAGAGAGGAGACAGAGCTCATCTGAGGAGATGGGGGTCAGGTCCTGGTGGAGGAGGGGATGTCCCAGGGTGTCACCAAGTGCTGCCGACGTGGTGTCCRGAGAGGGTTGCTGTTAATTGGATTGAAGAAGACAAATGGCCATTAGCTCCGTCTCCAAAGGACAATAACTGCACTGATAATGAAGCTGAACTCCCTAATCCTGATCCTGAGCATCCGTGAAGTTATGTAATTGATGGAATATCATTAAGAAAGAGGAAAATGTCCAAATGCAGGCGGGGGGGGGGGAAGGGGGGAAGTTTACAGAATTTGCTGAGATCTGATGTTTACAGCCAAACTTCAGAGCCAGCTCTTCTGAGGCATGGAGACCTTTGAGTCACATTTT
>CADDXX010000113.1:923536-937665 GCA_902810485.1 Alauda arvensis | reverse complement strand
CTTTCCCAGGGTGTCCTTTCATTCTCAATCACTGCTGACAATTTTTAAAATAAAACCAAATTACCTGCACTTGTTAAGCCACACCAAAGTGTAGAGCAGCAAGGGGTGGGGATGTCTGGGGCTGCATCTTCCCTGCTGGAACCAGGGTGGTTTTCCTCGGGCTGCTGGTGGCTCTGGGTTTCCAGGAGGCTGTGATGGAAGGATTTGCTCCAGGTTGTCACGTGGACATCAAGCAAGGCTGGATATGGGACGGGGGCCAGTCCATCCTGCTGGGAGCATTGTCCACACCCTCTCATCCACATTTGTACAAGCAAAGCAGGGGATGCTTTGAAAGCAAAAGGGTAGGATCAGYGTAGGGAGGACATGGGAAATGCACAGTTCCAACTGCAGCCTTGATCCCAGACTGGACTGGGAGGCTGGCAGTTAAACAGGGGCTGRGATCACCCAGTTATCCTTAAAAACCAGCTCAGGCAGCCCCTGCCTGGCGCTGATCAGGATCAGAGTGAGCTGAAATGCAGTGGATGGGAAAGGAATCTACAGGTGGGGAAAGATTATTTTCTCTAAAAAAGAAAAACAAGCCTAAAAATAAAAAGAAAAAAAAAAAAAAAAAGAAAAAAGCAGCTGTTCTTTTTTCAGTCTGTCTCTAGCCCAAGGTCTTGCCGAGGGGATGGAAAACTGTTTCAAAAGGTGGAGGAAAAAGTGTTCCTTTCATCAAGCATGGTAACAGAGCAGGCTGCAGACTCAGAGCATGTGTTTTGTTTGATATTAAAGCACTTTCGGGGCAAAAGGGACTTTCCAGAGAGAATATGGAGCACTTTAATGAAGGAATGTTTGCTGCAGCTGGGAGGAGGCTCTCCCAGGATGKGGGCACTGGCACCTCCAGGGATGGGGCAGCCACAGCTTCCCTGGGCAGCCTGGGCCAAGGCCTCACCACCCTCCCAATAACCCATCTAAGCTGAGTCCCTTTCAGCTCTTTTTAATTTAGTGTGTGAACTTCAAAAACATCACCAAAATGGCACAAAAAAATCCCAAAGCTGCAGTACTCAATAATTACCTTTATTTCATTTTCCCTTTTTTTTCCCCAGCTTCTCTCCTTGATTTTCTGATGTGACTGGATATATCTGAACTCTTGGGAGCAGCACTTTTCCCCCCTCTTTCTACCCCTGAGGTGCTGCTTGTCTCCTCGCCCAGTGCTGGTAATGGATTGCTCTCCACCCTTTGGATGCAGCATGGAAGCTGTAGGAGTTCTTTGCAGGGATAATTTACCTCAAGGATAGCCCTGAACCCCASAATGAGAAAAACCTGAGCTCCAAAGTGATGGCCTGAGTAAAACTGCAGCTGTAATGCCGAGCTTGCTCTGTCCCCCCTGACAGATGTGCTGGGTCCATGGAATGTTATCCCTTGAAAGGCTCAGGAATTTCATGTGGCACCCCTTGGAAATGGCTGGGGGGAAGGAATCAGGACACTCATTAGATTTGGCTCACCCTGGCCAAAATTGTGGGGTAGCTCCTCTGGTGTTTCAGGAAATCTGACCATGGGTSCCTGGAAGAGGAGCCCGTTGTCAAACAAGGCACGAGGCCTGAGCCATGGAAAATCTCTGCTCTCAGCCAAGGCAGAGGACTCCAGAATCAAAAGGAGCCATTAATATTAMAGTCAGGTGTCACCTGATGCTGTGGTCCCCACTGAATTCTAATGCTYGTGGAAAGCAGAAAATGAAGATGGATCCTTATGGCAGCTAAAACAGGGAATGGCCCAGCTGGAGCAGGGATGAAACTGGAGAGAAAATGTCCTGGTGGTGCTGTCCCAAAGCCCATTAATCACAAACTTTGAAAAGAAACAAAGATACCGAGGGCATTTTTGTAATAATGGAATCATTCTGTATGAAAGAGAAGCCTCCCTTTTCAGAGAGACAGTTTCACTGTTTTTGAATGAGAGAAAATCTCAAAATCTCAGTAGAGGAAATCTCAGACAGGATTGAATGGCATTCTTCATGACTCTCAGATTTGTTCCCAAGGACTCACAGAGCCATYCCCATTGGAAAAKCCCTCTCAGACCACCAAGTCCAACTGCTGACCAGGCACTGAACCRTGTCCCCAAGTGCCACATCCACGGGGCTGGTAAATCCCTCAAAGGGTGGGGACTCCACCCCTGTGCCAGTGCCTGCCCACCCTTTCCAGGAAGAAATTYACCCCARTATCTAATCTAAACMTCCCCTGGCAKGGCTTSAGGCMGTTTCCTCCTGTCCCAGATCTCAGCCCTTCACCAGCATCACCCCCAGCACTGCTCCCAGTCCCGTCCTGCTGGCAATGCCAAGTTGTCCTTAYCYCTGCCTCAGTTTCCCCACRAGCAATCTCCAAGCCTCTSATCCCATTTTAATCAGATGGAAGCCTCAGAGGTGGCAGCCAGGGAATTTTTGGGCAGCTCTAACCAAGTGGTTCATCCTTTGCCAATCTGCATGG
This sequence comes from Alauda arvensis, assembly GCA_902810485.1. Taxonomy (NCBI): domain Eukaryota; kingdom Metazoa; phylum Chordata; class Aves; order Passeriformes; family Alaudidae; genus Alauda; species Alauda arvensis. The sequence goes on along the minus strand of CADDXX010000113.1, from coordinate 935,206 downwards.
AATTGAAAGGTCACTCCACTTGTATTATTTTTGGGCACAAGGATTATTATTGGAAATGGAAAATAACATGAAAAGAGGAGTTGAAAACACAGCACAGATATTACCTGGCTTTCAGTGAACACAAGGAGTTGCTCACATCTTGACACCTTCCTTTCTTCCTTCCTCCTCCAAGGATGGATTTGATCCCAGGGTATCATTAGCAGTCACATCAAGGGATGACTCTTAGGGGGGCTTTGCTGAGCAGAGCCTGCTTGGGATGCTGCCTAAGTCATGTTGATTTCTGGTGGGCCAAGCTCTTAGATYAATTTGCGATTTTTCCCCTTTTCCTTCTCCAGCAGGATGTTGTAAATGGTTTAAAATGGTTTCACAGCCAGGCCTGTTGGGTGTCAGCACCAATACTGCAGTAAGAGCCTTGTCCATGGGAAAAAAAAAGTCATTTTTCCTTTTCTTCAACTGGCTGTAGAATCATGGAATGGTTTGGGATGGAAGGGACCTTAAAGTCCATCCAGTTTCACATCCAGGGCAGGGACACCTTCCACTGTCCCAGGTTGCTCCAAGTCCTGTCCAGCCTGGCCTTGGACACTTCCAGGGATCCAGGGGCAGCCACAGCTTCTCTGGGCACCCTGTGCCAGAGCCTCCTCACACTCACAGGGAACAATTCCTTCCCCATATCCACTGTRGAGTTTTGGAGATGTGTTTTTGCATCTCAAGTAATTTTTGGTGCCAGTTCTACCSTTCTGCTGCAGAACAGCTCCTCTCGTGCCTCCGTGCCCAGGGATCCTTGCACTCCCATAGATGGGTGTAAACCCTCCCCTGGGAAATGCCTGGAGCTGTTCCTGGATTTCCTGCTGGAGGAAACCCCGCTGCCTACTGATGTGATTAATGGTGCTAAGCCCTGGATTTGAGGAACAGCTGTTGCCACAATCAGGCCTCCGAATGAGGTGCCAAAGAGCAACGAAGCAGGGAACCCCCAAACCCGGGGAGGCCTGGAAACAGGGAACAGCTCCTGCTGTGCTGCCCCAGGGTGTAAACCCAGAAAAACTCTGCACGAGAACAGCACAGGCCAGGAGTGGGGATTTTCCTGATGAATGAACAGGACCCATCAGTGCCACAGCAGCTGTAGYTCCGAATTCCTCCCTGGCACAGCATTTCCCGGGAAGCTGTGCGCAACCGACGGAGTTCAGCAGAGAAACCCAGCTGTTGYTTCTGCTCCTGGATGGGAATGCTGTGAGCTGTCATCTTGGCTTTCTCTCTTTTATTATTTAAAAGACAGAGAACAAATAAGAGAAAATGAACTGCAAATAATGACTAACAGCACTTCCAGCCCAAATATTTGCTCGCATAATCGTGCGGAAACTTTGAAGCCTTGCGGAGGATTCCGGCGCTGTTCCCGATCCAGCCTTGGCCCAAAGACAGTCGGGATGCTCCTCTYCCAATGTCAGTGCTGGGCACTGAGAGCTCCACTCAGGGTTTCCCATCCCCTCCTGGTCCTCGGAGAATTGGGGTGACAGAAAAGCGGTGGAAGCCCAAGATGTTGGATCTCCTGTCTGGGATCTTCCTGCAGCCCCAGGAACTTGTGTCCCTCTGGGATGTATTTCCAGCGCCTCTGCTGTCAAACAGGGCTGCTTGGGTGTGTTTGTGATCTTCAAGTTTGAGATTAAACCAATATTACCCAACCCATTCTTTCTTTTCTTTTTTTTTCTTTTTTCCTTCCCAGTTTGAACCCTGTGAGCTGAATCTGATTTTGTCCCAGCCATGCAGGATTGAGCAAGAGACCTTCTGGTCACTTGGCTTTGCCAGGAAAATAGCACAAAATCTCTGGTGTCCTTGCAGGGACCTTGCTTTAGAACCCCCTGGAAGCACAGGAGCTGTAGCCCATGGCGAGGGGAGGTCTCTGATGGAGATGTTGCAGCTGGATCTGTAACCTGGTCTGGGATTTCCAGCTGTTTGACCTTGGATTTCAGGCGACCAGAGGCCACCCAAGGAGTGGACTTTGACCTGGTGTTTTAAGCACTGTAGAATTACAGAATATCCCAAGCTGGACACACAARGATCATCAAATCCAGCTCCTGACCCTGCACAGACATCCCAGCCTGTGCCTGAGACCATTGTGCAAACACTCCTGTTCCAGAGCCCAACATCCTCCCAGGGCTCATTCTGAACTTCCCAGAGGGCCAACCCTGAAGCAGGAGGGTTTGTGTCCCTTCCCCCTGAATATAATTAATGATTTCACTCCTTGCAATTAAGGAAGGGCAATTAAGAGTGATACAAGAAGCAAGGCGGCGTTTGGCATTTCCAGAAAAACATAAACCTGCGATTTGGGCTTTAATTCCAGCAGTGGCCAGACCTTTYGTGGCCATTAAAATATCAGGAGATCCTGTCGAGTCCTGGGTGCTGGTGATTTATGATCAAATCTAACACGCAGGTAGCAGGTGGCATTTCCACACTTCCTGCGGGGAATATATCCCAAAACGTCAAATTAGATTATCCGTCTCCTTCCATTGGAGAAAAATGTGTGAGAAAAGCACTGGCGGAAGAGGAGGAAGGAGGGGGAGAATGTTTGCTCTATTTTAAAATTATTATTTCAGCTTACAAAGGTTGCAAAAATTCGGAGGTGTTAAAACCCAGAGTTACAGGGAAATGTCACTYTCTCCTYGCTGGCATCATTTTCTCTGTCTCCCAACTGTTGCCCRTTGGAAAACACCCTTTGTAGGCAAAATCCTTGAAACCTGCAAAACATTAGGAAGAATTTTTTGGCTTATTTTTTCCCAAAATGTGGTTTTGGAATGAGAAAACTCCTGATGTGTTATTCCAAACTAATACTTACAAAGAAAGAAATACATCATGATTTTGATTTTTTTTTTTTTTCCCACTGATATTTTTCCTCAAAAGACATTAAGCCTTTACCTGTCCTGACTTCACAGGTTTGGAARCCTCGCCTTCAGCTTTATTGCCAAACCCACTTGGAAATTGATGTGACACAGAGTAAACCCAGCTATTCCCACTCCCAAAAAGGATAAACTCTGCTAGCCGGGATCCTGGTGATGATTGATTGGTTGTTATTTATTATTATTGCACTGATGCTGTTGGTACCCTTAGGTTGGGGAAAGCTTTTTCTTTTATTTCCCCCACCAGCCCTAATAAATTATTTTCATTGCCGTGGGGTCATCCCAACATAGCTGTGCTGACGTGCCRTTGTCCTGGCCTTTCTCCAGCATTCCCAGGAGGCTTGTTGGTGTTTATATCTTCCTTACCCCCTCCGTTCCTGGGAGCAGAGGATGGTTTATCTCCTGTTTTAAAGGGCTTTGCCATATTCCAGCCCTTCCCTAAATCTCTGGTGCCCGTTAATGAGATTTGTTCTGTGTTGGAGCTGAGCCGACAGACGGGCAAGGACAATGTCCTGGAGTTTGGGATAGCTSGAGTGGGGGGAATAATTCTTGTGGGACTGTTTCTGCTTGGTGAGCATTTTCAGAGCATCTCTAGATGTGCCAGCCTCTTTTTCCTCCTGTTTTCCCCCTGTAAATCYTGCCTGAAGAGGGATTTCAGCTCAAACTTTCAGCTTCCTTTGACCTGAGCATCTTGGGGCAAACCTGGGATCAAACCTGGGAAGTGAAAGGGGTTTATTGCCAAGGTAAATTTAATTGTGAGATTTAGGTGACAATAACCAAGTACTCTGCAAAATGATTGTGCTTGGAAGGAGGAGGTTCCCAAAGAAACTATTCCAGGTGAAGCTTCCCATCTTCAGACACTCTGTTGCATCCTGGGACATCCGGAGGTGGTTTGGCTTCCAAGTCCCCTTTTCCTTTGGTCACCCTGGCCCCAGAGGAGAAGTTTTCTGTAACTGCCCAGCACCATCCAGTTCAGTTTTGGTTTTGACAGCTGCCACTTGTCTAATGTAATCCAGCTCCCTGCTCTGCCTTGAGGATCATGGTGGGCTGTGACTGGTGTGTCAGCTGAGACACGTTCTATTTCCTAGGGACATCCCAGGAATGGGCTCATCCTGGCAAAAAGGGCTCGCCATGAGCGAGTAACGAAACCACCAGGAGCCTCATGAACAGTGGGGTTACACCTCAGGGGCCTGGCYATGACATCCCTCCCTCCCTCCCCTTTCATCTTTCCATCTCCTCCTCTCCTCCCACCCCACGCCTCTGCATCCATCTCCTCCCTCCCGTGGCTAATTCCCGCTTTTGCAGGGACCTTTCATCACTGCCGCTTTTCCCGCTCGCCCCTGATCCGTGTGAAGGAACGAGGATGTCACTTGTTGGGGGCYGGGGAGGGGACCCTGGTGGCAGATGGCAGCGGGGCTGGGCCGGGGCTCATCCATCACTGGGCTGGCAGAGCGGGGCGGCCGCTGCCTTTCCCCCAAGGATCGGCATTCCAAGGGTGAGCCCGAGCAGGTAATTGCTGGAGAAGAGGAGGCATTTTTCACCACTGACACGGAGGAGGGGGACAGGACTGGGCTGTGCTAACGCCACAGTGAAGGATGAATTCATCATTGGCTCTTTTTTCCTTTTTTTTTAGCCCATCCTGCTTTGATCGACGCTGAATTATTCCCAAATGCCAAGCATCTGGTGAGTCTGCTGCAAAACCTTCCCAGCAGCTGAGGCGCCGGGAAGCAGCCAGGCTGTGCCAAGTTCCTGCTGCTCTTGTCATCGTCATCCTCATCRCTGAAGCCAAAGGGTCACGAAATTCCCACCCCCACCTTCCAGGGATTGTGGTTTGGGTTGTGCTGCTGCAGTGGCATTCCCTTTTCCGAGATCCACCAGGTGCAAAGAGAAGTGAGGAGCCCATGTCCCACTTCCCAATCCCTATGTCCAGCAGGGACAGACACCTGTGCCAGGGCTTCCCTCCTGCCAGATCCCAGCCAAGAACCTTTGTGGCTGCAGGTGACAGTCCCACAGGATGGGAGGGCAGTCACATCGCTCCCACTCTGCTCCAAGGCTTTTGGTGCTCACGCTGCTCTGGCTTMCTTGAGTTTGTTGTGGTTGTGCTTGGATGCCACCCAGGGCTGTCACTTAGACAAAAATAACACCAAAAATGTTTACCAGGCACAGGCTTGTGGGCTTGGTGTAAACTTAGAGGGGACCCCAATGTGAGGAGAGAAAAAAAAGAGAGAAATTGATCAAGGAGAGCAAAAAAAAATCATCTGTTCCCCTCTATTTTTAGTTTTAGACATTTGCAGAATCCAGCCAGTTCTGAAGCTGATTTCTAAATTTATTCTGTCCCTTTTTAGAGAACTTTCTGCATTTTCTCCCCCTAATTTAAGTCTCTTTTCAAGTATTTTTGAAAGTGGCAGTCGGGGCCAACTTTGCCTATTGAAGTTATCTCACATTTGTCTTTAGGAGAGAGCCACTAAATCAAGGCATTATCATGGGAATTGGCAGGACTACCCAAATCTTTATGCAGCAAAATTCAGCTCTAGGTTTCAGCTGTGATTTGCAAACACAAATCCTAAATGCTGCCATCCTCTCCAGAATGCATCCTCTGTTGGGAAACAGTTCTTGGATGGTGTTGAGCAGGAATTAAAAGGCTTTAATTCCTTATATCCCCCTGCTCTGCCACAAGTCATTCCCACAGCACAGAACCATTGGAAGGTTTGGGYTGGAAGGGACCTTAAAGATCCTCTTTTTTCCAGCCCTGTTGCACAGTCATTCCTCTGATTTCAGCCATTCARAATTGAGGCTTTAGGACTAATTTCACTGAGCTCAGTGGCTGCCCTGTGTTCCAGAGGGAGAGTGGCTCCAGCAGCGCTGGTTTCTGCTCTCACTTCGGTCAGGATGATCTGTTTCCTCACAACCACGTTCAGGGAATGCATCCCCTCAGTATTCATCCTYCCTCCTCATGTTTTCCAAGCAATCTCCTCTGTTTTCCTTTGCTCCCTGCCCCTGCAGTTCTCAGTTTACTCTGCCTGAATCCACTCTGGCCGAGGCAGGAGGAGCTATTCCCTTCTGTCAACACTGACGGAGCAGAGCTGATTCCACTYGCTCCATTCCCACTCCTGCTTCTCCCAGGATGTAAGTTATTCATTCACAGGCTAGAGAGACAACTGTATTCCTTCCTCTTCCTACTTATGGAATATTTTGACATTTCCCCGTGTCTGTTTTGATTCAGTCCCATCTTTAAATAAATAGCTGCCTTTCTCATGGGAAGAATTCCAGGAGCTCCTACCCGGGATGCATCTTTCCATCTGAGCTGKCTCTGTCAGGATTTTGAGGAAACAGGGAGAGGTTTGGGGGGATTTTTTGGGGTTTAGGCAGARACACAACAGGGCAGCATTCCAGAGCTTTGCACTCCCCATCCTCTGTGTTTGGTTATCTTCTAGCCAAAGACTTTCAGTGTTCAGGTCAAAAAAAAAGGAACAGCACAGTTTTCCAAAGTGGGGACAGGGAGGAATTCCTGGGTTTAATGGAATGCTCTGCCAGGAAGCAACAACATGAGGATTTTTCCAGCCAGGAATAAAAGCAATTCCCAGACTTGGGGAAAGGGAGTTTTCCTGGCTGTCCTTCCCAGCATTGTGGTTTTGGAGTTTGGGAATTTCTGGATATTTCTCRTGAAGTGTTTGACTTCTGCTGAGTAGGAGAGGGCTCTGCTTTTCCTTCAGCTCCGGCTTTGACATCTCCTGGACACCTGGAGGGGTTGCCAAGGCCCATTGAAAGAGAGCAGGGAAGTGTCACTCTTAAAATCCACTGTCTCATCCAGGAGGTCCTGGTGCCAATGGGAATTCTCTGGTGCTATCTTCCCTTCCCATATTTCCAGGCCAGGTATCCTGTGGAGAACCAGAGCATCAGCAGTGACAGTTTGTGACAGGCTGTGATTTGTTGTCAAAAAAGCCAGATACCCTTAAATGCCTCAAAAGTCTGGGACACAGGCATCCTGTGGGATGTGGCCCCGTGGCAGGTGGGACTGGCTGCTACTGGTGGTGACTGGCACAGGGAAAAGTCCAAGGAGGAAGTGAGGAATGCCCAGAATTATGGGTTTCAAGGGACACCCAGCTCCAGGGGGCACCTGCAGAGCCCAGTGGGATGTTCCCTCCCTCTCATTGATGCATTTCCCTGCCTTTGGCCACATGGGAAGTGCTGGTGCTGCCCAGGGCCCTGGCAATTCCCACCTCACCAGGAGCTCCTCACACCTTCTCATCACCTCATCAGCCGAGCCACGGGTGTCCTCCCCTCCCCAAATGGATTCCCACTGCCCACGGGAAGGCTGGCTCTGTGGAGATGGGCTTTCTTCTGGGTCTAAACCTGAGTTAGACTGGTCTCAGCAGAGCCACTGCTCTTTACCCCATCTGGGGAGCTCCCCAGTGCTTCAAATCCTTAGGAAAATGAAACTACCAGTGGCTTTGCAGCAGGTTTTGTTCAGCAGCCCTGATGGTGCCCTGATGTATTTTGGATTGTCTATTAAATACCAGAATTTTAGCTAAAATTTCTGCTTTAATTATGGTGAGGTTACCACCCTGCTGTAAAGGTCTTTGAGCTTTCCCTGMAGCATCTGGCTGGGACTGGCTGGAGTTTTCCAGGCTCTTTCCAACACTCATGGGGAGCACAGAGCAGAAAATAAATTGTTTTATGCATATTGACAAACAACCCTGTTAGAAATTAATCTTGGTACTTCCTAGGTGTCAGCACTCCTTAATTTAAAAGAAAGAAAAAAAAAGACATTCTGTCCCTCATCTGAATGTTGGTTTRTCCCTATTTTCTTGTAAATTTTTATTTTAAAGGGTTGGATGGGTTGGAGGGAGCACATCTGGTTTGGGGTAGCCAGGCTGCTGAGGGATGGTCTTGGAGCAGTGTGTAAGTGCACACACCCACAAACAARCCTTAGGGTGGGTTAGTCCATGGCATTCCCAAGCCATTCCCAGCCCACACAGCTCATGGCTGCTTGCCCAAGCTGTGCTGGAGGACACAGGGGCCAGCTCACGGCTTTTCCTCTCCTCCCCTTGCTGGAAGGAGCAGATCYCCTGTGGAGAGCAAGGTCTGGACCAGGGAATGGGCACCTCTGGAGTGGGGAGGGTGTGAGATGCACTCAACCCCCTCCACCCAACCAGCAGCACCTTGGTACASGCTCCAGAGGGGGCCAAGAATTCCTTTAGGAGGCCCCCAAAGCAGGAGAAAGACCCAGAGAATATTGGTGCTTAAAAGCTTGGATCCCAATCCTGTGATTAACGCAGCAACAGCAGTGGCTTTTCCAGGATCCATTTATCAAGGAGCAAAGAACTTTGTGGGTTCAAGGAGCCTCATGCACACYCTTTCCAGTGTGTCCAATCCAGCTGTCAGCCAACCACTTTATCCACAATTCTGGCCATCTGGGTGAGCCCTCATGGGCTCTGCTGAGCAGTGTGGCCAGGATCTCCCCTTGAGATGGGACACTCCTGGTTGCTCCTTGAGGCTGAGACCTCTCTGCTAATGGCTCCTTTGGAGGAGTCTAATTCCAGTTCTGTCCAGCTGACTGCACACCAGTGACTCTCCCCTGGAGCTGGGATACCTCTCAAGGTTTGGGGTTCCCTACCTGGGCTGAGGAATCCTTCCTTACCCCAGGCAAAGAGATCTCATACTCCCAGATCCGCGGTGAGCTGCTCCCAGCAGGTGACTCAACACCACAKWAATCCACACAGTTCATTCCTGTAGRCCTAAACYGTTGTCCAAGTSTGGAACTAAGGYTGGGCTTAGCCATGTTTTATCTCCATCAGGAGTTTAGAAAGCGAGAGGCTGTACTCTGAACCCCATGGCTCAGTGGGAGGGTCCCTTTACCCTTTTGCATTCTCAGACTCTGTGTAAATCATTTTGGCTCYGTTCTACACCGATTTTCCCTTGTATCCTTGTAAGTAATGGAGCAACTTTGTCAYTGCTCTTTGTTGCATTTTTATAAGTTCATCTTAAAAGTATTTTTGCTAATGATGGTGACTCTTYGAGCAACCCTAAATCCCTCACTCATGACAGAGGGAGGGCTGGTCCTTCCTGCTCCCACCCAAATAACCCAGCCCAGGCCAGCAGGAAGGARCAGCTTTAATTGGAAACATCCCCAGCTCTGCTGCGCTCAGCAGTGCCAGGGCCGCTAATTCCGGGGGAGCTCGTGCAGCAAACAACAGGTTCCTTTGGTTTCTTTTTTCCTTTTTTAACTAGAAACTTAGGAGCAACAGGTCGGTGTTTCTCCTCACATATGCCTCCCATCGTTGCCTTTTGTTGTTTTGGCTGCAGCTTTCCTCACAGGGCCCCGCGAGCTCACCGAGCAGCAGATGGCCTCCTCCTTGCTTCATTTCCAGCCCTCAGCTTTTCCCACACTAAACCAGACTTTTTCAGGCACTACTAATCCCCTGTGCCTGTCACTGCTGGAGAAAAGCATTAATAACTCCAGTTATCCTGGAAATATCTGTCACCCACATTTGTTTTGTGTTTCCCTTTGGGTAATCATGCTCCAGATCTAATTACTGCCGAAATTTCCTTTGCTCCGATGAGCAGCATTTTGGGTTCCCTCCCCGGCTGGGTGGAAGTTTAGCTCTGCTGATGGGGGGAGATCCGTGTTCATTTACACCAGCTGAGGAGCCACTGCTCCACGTCTTCATTGCGTGTGTGGCTCAGGGTTGTGGAGATGGCAGTGATAGATGGCTCCAAAAACCACGGGAGCTGCGCTCAGGCAGAGCAGGGAAGTCCAGGAAAAGCAGGGACAGACTTTAGTTGGGATGGGTGAATTTAAGATGAGTTGTTGGGAGAGCAAAGAGAAAAGAAAAAGGGTTTTCATCCTCTCCTGCAGGTGCAGGGAGCCAGAGCCACCAGTGTGACAGCAGTGGCAGCTCCTGTGACACGGATTCGGTGACACAGGGCGGGGGTGTGTGCCACTGTCACACGCATCAGCGAGGGTGGCATTTGGGAGCCACCGTGACAAGGACAGAGCCGGGCCTGGCTGGGTTTTCCTCCTCCTCCTCCTCCTCCTGGGCTGACTCACATCAGGGCTGAGCTTTGGGACTGCACAGGAGAGCAGATGGCAAATCCCTGCATCCCTGAGGGAAGGGAGCGCCGGCTGCCCGGCGGCTCTCCGCCTTCCCGCAGGTTTCCATTCAGCATTTATGGATCAGCAATGACACGTGTGAGGAGCCAGCTSCACCTGCCACTGACAGGAACCTGTGGCACCATCCCGTGGGAGCATCCCGGTGCCCACAGCTCGGGAACAGCCAGCACTGGGGGAACTGGGCAGACTGGGAAAACGAAACCTCATACTGAACCTGTGTATACTGAATAAAGGGGTGGAAAGGGATCTCCCAGGAGGGAGGACACTGGGGCTGGGAACATGGGGATCAAGCAGGGAAGGTGGCAGGGCYAGGGTCACTGATTTTACCCAAAATTCACTCACACAGTTGGGCCCAGGATGGGCAGACCAAAGARGACAATTGGGAATGGCCATGGAAAAGCCCATGGCACCAGGATAAGCACAGGTTRTAGTTGCTAACAGAGGGGAGTGGGGCAAGGAGCACACACATGAGCAAAAGCACAGTTATCCCACAGGGAGCAGGACTGATGACCCTCAAAGGGACTCAGGGGCAGGACACCAACCCTGGCACTGCAGCTGAATGTCTGCAAAGAGCACTTCAAGCAATCCTAAATCAATRGATTTGGGATCTTCCCTGGCTTAGCTTTAGCAGCTGAGGCCATGGAAGAGAATTGATGTCYTGGACAAAGCTCAACCAACCACTTCCACCTACAGAGAGGCAGAAAAAATTGATATGTTAACCACAAGAAGAAAGTGGGAAGGATTGGGTTTTGCTTGATTTGCTCCCCAGCAGTATCCAGGACATGAATGGAGAGAAAGGGGCTGTTAAAAAATGCAAGGAATGGGGAAACAAAGGAGAGACAAGATGTCTTTTCTTTTTTCCTTAATTAATCTTGGGAGGTGATGACAGCGCAGGATGAGGAATGGGAAGTAAATGCTCTGCTAACAGCCTTTCATAGAGATCCCTGCCTTTGACAAATGAGCTCAAAGCCACAGGCCTGGAACCGGAGCTCTGCCAGCACATCAGGGAGAATCCAGCGGTCAGAGCCTTGGAGCAGAGGGCTGGGAGGGGAAAACCACTCACATCCCTGCCTGCCTGGGGCTTGCTCAGGTATTTGCTTTGCTGGAGCCTTTGCTGTGTGTCTGCTCCAGCTGCCCCTCCTGTGCCACAGCAGGAGCCTTTAACTGGAATTGTGGCAGCCAGGGCCCATGGATCTGATCAAAACTTCAGTGCTTCACCACCAGCGCTGGATCCAGGATCCATCTTACACCTTCCATGTTTTTGTTTTATTGCTCTGGAAAAATGTCTTGATTTTCTGTGTCTGTGTCTGTGTCTGTGTCTGTGTGCTTTTAGAGGCACAAATTCCAGCTCACACCAGAGAAGGATCCCAGGCTACATCAGAGAGGTCTCGTGAGGATAAACATAGGTAAGGCTGGGAATTTATTAAAAGTGGACAGCAGAAATTGCAACATTTTGTGGGACAAAATAAGAAGTAAGAAACAGGAAAAGCAAACAGAAGAATGGGAATGAAATCAAAGAGAATGGAAGAAAAAAAGAACAGAACAGAATAGAACAGGGTATAAAAAAAAACAGGAATAGAATAGAATAGAATAGAATAGAATAGAATAGAATAGAATAGAATAGAATAGAATAGAATAGAATAGAATAGAATAGAATAGAATAGAATA
>CADDXX010000113.1:896689-916695 GCA_902810485.1 Alauda arvensis | reverse complement strand
GAAGGAGAAGGAGAAGGAGAAGGAGAAGGAGAAGGAGAAGGAGAAGGAGAAGGAGAAGGAGAAGGAGAAGGAGAAGGAGAAGGAGAAGGAGAAGGGATGCCTTGCCACTTGCAAAAATCTCCCTTGTGTGCCTGAGAGCCCTCGACTCTTCCAGCAGAAACTGGGAAGWTGAGGAAAGGTTTTGGGAAACTTTCCACAAAGTGGCTTTGGGGTTTTGGTCTTTGGAGCTGCAGCTGAAGAGTTTCCCTTCCCTCTGGGGCATAGGGAGTCCTGCTCCAGGCTGGCCAAAACAAATCMCTTTTTGGAGCTTTCCTTTTTGGATGGAAGTAACAGAGTTAACTGAGACAAATGCCAAAATCAGCAGCACCACCCAGTCCTAGCTCTTATATCCCACCCTCTTTTGACTCCAGGATCCTCCTGCAGCACTGGGGCAGATTTCCAGTTTTTTCCCTCTGCCCTACACCACAATTTCCTGGACTGGAACCCCTCAGTGGAAGATTGGTTTGGGATGGATGTCAAATCCATCCCTTTGTTCCCAGAGTCAAGAAAAGCAACGACTGCATTGTGCCCAGTCCCAATTTTTTGAAATGGGTGAGTCTGAGGGTTTAACTCCTAAAATTCCTAATTTATTGGTGCAGTTACAAGGCATGGATTTGGCAGGAACACAGCCCAGGCACGTGGAGGTTGCTCAGGAACAGGACATTGTCTTGAGCTGGGGCCAACGTGTTCCGCTCTGGAAGATTTCTGGGAAAGGCATAATGGATTTGCTAATTATTGATATTATTTAAGCGACAAGAGTGAAAATTGAAGCGAAAACCTGCTTCCCAACCCCAACAATAGCAGATATTTGTCATGGCTGTCAGCCATTCAGACCTGTGCAATTTCATAGGTTTCATAAGCCCTCGTTAATTTTCTTGTTTGGAAGGATTTGCTGTTTTAATGAAACCTATTTACACCAGCGACTGCTGAAAATCATTCATTAGCGGACAAGAACTATTGATTATTTTCCTCCAACTACTCAGCCATGTTCTAGCCAATTACTGTAACCAATAAATAAAGAAATATCAACCTTGCATTCCTGCCAGTCTCTCCAGCAGACCTTTATTCCCCCGGATAAGCCGTGGCGTGTCAGCCTCGGGGAATGCTGTGCTGGAGAAACCTCTTTTAACATTTGTGTCACATTGCCATCCTCTCTGCAAGGGGGGCAGAGGGAAAGCTCCCAGTCAGGATTTCATGTATTTACAAAAGAAAATATTTACTGGGCACACAGTGACGAAGCAGCGTGGGGCTTGAAGGGACTCCTGGCTGACGGCCAGACCTTCCACTCGAAGTTTTTAATGCAAATATTTGGCCTGATTGGCAAAAATCCTAAACCCTGGAGAGGGGGATTCAGCTCACCTGACCACRTAAGAAACCCGGGTTGTTCAGGGCCCCAGAACCAGCCCAGCACTTCAGGCAGCCGTGCAAAGCTCAGGTTTAAGCTCAACACCTCATTTGATAAAAGCAAACCTTAAGCTTGGATTTGTCTGTGAGTTTTGACCTGTGGCTTTGCTGGCCCTTAGCTTAATGGGGAAATGTTTTATTTAAATATTATATTACAAGAGGAGCCGTGGCTTTCAAACCTTGGCCATTTGCACAGATTTTAATGGGCTTGGGGGGAAAGCAAAGAAATCTGTCTGCAGGTTTTTTGACAGAGTTGTAATTAAAGAGGGTTTTTCATCAAGAACATCTGTTTCTCTTGACAGATATATTCTTGTCGGGAGGAAAAGAAGTGCCTAAAAAATTGTTTGTCAGTCTGAGTMTTTTTATAGGTTTTCATCCAAGAATATTTATCTTGAGGCTTTTTTTGACAAAAAAAAAGTTTATATTTCCTGGAAAGAGAAGGATTCTGGTCCAGGACGAGATTCCACAAGCGTTGCCAGAGYGGTGGCAAACCCAAAGCCTTTGCTGAGCTGCCTCTGCCTTTCCACAGCCCCTGATGTGGGAGAAGGGAAGCTCTCACCCTTCCCAGGYGCCGTGGAAACAAATCAAATAATTCATAAAAATCATTAAAATCAAATCAGAGAGATGAAGATGAACGRCTGGGTGAAGGGGTCACACCCTCASATCCACATGCATGCAAATCTCTATCTGTATATCTATTTCTATATAAAGAGGGGTTTTTTTTATTTCTTTCCAAGCTGGGAGCACTGAAAGTTCCTCCTCAATAATTTCCCTGTAGTCCTCGTTAATTCCTTAAGATTTTCCCCATCTCTTTTCAAAGCCTAAAGTTCAAAGACGCAGAAAGGAGCTGCCTCAGCACTTTCTTTTCCTCCCCTTTGAAACTTCTTCAGCAAAGTCCAATCAGGCCAATTAACTCCTTCTTTCATTTATTTTCCCCACTCCTTGAAGGGAAAATGGGGTGTGGGGCTCAGCCAAGGCTGCCAGATGGCAACGCCYGGGGAATTTGCTGCTGCAGGAGATGCCCAGTTCCTTGGCAGCCGTGTCCACACGGATTTGTTGGACATCCCTAAATCCTGTCCCTGCTCCTGGAGCTGGGCTGACACCCAGGAGGAGCAGGACAAGGCCAGGACAGGTCCCTCTGCAGTGGGATGAGCTCCCACACAAGGGGAAGATCTGTGGGTAAATGCTCACATCCTCCTCCCTGTGCCTGCTGCTCTCCTTGATTTTTTCCCCTGTGGAACTGCAAGAATCCAGCTGAAGACCCTTCCCTGCTGACACAGCAGGCACAGCAGGCAGGGCTGAGTGTCCCCATGGTGCCATTTCCATCAACCATGGGTGCCAAGAGCTCGGGGAAAGCCCCAGTCTCCCCACACAAAGCATTAATCACAGGGTGGGAGGCAGTGATTCCCCCTGGAAATTCCCTCAGGATGTGGATCTCTCGGCGTCTGAGCGCTGCTTCCCTCCATCACCCCRGGCACTGATGCACAGTGCAGGCAGTAATTACAGCAGGCACTAAAGTTCAGTAATTGTAGGGCCCGTGTGTTTATCATACAACAACACCCCAGGAGCCCTTGTGGGGTTTTTGTGTGTGTGGCTGGGAAAGGGGCCGGGGAATCCCCATAAAACATAAAATAAAATCCAAATACATAAAGGTCAGGGTAGTAAATATAAAAAATAAGCATCACATCCCCTTAAATATTTATCATTAGTGACGTTTTCATTACAGGAGGGCTGGGATTTACYGACTGCAGCAATTGTGGGCAAGGCAGGCCCAGAGTCTTGGCTCAAGGCCATGCAGGAAGCRAAAAAAGGTTTGGAAATGGGATGGAAATACATTTAAAATGGGGATGTGTGGGTTAAAGGCATTGTTCTGCTGGTTTTGAAGCAGCTTTGGCTTAGAAGGTGTTCACTGAAGGTGCTTCCCACTGCCCAGGGTAACCCCAGGGGTGGCCCAGGGCACTAGGATATCCCAAAGGAAAAGGAATTTGGGGYCAGGGAATGGGAACATCCCTTCTCCTGCCCCTCACTGGTCATTGCTCCCTTCACACAGTGGGACCTGAGCTGAAAATGAAATCAGAACCTGAAGGGCTTTTGCAACAGTCAGAACAAAGCCACGACTCTGACAGGGAAAGAAATGGGACTGCAAAACAAGATTAAAAGAGGGTGATGTGGAATTCCACTTAAAAACCCTGTGCACACTAAAAACCCCTCCTTAAATGTTAAAGGAAAAGTTTCCCCACAGAGAAACTGGGAGTGTCACCACCAAGAAAACTCCATTCCTATGGCAAACACCTGAGGGACCCTCAGCACCAGGGAAGGAAAACCACTGGTCCCAACTGAAAAAAAACCCCCAGAGATAAAGCCCTCCCTTTCAGCATGRCTCTTGACAAGAGTTTATTATTTCTGACCCCCTGTCTAAGTGCCAATTCATCAATGCACTTCATCTGCTCCTCCCATCCGTGCCCTAATTAGCACACTTTTCTCGTAATGAGGTGGAGCAGGGAGATGGGGAGGTGATTGTGGCAGTGCTTGATGGAGGGTTTCCTCTGGAGTTTTCAGACCACACGAGGTGTGGGTGATTCCTCTTCAGGAAATGCTGTCTCCCCCAGAGGAAGCATTCCTTAGACAAGCTGGGGCTCTGTGTGCACTGATCCCATTGGGAAGAGCATCACTGGATGCTGGGAAGAGCAGGATGTGGGGCAGGCAGCTCTCAGTKCTGCAGAGCAAAGGCAGGTGAGTGTACATAAATGTGCACAACCACAGATATTCCCCAGGCCTCCCTATGGCACCACTCGTGGCTTCCCCGGGATAAAGCCCAGCTCCCCTGGCAAGGAACCTGTGTTTTGTTGCTCTTTTTTCTGGACAAATCCCAAGTATTGACTGGATTCACAGTCCCACGTCTCCCTTAAGAGGAGGGAGTGATGGAGACTGAAATGTGCTTGCACAGGGCTCACTTCATGTTCTTCTGCAGCACAGCCTTGGCTTCTCCATGCCCTGTCCCACTCATCCCACCCCTTGCTTTGGGGGCTGGGAGCCAGGAACCATCCAACCCTTCCATAGTCCTCAGGGGGAAATCCCAGTGAGCCATCAGAGGCTGCCTTGGCTGCAGAACCTGCATTTCCACCCCCTCTCCTCCTGTGTCCTTCTTGATTCCGACACCTTTCCATTGTCCTCTGTGGGGGAGTCCCTGAGGATCTCTGAGTGTGCAGAGCCCTCCCCCTCAGCAGGAGTTATTCACCTTGGTTCCTGCACTGCCCTGACCCTGGGCAGCACCCACAGAGATGCTCAGGAGGCACAGCTGTATCCCAAACCACCATCCCACAGGAAAAGGGCAGCTTAGCCACGCCGCTGGATTTGAYRGCATCCGAAGGCAGCACATCCCTGWGACAGGAAAGGGGGGCCTGGTGGGACACTCCCACCCACCACAGGATGGTGGCCAAGGCTGGGGGGACTGGGGAGGAATCTGAGATGTGCCCAAGATCCTCGATTTTCTGGCTAAAGGCATGGAGAGAAGGAATGAACAAGAGATCTGAATGGAAGAGGCTCACTGGCCTGGATGTCATCAGAGTGCCCCCTTTCATCTTCAACAGAGCTGGGAAGGGGCTGGAGCACCAGGAGAGGCTGAGGGAGCTGGGAAAGGGGCTCAGCCTGGAGAAAAGGAGGCTCAGGGGGAACCTTGTGGCTCTGCACAACTCCCTGACAGGAGGGGACAGCTGGCAGGGGGGATGTATCAGGCTCTACTCCCAGGGGATGAGGGACAGGATGAGAGGAAACTGCCCCACGAGGTTTGGGATTGGAAATTACAGAAAATTTCTTTATTGAAAGGGTTGTCAAGCACTGGAATGGGCTTGTCATAGGGCAGTGTTGGAGTCCCCATCCCTGGGAGTGTCCGAGGCCAGGTTGGACAGGGCTTGGAGCAGCCTGGGACAGTGGAAGGTGTCCCTGCCCATGGCAGGAGGCGGGACTGGRTAAGTTTTAAGGTCTCTTCCAACCCAAACCAGTCTGGGCTCCCATGAAAGAGCTGGGAACTGCCTGGTGCCTCCACAGATGTTGCTGCAGGAATTTTTCCCATTCCTGGGGCCCTGCACTGGTAGTGATAAGGAAAGGGTTAACACTGCCCTGGGGAGGGCTGGGACACACAAGCCAAGTGTCCCTTTCAGCCCTGTTATTCCCTAATTCATCTGATCACCTCTGCAGCATGCCTTTAGGATAGTCCAAGCCTTCTCCTCCCTATGGCTCCTACAGGCTCCTTCCCCACCTATGACCTGCTGAGCCAAAGTAGGCAGGCCTGAAATTCACCTCACACTTTTTAGGAAGCTCAATCCTCAAAAAACAAAAGTGAAAATAATCTGGCCTAGAAACTTCAGCTGTGATTTAGTACCTTGCCCGTAGCAAGGAGCGTTGCCCCCGGAGAGACTGGGGATCTTCCATTATTAACAGCAGGATGTGCCTGCGCCRGGAATCTGCCTGGCAGCAGCAGCAGGCACAGCTCAGGGCTGGCTCTGGACTTGGAATAATTATGCTGGGGCCCTGAGAGCAGTGTCTGGTCTCCCTGTGTCCCCTCACTGGGGTGACACGTGTAGCAGTGACCTCGGGATGTCACACAACTGGAATTGCTGAAGGAACGGGGGGAAATGTGCTGGGGAAGCTGCTGTGGGCACAGCTGGGCAGGTTTTGTCTGCAAAAGGGAAGAGAAGCCAAACCAGCRGAATGCTGCAACAAATGATAAAGTCAGAAACTGGGGGAAAATGTGTTTCAGGTCCTGGCAGGCACCAGGGTCTGCTGGAGAGGTGGCCAAGGACAGAGATGTTGTTTCCCAGAGAGGTTTTGGACTCTTCATCCTTGGAAGTGTCCAAGGCCAGGTTGGATGGGGCTTGGAGCAACCTGGGACAGTGGAAGCTGCSCCTGCCCATGGCAGGGGGTGGAATGGGATGATCTTTAAGGTCTCATCCAGCCCAAACCAGTCTGGGATTCTACAGTTCYGTGGTTCTGTGATTCTCTGACATAAGAAAGATTTCAGGCCTCAGGTGTCCTCTGGGAGAGGCCTTGCTCCAGCCTTGCTTCAGCTGGGATCTGGGATCAGCACTGAGCTCACCACAACCCATGGCAAAGGCTTTGGGAAGGCAGGAAGGCAGGACATTTTTTCAGGGGGTGCATGGCCGCCCCTGCCTCACCCTTGTGCAACCTCCATGTAAAGCTGCTGGTGACAGTGACTCCATGTCCTCCCTGGGCTGTCWTAGATCCTGAATGTCAGAGACACTTCCCAAGCCCTACAGGCTGAGCCCTCRTCCCCTTCCCTGGATGCCTTTCCTGGTGAGCTGCTCTTCCTTGATGGATTTTTCGTGTCCCCAGCAGCCTTATCAGCAGAGGGCCAGCCCTCGTGCTCTCTCCCAGTTCAGCCCCGCTTTCCTGCCTTCCTCCCCCTGCCCCCCAAGCTCCCATTGTCCTCTCCAGCTGGCTTTCCTTTCCCCTCCTGGAAGACAGCAGTACTCAGAGCACAGCAGCGTCCCTGCCTTCCCTATCCCCCCTCCCCATCCCAATGTTCCATTTCCTCCATCCCCTTCTTCCCACAATTTCACTCCCAGCTTTATTTGGAGCTCTACCTTCTCCTCCCTCCCTCCCTCCCTCTCAGTAAAACGTCTTAACAAGCTGAAGCCTTGCTTTGTATGAAATCAAAGCCTGAGCGGTGTGCGAGGGCTCGGCCAAACCCCATCTCAGTGGTGCCGTGCCCATTCCCGTCACACTCAGCCTGTGGAGGTAATTTACTGCAGATAGGGACTGGGAGCAGAGGGCACCTCATTAGTGCCTGGCACTATTATTATTATTATTATTATCATTGGACCAAAACAGAACATCTCTTTCATTTATTCCTACTCCTGGCGAATGCAAACGGGAGATCCAAATCAGGAATCCCGCCCACGCCGGTCCTTGTGGGTCACCACGGATTGCAGGGGGGAGGAAAAACTGGGGAACAAGAGCACGCCAGGAGCCTGAAACCTCACAGAGGCAACAATTTAAGGGATTTCAAAGGCTGTTTCCATAAGCCTTTGGGGACTCCAATGGAGCRTATTGATTAAACTTCGGAAGCAGCTAAAAGCGGCTCCTCCATGGCTAATTAATACAGCGATGCCCCGATGCCCCTGCTCTTGTTTTACCAAGCTGCAGCCTGTCAAATCAATTAATATTCTCCTCCCTGATGAAAGCAGAACCCTGCTTATCATCTGCTGRACGGATCGATGCACTGMCTCCCTCAACACCACGAAGGGACCYGTCCTGTGGGGCTCAGTGGGGYGTGCTGCRGGTGCTTTTGGGGTGGCACCAGACAAGCAAACCCATCAAGCCAGTTGTTTTGGGTCTCTAATCCAAACAAGGTTTCTGACTGGTGTTTCCTGTGTAGCTGGTTCTCTGTGGGTTCTCGGACAATGACAGTTCAAGGTGATTGCTGCCTATTTCAAGGGACCTGCCTGTGCTTATGGGATGGTATTTAGGATTTTGGGGGTTGTTGGGGCGCCCTTTGCAGGGCCAGGAGTTGGACTCAATCCTGATGGATGCCTTCCAGCTCAGGAAATTCTGGGATTTTATGATTCKATGCCCACTGCATTTCCTGCCCAGCATCAGGAGAATAATTTTTTCACTTTTCCACCTGTCCAGGGGAGCTCGTGGCTGGTGCTGTCTGTCACTGGACACCACTCCAGAACTGGTGTAATGCTGCCAGTATGGAGAGTGCAAAACATTCTAAAATTGGGCTTATGGCATCCCAAGCCTCCTTAAACTGAAGATCAAACCTGGTTTGATGACATCTTCTAAAGCTGCTCTCTTGAACCCACCCTGGAGAAGTTGCACGAGACCTTCTGGGGGGGTTTAGGCAGCCCTGTATTCATGCACAGCTTCTTTTTGGGCTGAGCAGTCAGATTTGACCCTTTTGGCTCACCAGAGAAGGGGAATATCAGGGAAAAGAGAGGTTCCAGGCAGGACCATGCAGAGTGCAGATCACCTGGATGCTGTGCCAGCCAGGGTGACACCAGGAACAGGAGCCTGTCCTTGCTGTGCCACCACGTGCTTTGGGGAGTTTTTGGGGCTCCCAGGATAACTTCTGACTTCCAAAGGGGAGGCAAAGGGATGTGCTTTTCTTAACATGAGGCATCAGCTTGGATTTCAAGCAAGGTTTTGGCACCCCTCAATAAAGTGCCACGATCTGTTCGCTTAATTTTAATTCCATGTGCCTCGGAAAAAAAAGAAAAAGGGGGRAAGCAGTTGAACAAAATAATTTCAGCAACATCTGCTGCCTTTCTGAGATATTTCACCAAAGGCCTACAGAGATCAAATATTTTCCTCTAATTAGAGCTCTTTCCTCAGAGAAGCTCCCCTTGATACAAAAATATCTCCGCACCCCCTGGCTGCCCAGAGATCCTCCTGGGACCCTTCTGCAACACAGACAAACACCCAGCTCTCCTCTGGGGYATCCTCAGAGCAAACACACAGCTTTTCCAGCAGGGAAAGCTTGATCCTTGTGTCTRTTCCTCCCTTCATCACACCATGAWCTCTCACTTTCCACCTGGTTTTAGAGTGATGGAAGAATTGAGGTTGGAAAACCTCCAAGTCCAACAATCACCCCAGCCAAGGGCAGCACTGCTGTGTGTCCCCTAGAGCCACATCCACAGGGCTTTAAAACRCTCCCAGCAATGGTGATTCCRCCCCTGCCCWGGGCAGCTGTGCCAGGACTGGACAACCCTTCCAGTGAAGGAATTTCCCCAACACCCARCCTGAACCTCCCCTGGCACAGCTTGAGGTTGTTTTGTCTTGTCCTGCCCCTTCTTCCCTGGGAGCATTTTCTGTGYCTAACATGACACCCAACAAATTAGTTCATTATTAGCATTAATTTAGTTGTTATAGATAGTTATTAGCATTATTATAAAGTCTATAAGGRAAAAAAAAGCAAGAAGTTGAGAGCTTTGGACCAAAAGTTGGGTGGTGATGCCAAGGAATGCTCCCAGGTAGAGCTGGGCATGTTTCATGCTGGAAAACCAGTGGGAAAAGTTCCTTGGGCATCTGCCATGTGTCCTGGCATCCCTGCAGGCGTCCTTGGAGAGCAGGAATGTTTCAAATCCCAGCCCTTGGCTGCTGCTGAAGAGGACTCCCACCACAGGCTGTGCTCCTGGGGGAAACGGGCTGGGGATGTGGCACTGTGAGGGGCCAGATCCTGCCTCACAACCCCTCTGGGAAGGTCTGTGGGATGAATCTCAGAGGAAACCACCCCATTCCCTGTACCCTAATATGTGATGGGGCAASATTTACCTGGCAGGGATTGGATTCTCCCTCTCCACTTCTGTCCCTTGTTTTTCCCATAACAAACCTTACGGGAGGGAAAACACTAAAACCAATTTATTGTGTTGTATCAGAGAAAAAAACCCTCAAACCAACAGCGTTTAGCTATTGTGAAATCAATGCATTGCAAGAGAGAGGACTCACTCCTTCTTTAGCCTCTGGGTTAAGGCAACTAATTCAGATCTGACCCACATGGAAATTTGCAGCCCATTCCCGTGGCCAGGGAAGAGCTCTGAAATGATCCCAGTAGTGTAGGGATGATTTATGAGGCAGGTTGGAAAGAGCAAAGGAAGCCTGGGTTGTTAGTTCTGATATTTAAGGATGATAAACAGCAGGAAAGGGAGATTTTTTTTAACGTCTCTCCATAGATGCAGAAGAAGCAGCGTGGGCCTGAATTTTGTGGGATATTGGGAAATCTGTACTCAAAGGGAGGTGAGGCCCTGGCACAGGGTGCCCCAGAGAAGCTGTGGCTGCTCCTGGATCCCTGGAAGTGTCCAAGGCCAGGTTGGACAGGGCTTGGAGCAACCTGGGACAGTGGAAGGTGTCCCTGCCCATGGCAGGGAGTGGGGTTTTAAGATCCCACCCACCCCAACCCACGAAACTAAGAATAGAAAAATTTTGGCTTAATAATAATGAAAAACTTCCTGGCAGAGACATCTGTTACTCTGATACCATGAACAGATCAATGCTGCCAAGGAACTTCCCAAAGGAAGAACTCCAAACCCTATTCCCTCACCCACTGTAAGCAATTATTCAAAGAGCGTGGCACAGACAGGGCAATCCAGAGCTTGGCACTGCAGGATCCCAAACTCCAGGTGGGAAAGGGGACCCTGGATCTGAAAGCTCCAAAGAGTGACAGCCCTTAATTACTGCTCCCACTGCTAATTGCTGATAGCCAACACCTTCCCGTGATGTGCTTTGGAGCTGGGGTGCTCACAGGCTGGAGGATGGCTCCAAGAAGGATTATTTGCTTTCCCCACATTCTCCAGCCATCTTTAAGCACCACATCTACAAAGGTCAAATGTGTCCCTCATTGGGGACCAACACCTTCATGGAAGTGTGCAGATCAAAGGGAAGGGGGAGGAGGAGCATGGAGGGGCTGGAAGACACATCCACAAGGATGTCCCCCACCCAGGGGGTGGCTGGACAGGTTCATTGGGTCCTTCAGGGTGGAGGGACCAACCGTTGGCTCAGCCAAAACATCCCAGTGGCCAACAGCAAAACTGGGCAGGTTTGCTGGGGGCCCAGAGGGTATCAGAGGTGACAATTCAGAAGAAAAAAAATGGGGGTTGAAGTGACAAAAAGCCTTTCCCAGAAGACTTGGTAAAAAATGCTGCTTCTCCCTGCGCACTTTAAAAGTCACCATCGACATCAGCATCTCCCGGAGAAAAAGTCACCCGAGAAAAAAAGAGTGTGGCAGGAAGGGAGAGATTTCAAAATGTAGCTGGGAATTATTTTCACTGAAGATGGAGTAATAATTTGGCAAAAAAAAAAAAAATTTAACAAACCCCAGAAAATAATTTCTCCTTCTGCACTTGAAACTGTTTTCATGGAATGGTTTCCCTTTGCCAGATCCTGTCTGAACAGAAAAGTCCACAGCAACTCCTTGGAACTGCTGGACCTTTCCTGGTGCTGCCACCACTCCACTTTCTCTCCATCCCTCGAGGAAAGCCCTGTTTAAAGGGAGGAGGATACATTTTGCACCAGCACAGCAGAGGCAAGGAGCAGGATGGACAGGATCTGGATAACCCCATCCTCAAGCTGTGGGATGCAGGTGTTTAAGATCCCTTCTACCCTACTTTTTTCCCATGACCCTCTAAATATTCAAGTTCTCAGGCCCTCTCCAATTCACTGATGCCSTGTGAAGAGCAGAAGTAGGAATGCAGCTCCTTTTCCACCCCAAAATCCTTCCAAGGTGGGGGATAAGATGCTGGTACCTCTCACCAGGCAGGCAGGGGCTCTCCATGCCCTCAGGGTTTATTTGAGGACCATTCCCTAATTAATATGCACWGCTTTTGATTATTTTCTCACCTGCTGTTTCTCGCAAGTCCCATCCATTAAAAAAATTCCCCCAATTTCCAAATAAATCCAAGGCCCACTTTTGAGCTCGAAGCTGCACATTAGTCAGACTCATTTGCCTGGGAACATGAAAGTCCCTTCCTATTTATCTCCTCATTTGAACTACATAAATAGCTCCCAGCACAAACTCCTCATCYTTCCAACATTATCCCAGCAAATAGCAGCCTTTGAAAAAGAAAAATTAGTGGTGGGTAATTATTTTTGCGGCAGATACCAAAATGATAATTTCTTAAACAATTACTTTGAAATATTAACAATTGTTCTCTAAATTCCAATTTAATTCCTGATATGAATTATAGTTTGTCAGATCTGGGCTTCGGAAACATTTGTTCCTTGCACAGAACATAAAAAATGCCAGCGTAACCTTTTGCCTCTGCAGCCTCCGAGCAGAGCCAAACGCCTCCGCTCTTGTTTTATCAACACAAATAATTAAAACACAGGAGAATGTTTGGGATTTATACAGTTGTTTTTGGCATCTTATTCATATTTATTTGATCTGTAAGATATCATTTTAATTAAAAGCTCGCTCTCTCTCTTCCTCCCTCCTCTGCCCGGAGAATAAATTATTTATAATAGCCCTGCTGCCTCAGACACCGCTTGGAATGTGGGATACTGTGCTGGGATCCCRCTGGAGCGCCAGGCACTGCCCGGGGCACAGCCCTGCCTGCCTCARAMARKGTAAAATACCTGGAGTGGTGGCTGSAACACGGGGGAGCCCTTTGGCACCGCTTCCCTCCAGAAATAAAAATGTGCTTTCTCCTGYGTGAGGGTTAAATTTGTCTAAAAGCCTCTCGCTGGTGCTGTGGTTTGGGGCAGGGGTTGGGATTATCCACACACCCGGGAGGATCTGTGGGATCACACAGGACCCAGCTGGGAAGTCTCCTGCGGAAGCACAGTTACTACAAAGACCTTTTCATCTCCTTTTTCTTTTGCCTGCCTTCGCTCCCCACAGTCCAACCTTTACCCACTCCTTTTCTCTTCAGTCGGCTTCAGACGCTGCTCAGAGCAGTGGGTTAAATTTTTTTTAAAAAAGAGGGGGTTTTTTTCTTATTTGCTTTTGAAGTCTGAGGGTTAAATCTAGAGACGGAGCCTTCCCACTGAACACARCACTTATCAAAGCCAGCCTGAAGCCTCTGGAGTTGAGCTGGAGCTTCCCAGGCGTGCCTGGCTGGTATTTGCACTGGATAAAGAGCCAGGATCCTCTTTGCAAGCCCAAAACTTGGGGGTGACGGGGTCCTGCAGAGCCGAGCCTTCAGCACAGCCCAAAGGCCACAGGCCGCAGCTTTTCTGGGCAACATCACCCTGCTGCTAAATGCACTTCTCTGGGACTCCTCATGGCGAACACACGGCTCCCAATGGCGGTGTTTCAGCTCAATTACCCTTGATTAGTGCTCGGATTGATGAGGAGCTGCAGGTGAGCCTTTGGGCTGGGCCTCATCCCGTCCTTCCCCACGGCTGTTCCCACCGCAGCTCCACGGCCACTCCGTGCCCTGGACTCCCTCCAGAAGGACTCTGATTTCCATAAATGAGGCCAAAATTCCCCCCTGGTATAGGCCATCTAATTAAATCCTAGCACCTCGAATTATTTATGATCCTTTACAGCTATGCAAATCGAGCACTTGGAGCGTTTTCAGGAGCATTTCTGAGCAACCRGCCGAGCCTGACCCCAGGGTTTAAAGCAGAGCTTGGTTTTATCTAAAATTAGCTCCCCTCCCATTGGTCCAGGGGCTTTTTGCCAAGCTGACCTTGCACTTTGGGAGTTGTCCTGGGTGGATTTTTTTTCAGCACCAGGAGCTGGAGGTTGGATGGCCCTGGTTTAATGCAGGAAGAGCCACAGGGTGAGCTGGGCATGGACACGATGTTGCTTTGGACTATGAGGGGATACTGGGGTCATGGGGCGTGTCCTGAGGGTTTGGGGAGCTTTGTTCTCCCCTCAGAGGCAGCACCAGCTGGGACAGAGCTGGTCCTTGCGTTTGGATGCTCACAAGTTCTCCTGGTGCTCCCTCTGTGGTGCAGCCATCTCCTTCCAGAGGACGATCCCAATGCAAAGGATAATGGGAAAATGGGGTGCTTAAGAAAAACAGAAAAAAAAAGGAAAAAAAACGAATAGCCCAGCAGGGTTAAGTGAATGGGGTGCTGCATTTCAAACCCTGAGCAAAGGGAATGTCCAGTGGCAGGGAGGAGTTGGAATGTTCAGGAGGGACTGAGGAGGGATTTGTACGTGCCTGTGAGCTTCTGCTGCTTCCCAGCCAGAATCAAAGCCCACTGAAATAAAGAGGGAAGGACCARATGAAATCCCTCTTGTAATGGGTCTGAGGGAATTCCTTCAGGAGGTGCAACTCGGGCAAGGACCAGGGGAGTCACACTGGTGATGCCTCTGTTCCCTCTGCTCCAGTCAGCCTGGRGAAGTGGAGACCTCCCRRCACCTTCCAGGACCTGAGCTGGCTACAGGGAGGACACAGAGGGGCTCTTTATCAGGATCTGTGGGGGTAGGACAAGAAGCAATGGGTTCAAATAGAAACAGGGAAAATTAAAGTTAAATATATGGGAGAAATCCTTCCCTGTGAGGGAGGTGAGGCCCTGGCACAGGGTGTCCTGAGAAGCTGTGGCTGCCCCATCCCTGGAAGTGTCCAAGGCCAGGTTGGACAGRGGGAAYATTTCCCCTGGACATGWRATTTCATCACAGCACCAAGCCCACGTGGGTATTTCTCCAGCTCAGTTTTCATTTACTCTGTTAATTTTCCAGGTTTCTTCAGTTCACCCAGCTCCCTTTTCCCTTTTTTCCCTTTCTCACTAGCCCCAGTCTCCAGATATCTCAAAATTTTCTCAAGGAAAGAAGCTGCTTTCAAGCAGGACTAAAATAAACAAGGTCATTGGAAAAGATAAAAAATAATGAGTTCCTTTCCGTAGCACTCCTTGCTCGCCTCTCCCTCCCCCTCCCCCCTTTCATCTCACTCCAGGAAAAAGGAAAATAAATCTTTTCTAATCCCCTCAGAACCCTGCCTCCAGATCTGCCTGCGATGCTCATCGGAGCCACACTGGAAGCAGCAGCGTGGCCCCAGAACACATGAAATTCAATTTATTGCCCTTTCCCCAAACCTSCCTCTTCCCCCAGGCCAGGAACACYCCATCCCACCCCTCCAGTCAGGCTCATTCCCGTCAGTGGCCTCCCCTGTGCTCCTGTTCCTGATCTATTCGGTTTTTTTCACAAAGTCTGAGAGATTTGGAAATTGATGGGAAGTCTCGGGGCTGGGTTTTAAATAGTTGATTAAAGAGCAGTCAGCAGAGTCGGGGAAAGTAGGAGAGAGCTCTTGGGAATGAAGATGATTTTGGCCAACCTGTGCTTCCAGCAAAAACAGGCCCACCAGGGTTCAAGTCATATCCCTTCTCCAGGGGCTTAAAATCCCACTGGGTGCTCACCAAAAAATTCAAAAATTGCATATTTTTGTCATCAGAAAACAAATCTGTTCCTACACCCATGCAGGGAGGAAAAGAAAGGTCTTAAAAGTTGAACTTCTTTGCTCTGGCACTTTTAAAAAAGGAATATTATTCCAGCTAATGTTCTGAAATGACATTTCATTCTGCAATTGAATAAAACATTTCATGGGATCTAAAATTAATCAGGGTGGGAAGGAGAAGGGTTTATTTTGGGAGGAGAAAAAAAAAATCAAAGKGTCTGTACTTTGCACCGATCCAAACCATTCCTCATTTGAATTTTTGGTGGCAGAYTGGGCAGCGAGCTGAGAAGGTTTTCATTTGCCCAGCTCTAATTGGAAGCCCTGAACCAGCAAGGGCTTTACATTTGCAAAATGCAAAGCGTGGAGAATCCCATTGGGAAGACTTTGGCCCTGTTCCTGCCTTCACTCTGTTGGTTTGATGGATGGTTTTAGGCCTGAGATGTTGGACATGTGGGGCTGGAGGGGGTGAACGCATCAAAGAAAGGATGTGGCARCATCTTTTCCTCCTCAAAATGGTGTGCAGGCTCCTCCTTCCCATCAAATTTCCTAAAAATCCAAATATTCCCTGTAATCGTTAATGCCACATTCTGTTTTACCTAAATCATGTATTAGTGTTAGCAACAGAGCTGGGAAACCCCTCTGGAAGGGCTGGTCCAGCTCAGTTCCGTGGTCTTGGGGACATCTCCCACGTGTGTTGATCGCTCGGGAAGAGGAGGTGGCTGGAGATCCCCAGCTCTGGATTAAAACTCTCAGTGTTGGTCCCAGGARACAGATTTTAAGTAAAATCATAAAATCATGGAATGGTTTGGGTTGGATGGGACCTTAGAGCCCATCCAGTCCCACCCCT
This sequence comes from Alauda arvensis, assembly GCA_902810485.1. Classification (NCBI taxonomy): domain Eukaryota; kingdom Metazoa; phylum Chordata; class Aves; order Passeriformes; family Alaudidae; genus Alauda; species Alauda arvensis. The sequence continues at coordinate 900,543 of CADDXX010000113.1, read as the reverse complement.
GCCATGGGCAGGGACACCTTCCATAGCCCAGGTTGTTCCACACCCCATCCAGCCTGGCCTTTGACACTTCCAGGGATCCAGGGGCAGCCACAGCTTCTCTGGGCACCCTGTGCCAGGGCCTCMCCTCCCTCACAGGGAACAATTCCTTCCCCATATCCCATCTAAACAGGGTACAAAAGTCACTGGTAACAGATTTCAGGCCTCAGCCACGGTGCCCGCTGTGCCAGGGCAGCACATGCAGGCAGCCTCTGTGCTGTGCCAACAGCAAATCCAGGCTTACATACATCAGCAACTGGCCCYAAGCTGAGCTGGAACCATTCTGGGCTCAGTTTTCATGGCTGGCCATCTCAAAGGACACCTCTGCCCTGCAGGCCGTGCATCCCATCTCCAGCTGGACCCCARGATAATCTCCTCCACCAGCTCTGGCGTCGCTCTGGGCTGGAGCCCCAAGCTCATGTAAGCCAGCTCCATCTGAAATGGATCTTTAGATCCTCCTCATCCTCGCTGAGGCTCCCAATCCCCCCCTCAAGGTGGGCTTTGCAGCTCTGGGCTGGGCTGTGCCCTGGTGTGCCCACAGGGGCTGCCTGTGCCCTCCCTCCCCACTGCCCCGAGCCCAGCACCACCGATGGGGGCCAGAAACCAGGAAAGCCAAGCAGCTTTCCATGACAATCACTGTGAAGAGCACTGCAGAGAGGAGGGGGAGGCAGGGGAGGGGGAGCAGAGAGCAGCTCCGCAGCTGTTGTCTTTCATGTCCTTTAAGGCTCCTGTTATGTCGGGTTTTTTTAATTAAAATGTTTTTTAAGAGGCTGCTGGGATTTGCTGCTCCTTGTCCTTGGTGGAGGTGAGCTGCTGCAGGGATGGGGAGGCACAGCCACGGGGCTGAGCCCCCCAGCCACGAGCCGAGGGCACAGATCCTGCCTGCTCCTTGCATCTCAGGGAAGGGRAGATCCAGGAAAAAACCGGGATGCTGCTGCAGACCCTCAGACAGGGCAGGAACAACTCCAAATCCCCGTGTTTGTGCCTTGCTTGGGCTCAGTTTTGATGGCTGTTGCTCTCCTCCATCCCCATGGCTCAGGCTGTGGCTGGGGGGTGAGCAGTGAGCTTGGGAAAGCTTAGATCCATGGAAAACAAATCCCTTCTCCTGGTAAAACACACCCTGAAAGCCTCGCCTACAAAGGAACGCTGCGCTTTAATCCCAGGCAGCCAGAATTCTGTGTGTGTTTGTGACATGAACGATCTCTCCGTGCCCAGCCAAAGCAGTTATGAATGTTTTCACACCAGAGGAGACACGCGCTGCCATCGCAGGGCCCGCGAGTGATGAATAATGATCGSCTAAACAAACCAGAGGGAACATCAGCGCTCCTCTGTGGGCCACCAGCAATGAGAAGGCAGCCCTGGGCTCAACACTTCAAACCAGCTCGACCCCAGGAAAGCTTCTCAGAGAGAAGGAGCCCTGGTGCCAGCCCCGCTGTGCCAGCACCGTGCTGGTGGTGAGTGGGGAAAGGATAGCAGGAGATAAGCTCGGCTCTGCTCCACGCCAGGGCTTTGCACAATATCACGGTTCATTATCGAGCAACGCAGACACCCCGGCAGAATCCTAACCTAATGAAAGTCTTATTTTCCGGAGTAACAGTTCATTACTGGACTTGATGTGCCGCCTAAACCCCTAAGGTGGAAAAGAAAAAAAATCCCCGTGCAAGTCTGCTGAGCACGCAGTGAAAYCCTGGTGGGCTGGGCATTTGCAATTCTGCTGCAGCTCCCTTTGAGGAGGGGAGATGCTGCTTGCTCTGAGTCAGAATGGGGGGTTGAGCCTCTCTAGGGGTTTTCAGGACTCTGTGGGGGGTTTAGGATATGGATCAGGTCCCCATGCTGTGCCAGCAGAGCTGCCCAGCCTGGGGCTCACCCAAGGACAGCAGCCTCTTGCTGCTGGCACAAAATGAGGGGTCCAAAGGTGATGGATCTGACTGGCAGCTTGTAAATCTGAATCCAAACACATTTACAAATGAGACAAGATGAGYTGGGAGAGCTGCTGAGACCCAAATTCCTGACCTGCACCTCCTTATGGGGACCTCAAATTAACAGGCTGTCCTGAGGGCAATRCCTGGGAGCAGGATGAGGGCTTGGATTAGAACCATGGAATCATGGAATGGTTTGGGTTGGATGGGACCTTAATGCCCACCTCACCCCCTGCCATGGGCAGGGACACCTTCCACTGTCCCAGGTTGTTCCAAGCCCCATCCAACCTGGTCTTGGGCACTTCCAGGGATCCAGGGGCTTCTCTGAGCACCCTGTGCCAGGGCCTCACCTCCCTCACAGGGAAGGATTTCTCCCCAGTATCCCACCTAATCCTGCCCTCTTTTCAGCTTCAAGACACTCCCCCTTGTCCTTTACAGAGGATCAAGGGACCCCTTTTCCTTTACAGAGGGGACTTTCCCAAACTGTGTTTGAAAGCAAGGGCAGGATGAACTTCCTCTCCCCCCTGGAGTCAGAGCCCTCCCAGTCCCCAGGGCCACCACCATGGACTGTGGTCCATGGACAACCTGCCAGGAGCCTGCAGAGACACGGCTGCACAAACAAAGCTGCTCATCCTCTCTTCCAGCAGTAAAAGATGGCAAAATATTGTCATCTGTGCCTTTTCCCTGCTCATCTGTTCAAAGTAGAAAGGGGAAAATAGCAAGAGAGCCAGCTGAGAGCCTCAGCAAGAACTGCCTGAGATCCCCAGCCTGGAGGAGAGGCACCTCCCAGTCAGGGCTGCTTCCATCCCACTGTGGTGGGAGCAGAGCCTGGGGCCAGCCCAAAACTGTGGCTGCTTCCACATCCAGCCCAGCTCCAGGCTCTGCAAACTGCTGTTAATCCAGGGGCCTCAAGAGCTCGTGTACAACACATTTGCACTCTCTTCTGAATAAAAATAARGGAAAAAACAGGAGAGGTAGCTGTGCAAAGCAGCAGTCATGGATCAGGCAGATGGACAGGGAAAGACTTCCCCSTGTTCTGTTCCAGGAGAATCTCCCTCCATGTTTTCAGCCCACCCAAACTTGGCTCATGAATCTTGTTTGCCTACATTATTTGAGGGCGTAGCAGACAAAATCCCAGTGGTTTTTGACTAAAGACTAAAGCTGTTCTGTGGAAAATGTAAGGAAAGCTCCTTCCTCAGCTTGGTCTGCAATGCAGGACAGAGCAATGCCAGAGGTCTGGACCTTGCCTCTGGAGCCAAGGAGGGCCAGCAAGACACAACCCTGCTGTCAGGCAGACAGCAGCAGCTCCTGMTGTTCCCTCACTCCACTTTACAAGCACCACCCATCTCCTGCCAGAGCAGCAGCTCTTCCTGCCAGCCAGGGCTGTCGAAAAAATGAAGGCTCACTGTCAGACGTTTGGGGAAATTACAGTTATTTGTGCTTTTTCCAGGAGGGAAGAGGGCTGTTAACAGCCCCAACTGAAAGTCAGATATATTGTCCCACAGTTGCCTGTGCTTTCTCTATTGCCACCAGGATGGCAAAATCTCATGAGGACTCTTGATCCCATCCGTCATGGGCACTCTTTGGGACAGGGAAAATGGCCTTCTGGAAGGAACCTGCTTCTGCATGGACCAGAGAGAGAGTTAAAAACTGAGCGTGCACCTCGTTTTCCCTTGATTGGTGAGGTGAGAGGAATCCCAGCCCATATGTTTGGACACATCAGTTCTTCCTTCTTGACATCCTTCCAATTATGAACAGTGCCTGTTCCCAGCTCCCTTCTCCAGGGTGGTATTGAGCGTGTCCATCACTGCACCAGGAGTTTGGCTGGAAGTAGGAAGGAAGGAGTGATCCTGTGTGAACCAGCAGAGCCTCCCACAGCAGCCTTTGGTCTCTTTCACA
>CADDXX010000113.1:857419-896669 GCA_902810485.1 Alauda arvensis | reverse complement strand
GGAAGGAAGGAAGGAAGGAAGGAAGGAAGGAAGGAAGGAAGGAAGGAAGGAAGGAAGGAAGGAAGGAAGGAAGGAAGGAAGGAAGGAAGGAAGGAGTGATCCTGGGTGAACCAGCAGAGCCTCCCACAGCAGCCTTTGGTCTCTTTCACACCTTTCTCTCTAAAATCAGTCTCTGTAGAGCCAAAATGAAGGGCAGTGATCTCCTCCTCCAGCCCCTGGAGGGGACATGCACACTTATTTCCTGATGTTCCCATTAAACCAGCCCCTCCTTCCCAGTCCTATCCAGCTCTAACTGGGATCCTTCTCCATCATGGGTGGCAACAATCCCAGAAGAGCTCAAAAGGGCAAGGAAGCAAGGATGAAACCACTGCTGGCTTTCAGTGGACAGGCTGGGGATCACAGGGTGATGGAAGAGGGGGTGGTTCACTCTGTTAAAACAGAGCTTGGCAAACAGAGCGGAGGCTGGTGGGACCCTCTGCTGTCACACCCAACAGCTGCACAGAAGGGACATGCTCTGACATGAGCTAAGCCCTGCTGGCAATGAGGGCCAGCCCACCCTGGGGTACTTCCCAAGTGCCAAATTCCCCTCAAGGTTCACAGAGACACAAAACGCTCCGGATGCAGTTGGGAAGCACCTGCAGGAGCTGCCACCTTCTCAATGCTGTCTCCAGGAGCATGGAAGAGCTGCTCCACACACACAGAGCTCAGGATGGTGCCTGCTGGGCTCTGACTGCCCAAAGTCCAAATCAAACCCTATAAAAACAAAACCTCGATGTTCTCATCTCCAGCCCAGCCACAGGTTCAAGTCATTGGCTTCTGCCTCGGTTTCTCCTTGTACAAAATGGAATTAACTACCTGAGAACACCCCCAGAAATCACATCAGGTTCTTTGAAGAACCTAAAATTGGTGGGTCTATTTATAAGAGTTGCAGGTAATGGAATTCTAATCCCATTCATTAACACTCAGASTCTGCTCATTAGTGTCGTTTTACTCTTCCTTTGCAGGGCCCAGATCTCTATTTTGCACATAATCTGTTTTATTAAGCAGTTTTTTTCATAGCAAAAAAGTTTTCTCTTCTATGCATGATTTTTTTATAAGTCCCCTCGAATTTAATTAGGCCCCAAAAGGTTCAAGGAAGTTTGGGTGTGTGTCCAAACTTCAGGAAACTCACTTGGAACTCCACCTCCAAGTGGAGTCTTTTTAAGTCTTACTGATCATTGCTCCGTGTTCCACATTCTTCCTCCATGTCACTCCATAATTATTCTGTTTTTCAAGATTAGAGCCTCTCCTGGGGAACAAAAGAGCTTCTGTCACATCAAACACCTCCCAGTGGGTGAAACCCTGGCATCAGCCTGGGCAGGGGGCTCTGCCCACCCTTGGGAAACGTCCATTTCCCATCCCTTGGAGAAGGAGAGCGACTGAGCAGGGCTTTTAAAGTCCTTCCCAGCTTCTTTTCTGCACTGAATTATTAAATCTCCTGAGTGATGGATTCTCCCCGTGGGCCCAGTTCTCCTCACGGGGTGCTGAGGTGGAAGCCCAGCACTGCACCAGCAGCTGAGCTCCACTCCAGCCAGGAGAAAAGCACTGGAGAMAGGAAAGCACAGCCTGGTGTTTGGTGCATCCTGCTTGGCATTCCGTATCATCTCAAAGCCCTCAGTGGAACACTCAGCCTGGGATCGGCCTGACCCCAMATCCTCACWGAATCATGGAATCATTTAGGATCAAAAAGCTCTCTCAGCCCATCAGGTCCAGCTGTTCCCCACCAGTGACCCACGTGCCCAAATGTCACATCCACCCAGCTTTTAAACCMCTCCARGGAKGGTGTCACCACTGTRACAGAGCTGGRCAACCCTTTCACTGAAGGAATTTTCCTAATATCCACCCTGGTGCAACCTAAACCCATTTCTGACCACCATCAGATCCTGGATCCCATCCCAGTCCCAGCCCTCGCGTGGCAGCTTTTCTGCCAGCAGTGTTTGTGAGAGCAAACCCCCCAAACAGGAGCAGAGCTCCACCTGCAAGGCCTCCAGCCGTGTCCCTGCCAGCCAGAACACGCCCCCAGCCCAGGATCTGGATCCTCACTGGTGTTCCCAGTGGGTTTTCCAGGGGCAAACACCCTCAAAGCTCCCTGATGCTGCAGAGGTACCACAAGAGGGGCAGCAGCCTCTCGGGAGCTGAGTGGTTCCTGCTCATGGAGCCCTTCCAGCCTCTGGGATCTGCCCCCTGGCCCTGCAGCCAGCAGGGTTTGCATTCCCTGCTGCCTCCCCATCCACTCCCCCTCCCGCTGCCCTCTCTGCCCCCACCAGCAGGTAGAGGATTTTGGGAGCTGCCATTCCTCCTCATTAGCATAACCCAGTTAGCTCCGTATTGCTCCAATTTGGGCAGAAATTGCAATTTCATCTGGAGCTTTAAACAAATGGGAAAATGTTCTAAACCACGGGCTGTTATTGAATTAAATATTAACATAAATACAGAGCTGAATGGAGCACTGGATTATTAATTTTAATATTTAATCCAACGAGAAACCTTATGGCTGTTTTTGGGTGGTTTATTTTCTTTAATCCAATTTCCCATCAGCACTAAAATTAAGTTTTCTTAATGAAGGAAGGTGATCAGCAAAGTGTCCTCCCGTGGTCCAGGATTCCAGAGCTGGTGACTGCAAGCATSCAGACAATAAAAAGAGGAAGCAGCAGCAGTAATGATCCCTCTGTGCTGGCATGRGCAGGAATAAAAGGAACGTAATTAATATGATGTGCAGCTCCGATGAATACGAGCCAGAGGAGATTAAAGAAAGCAGGTGACCCTTAAGTGTTTATCCCTCCTGGAGAAAACAGCCCAGATGGCTGACTTTGACGGGGACAGCTTTAAACACCAGCTCACCTGAGAGTGAGTTTTGGGGTGATGCCTCCAGGCCAGGTCTGTGCCCTGTCCCCACATCACTGTCATATGGATGGCAGTGATGGGGACAGCAGAGGAGCTGCTGCAGAGCCAGTCCTTTGGATGATGGGCTCCTTSCAGCCCCACCTGGCACTTCCATCAGCTGCTGGTCCCTCAGCCTCTGGRGGATGCCTGGTGAGTGCTCTGGAGGAGGGCACTGGGGGTGCTGGCAAGGACAGCAGGTCAGCTTTATCCCTGGGAAGGGCAGCACGGTGTGTCCACCCTGAAYTCACCCAGGGCTGATTGTCCTCAGCCACCCTGCTGAGGGCTGCAAGGGACAAGGTGGGGCAGGACATGTGGATTTTAGTGGTGGCATTCGGAGTTGGAGGAAGATAGGAAAAGAAAACCAACCCCATCAGGGAAAAGGTTTGGGAAAAGCATTTTTCAGCAGCTGCAGCTTGTGTAAACCAGTCTGGTGCTTCTTTATTTATACCAGGTGAGGATCTGCTCCAGGAGCCTGGGAGGAGTGTCCCTCCTTCCAGAGGAGCAGCATCCTTCCTTCTGCTTGTATTTCCATCCAGAGTTCAGACACGGCCAGTTCTCTGCCCTGGTAACAGAGTAAGGGGGCAGTGGTGTTTCCATGGGTTGTGGTGGGCAGGAAAAGCCCCTTTCCTGACCCCTGAGCTGCCTCTCAGCCTTCCTTTGGCTCTTGATGCTTCCCACAGCAACTCTAGGAGTGCAAGGAGGGGAAGCTCTTGCTCTGTGATAGGAGCTGGGCATGGAGASAGGGAGAGGGAGTCAAGGGTGGATGAGACCACCTCAGAGGGATCAAGAGATGAATGCCAAGGCTTCCCTGGGATTCAGGAGCATCCAAGTGAAAGAGCAGAYAGCCCTGATCACCAACACTGAACAGCCACAAAGCTCTCCTGGGCAAGCCTGCAGTTATTTTCAGGCAGCTCCATGCAGCTGGCAGCAGGCTGGGGTGGCAGTGCCCGGGTGGCTCCTCATGCACACCCACCTCACCCTGCCCATCATCCCACTCACCTCGGAACCTGCCCTACCAGAGCAACTTCCCAAAATGCCTTGGGACCCCAGCACAGACATGGRTGGCAGCAGGGCAGAGGGAGAAGGCATGGAAAGGGCTGCTGGAGAGATTGGGTCAGAGGTTTAGGATTGCACAACCCCACTGGAATCACAGAAATGTCCTAAAATGTAAGGGACCTTAAAATCCAGTTCCACCCCATGCCATGGGCAAGGACACCTTCCACTATCCCAGGTTGCTCCAAGCCCCATCCAGCCTGGCCTTGGACACTTCCAGGGATCCAGGKGCAGCCACAGCTGCTCTGGGCACCTGTGCCAGGGCCTCACCWCCCTCACAAGGAAAGATTTCTTCCCAATATCCCATCAAAACCTGCCCTCTGGCAGTGGGACATTCTCCCTTGTTCTCCCACTCCAAACCATTGTCAGAAGTCCTTCACCAGCTTTCCCAGCAGCTTGTGGCAGCCAGGCACAGGTGTTTTTTCTGCCCAGGCTGATGCCAGGCAGAGCWGCAAACAGGAGAGGAGACAGCCCAGCCCTGCCAGCACATCCTTATGTTTCATTGTTTAAGCTCTTAAGCTCCTGTTTGAATTTGAGCTGTAAAACATTGAACTGATTAAAAAAAAAAAAAGCAAGCTTTCCTTAATCCAGATAGCAGAGCTGGAGGAATGTTTCAGGCAGCTGTGACTTTGCTGAATGGAGGCAGCTTTTCGTATTTCCCAGGGCACAGGGATGGAGACCTGTCCCTTTCCCACAGCAGGAAAGCCAAAGCAGGGTCCTGCCAGGTCCCACGRGTCTCCTGCCTGGTGCCAGCACTGGCAGAGGCAGGAAAGGCAGCAGGAAGTATTTCTGTGCTGCTGTTTTTGGCTAGAGGGGGGCCTGCAGGGCAATTCCCGGCTGGTATTGGAGTCTTCAGATATTCCCTGTCACCACAGAGCCACAAAAAGCCCCTGAGCTCCAGCACCTGCCTCTGGGGGCTGGAGAGGAAAGGAGGCCAGWACAGAGCCAGCAAAGCCTGTCTGGGGAGCAGTGACATGGTGATTGCTGATAATCACCCGTAATGATGGCCCAGGAGAGCTCTGTGGCCACAGGGAATCACTGATTGCCAGCCCCTCCTGGTGCCACAGAAAGCAATAAAGAGAAATGGCCTGGAATTCCAAGGCAAGTCACACACGAGTGTGTCCATCCCTTGGGCACAACCTGGGCATCGGTGATGGCATCTCTTGGCCCACTGTTGGATCTCACCTCGTGCAGGAAAATAACCCAGGCAGGGGCTGCTGAGGCTTTCTTTCCTTGGCTAGAGTTCAATTCATTTCCAGAGAACCACTGAGWGGTTTGGGTTGGGAAGGACCTWAAAACTCATCCCATTCCACCCYCTGYCATGGGCAGGGACACCTTCCACTGCCCCAGGSTGCTCCAAGCCCCATCCAACCTGGCCTTGGACACTTCCAGAGATCCAGGGGMAGCYWCAGCTTCTCTGTGCCAGGGACTCACCTCCCTCACAGCCAGGATCTTCTGCCCAATATCCCACCCAAACCTACTCTCTRKCAATGGGAAGCCATTCCCCCTTGTCCTGGCACTCCAGACCTTTGGAAATATTCTCTCTCCATGTTTCTTGTCAGAACTTTCAAGGACTCAACAGCCASCATTAGATCACCCCAAAGCTTCYCCARGCTRAACAATSCCAGCTCTSSCAGCCTTTCCTCCCAGCAGAGCTGCTCCATCCCTCTGCTCATCCTGGAGCCTCCTCTGCACTCTCTGCAGCAGCTCCACGTCCTCCCTGTGCTGGGCCCCAGGGCTGGGGCAGCTCTGCAGGTGGGCTCTCACCTGAGYRGGGCACAGGGGCACAATCCCAATCCCTTYCCTGCTGCCCACACTGGGGATCAGCCCAGGGCACAGAGGATTTCTGGGATGGGAAAATCCATSTGTCCAGCTCTCCTGGCCCAGCCCCTGTGKTTCTGTGCYCTCCTGGCAGAAAAGGAGAGATAARCACAGCAATCAGGTGGGAAATGGGAWCAGTGAAGGGATGTGGCTTTGGGGAGGGCAGCTGGAGGGATGAGAGCCAGCACTGCAGCTGCTCACAGCTGGAGCAAGCCTGGGAACAACAAGGGATCCATGGCAAAATGGATCTGGGCTGGGCTCTGTGGAAAGGGCTCCCAAAGAAAGCTGGGAGCATCTTCCCCACAAAGCCAGGAGGAGTCAGGGCTGTGCCTGGGAAGGAATAGRGCCAGGRCAATTAAACCTGCCTGATTCCTGARCCAGGTTATCCCAGATGTGAGATCCCTGCCGATGCAGCCTCTCTGCAGCTGGGCTGGCAGAGCCACACGGGGCTGAGCTGAACCCCAGCGATCCCAAAGGAATCTGCTGCCTCCCCAGCACTCCTCCTGTTCAGCTGGGGCACCCCAGAGGGATGGATCTGTGCCTGACTGTGCCTGGCACCTTTGCAGACCCCAGGAAACCTCCTGGAGCAAAGGGAACCTGCAAAACAAAAGGACACACGAGCAGGTGAGGGATGGTCAGGGGTGCCTTTGCTTTCCAATGATGATTTATTTGCTTTGCACCTGGTGACAAACACGAACAAAACACTATTTCAGCAGCACTTTTCGCTCTCCTTTTTCTGCCAGGCAGAAGAAGAAGGAAAAAAAAAATTGTGACAAAAATCCTCCACTTCAGAGGRGATTTTTGTCTGGGACAGATTTACAGCAGAACATCCCTGGGAGAGGCTTGCAGGGGCCCTTGGGATGCAGCAGAGGGATGAATCTTGTGCCATTCCCAGGAAAAGCTGCGGCTGCTCCCCTCCAGTGTGTGCTGTGGACAAAAATCACCACTCTGGCTGTGACGCCGGGGATTTGCAGGAGTCGTGGTGTGACACAGCAYGGGAGGGAACAGGGGCTGGATCTCAGGCAGGATGGATGGATGGATGGACAGCAGGCTGCTCTCCTCAGATGTTTGCTTGGTACTTCTCCTCCTCATTTATATTCACAGATTCATTAAATTGTTTGGGCTGGAAGGGATCTTCAGGCTCWTCCAGTCCCAGCCCCTGCCATGGGCAGGGACACCTCCCACTGTCCCAGGKTGCTCCAAGCCCTGTCCAACCTGGCCTTGGACACTTCCAGGGATCCAGGGGCAGCCCCAGCTTCTCTGGACACCCTGTGCCAGTGCTGAGCCCCTCTCTGAGTAAAGAACATTCTCCTCATTTATACCTAATTTACATTCAGATAAACCTGGAGTCAGGAATTCCTGCTGGGCACGTCTTCTCCCATTTCCTGATGGACTCTCTGCCTGTTSTCCCTGCCTGCATCCATTTCTTTGTCCTGCTTCCAGCTGTTCCCTGCCTCGTTTTGCAGAGACCCGGGGGATACCGGTGCAGCACTGGGAATCCCATACCTGGAAGGGACTGGGAAATGCTGCGGGGGGAGAGGGCTCAGCCCCACCGAGRCAGCAGGATGAGCCCTGCAAACCTCTCCAGAGGGAGCAGATCCCAAGATCCAGGTCTCCTTTGGCAGCAGGGCTGGGAAGAATCAGCGCAGCCGGCTCGGGAACGGCTCCCTGCAGAATTCCTCTGCTCTGGAAGGCTGGGAMCAACCATTCCCTTGCCTGTGCCTCATTTTCCTCCTATTTCCAGGGATGGGCTTGGAAAACTGAGTGTGGCCGGTGGCCCCCAGCTGCTCCCAAGGATGCGCTCAGCAAGCCCAGTGAGGATTTCCCTCCCGGTACCAGGGAGGTGCCGAGATGTTTTTGAACGCGACCCCCGAWTTCGGAAACTCCAGCCAAAGAGGTTTTCCCCTAAAACGCCCACCCGCTTCCAAGGTACCCCTTTTCCCCCTTCTTTTTTTTTTCCCAGCTCTGAGGCTGCAAAGATGCCGCAGACCACGAGAGGACACCCTCCTACCTCCGACTTCCCTGGCGCACCACGGCTGGGGAAAAATATCCGTAATAATATTACAGGGAGCGACTGGAACACACACGTCGGAGAGGAGAGCGAGCGAGAAACAATATGTTTATCCTCCTGCTGTATCCAGCCATTTATTTAGGCAGCGAGCAGCCCTTTAAATATACAAATCCCGGGCAGATTAGGCTGGAATAGGCAGAGCAGGGATTAGGGGCTGCATTCCCGGTGCCTGCGTGTGCGAGGGGAGGGCTGTGTGCGAGCCTCTGTGTGTGTGTGYGTGTGTGTGTGTGTTGGGTGACTTTAAAACGGAATAAACCACATTTAGCAGCTAGGTAGCTATGGAAACATCACCAAAATTGTTCTCCCACCTTGCTGCCGCACTGCTTTCCGCAGCCCTGCAAATGCTGTCAGGGGAGGGCTGAACATTGTTTCTTATAAATAATACAATGTAAGGAGCCACGGGGAGAATCGTCGCGTTCGGATCGCGGAGTGGGGATAGTTCGGGGGGGAAAATCGTCCAGCAGCTCTCATATTTTTCTGATGACTTAGCAATGATAAGGGACTTTATTTTCATCTTTTATCYGGTTKTTTTTTGKKKTWTTTTTTTGCAGTTTATGGRAGGTKGCAGGCTGAGGAGATGCATTGTGGTGTGTGTACCCACGGGGAGGTGTGCGTGTGTGTGTGTACATAAATATAAGTGCAAAACATCCTCCAAAAGGGTGAGAGCAAACGGGAATATCGCAACAGCGATTCCAGGCTTCAAAAGAGAAGGATTTCACCTGCTTCCCAGCTTTTCCTGCATGCCACAAGCACGAGCAGAGGCAATTCCAGCTCTGTGGCTCTGCTCTGCCCCAGCCGGGCTCCCCAGTTTCTCTCCCGACCTCTGGATTTGCAGCTAATCCTGCCCATGGCCCTGCTGGAGCGCTGCCAATCTTGTTGAGGTATTTAGAGGCTGAGCAGGCTGGTTGTATATCACAGCTGATTTTAGAGAGGCTTTAAACCTGGGAATTAAATTCCAGCCCACCAGACTCAACTGGAAAACGCTCAGCTGTTTTCACTGGGGTCAGAACTTAATCCTTAAGGTTTTTCCAGGGCTGAGGAGGGAGGATGAGTCCATTTAAGTCTCCTAGGGCTGAAGTTTGTGCTCTGGTGCAGCCCAGGTGACAGTGTGATGCCCAGTGGCACATTCCTGCAACCCCTGAGCAGGAGGGGTTGGCTGGGAATGGCCAGGACAAGGACAGGGAGCAGCTTGCTGTCCTATAGTGGCTGTGATCAGCAGTGCCCTGATGTCCCCTCGTTGCTCTACGTTTTGGGTGCTGCCACAGGACCACAGTGCCAAATGTAGCAGCCAAGTTTGGGGTCTCTACCCAGCATCAGCCCTGGCTGTAGYAGGGACCCATCCAGCTCCACACCCACCTCCTCCAAGCCACTTCCTTCCTATTTTTTTGCTCCTTCAGTCTCTCAGATCAAGATCTCCTGTCCCCTGAGGTCCTGCTGCTACCACTCACACTGTGCTTTCCTCTCACACCTTTCCTGAGRCAGGGACACCAGGACTGCTCCAGGATGGATCCAGAGGCACCATGACAGGCTCTGYTTGCTGCTCCATTTCCCCCCTGTGACTCCTCACGCTGCCCTTGCCCTTGTGGCTGTTCCTGCTGACATTCCCAGCAGTGTCCTGTGATGCCTCTCCAGTCTCCTCCCAGAAGTCTGACAGCTCGTTTGGATCACACAGGTGCAGCTCCTSTTGGTTTTCTCCACGTGCAGTTGCCAACAATTAATCAGTTGGGCTCGATGATCCATGTGGGTCCCTTCCAGCTCAGGATATTCCACAGTTCTACATCACTCTGAGCCTTTGTTATGCTGCAAAGCTTCTTTGCAATCACCTTTTGCTGGCCCTGTCCTGAGCAGTGCCATGCCCTGGCAAATTTTACTTTTCTGCCAGCTCCTCTTCCCACAAATTTTTTGTGCACAAGTCCTGCCACACATTCCTGGAGGGCTTTACCTGTAATTCCTGTGCAAAGGGATCATTGCTTCTCAGACTGCACTGGAAGAATGCTTTTGGTTCACAACTTCTCCTTCACTCCTGGMAACTCTGAAAGCCTTTTTGGAGGGCTCAGAGGTGAATTCAGTGCCCAAAGTGTTCTGAGCTTGTACAAATCCTGGTTCATGCCAGGGCCATGAACAATCAGCCCTCTCCTTCTCATCTTGACATGTTCTCATCTGTTTCCCATCCCTCCTTCCCCCCCAAGCCCTGCAAAGACACAAAGTCTTGCCTTGCCTTCCCATTTGGGGTCTGCTCCATTGGCTGAAGCTCCCCAGGGAAGCAAGACTTGGATTTCACACCCCACCACAGCACAAAGRGGGGGAGCAGCTCCTCCTACACCTGCCCAACATCCCTGACCCTGCAATGTGATCCACAGGCTCCCACTGGATGGGAACCTCTACCAGCACTGAGACTGCAGCTGCCAGGCACCTTGCTTTGGGGCTGCCCAGGACTGCAAAACTCCCTGAGGTGCAGGAATCCCTCAGCAGGGCTGCTCAGCTTGTGGGAGGGCTCTCTTGCAGGGAGCCAMAGRAGYTGGAGGAGGRGCTGAAGGACACACTGAGTGTTTTAGTGTCTGAGGCAAGATTTGCCTCTGAGCATTTTCCTGTGTATGTCCAAGAAAACTCACCTGGAGCCCGACTGGAACACGTGTAGGGGCATCAGGCCCTCTGGGGGCTGACTGAACATTCCTTAGGCAGGATGAGTGATCCTAGACAGTCCTGGCATTCTCCTCTGCCCACRGGAGAAGCCAGGCCAGCCAGGTCAGCACAGGAACCAGCCTGGAACGGTGATACCAGGAGAAAACCACAGGAATTGCAAACCCCTCCCTSCCAACCCTGCGGAGCCACTTCCACAGTTCACAGCAGGTGCCAGCTGCACCCGTGGGTGCCTGAAGGTGTTTTCACACCCAGCTGCAGGGRCAGAAGGGCTGGCAGGGACTGCCCATCTCCATCCCATGCAGCAGCTGGAGAACTTGGCTCCCCCAGGGCCTCTTAGCAGGGATGCCCCTGCCAGGGAGGGAGAGGAGCTGGTGAGGGAGCAGCACCTCTGGCAAGATCCAGAGTTCCTCCTGCTGATTAACAATGGCAGCTGTGCTGCTCCAGCCCCTGTCACTGTCCAGCCAGCCTTGGGAGGAGCCCCTGCCCTTCCCCAGGTGCTGGATTTGCCACGCATGGAAGCGGCAGTGCCAACCTCTTCCTTCTGCCCAGTCACATCCCAGCCCACTCTGTCCTGCTGGATCCAGGCACTGGGAGCAGCTCCCTCTGCAGCCCAACGTGGTGCTGCTTTAACAACCAGATGGATGGAAAAACAAAACCCTTTATTGTCTATTGTTAAACTTTACTGTCTAATGTTTTAATAAACAGTCAAGCTCTTCCTCCGATCATTAAATCTGCAGTAAAGCAGGATGGAAACCGGTTTGTGAGATTCTATCTGCATCACTGCCACACAAATGGGAGGTCCTGGCAGCTGCAGACAGCTACTCCCAGTTCCATGGCTTCCTGCCCACTCTGAGGGCTGGATCTGCTGSRGCTTTGGGAGAGGTGCAGCTCATCCCTGCTCAGGGGAGATGGGCAGAGTGAGAGCTCCCCAGGGCCCCCCTGAGCTCCACTTCAGGGGAGAGAAGACAGAGCTGAGATGATGTCCTGCTCCTAAGAAGGAGCAGGAATCCTCCTGGAGAGGCTCAATGGGAACACCACCTYGAAATGGTTTCAGACAGGGGAGCAGCTGACTCCTGGATTGGTGACAGTTGGAAGCATTTCCATGGCAGCAGYTTCCCATGTTCAGTGGTCAGGGGCACGCTTTAAATCTGAATCTATTTCCTGTTGCACCCACGGAATCACAGAGGAAATGGAACTAGACCAGCTGCAGTTATAGGCTGGAAAACAGAAATAATCAAATTCCCCAGGGTTTGGGGTGACAKGGATGGGGAATGTCATCCTACAGGTGGGAGCAAGCCTGGGTCACCCTGCAGCAGCAGCAGCTTCAAAGCTGGGCCACTGCTCAAGTGCCTGGAGAAACTTAATCCCTTTGTTATCTCTGGGATGATCCCTGTTTGCTTGAAAGCATTAACACCCTTTAATCTTTGTTTTTCCAGGAATCCCCRGCCCCAGCTGTTGGCCGTGTGGACCTGAACGTGAGCAGCGCTGGTGGTCCCTCACACTCACCCCGAGCAGGACTGAACTTCCAAACACCTTCCTMAAGTTCTTCACTGCTTTTCCTCTGAAAGAAACCGTGCCCATCCCACCACCCATCCCCACAGCAATTTTCATGGCTCTCAGTTGCTGCAGCAGCATCTTTGATTGTCAGCAGGCAGGGCTCATCTCCTCGGGGGCGGCTCTGTCGGCGACACATCCCAGATTTCCTGCTCACCACCACTTACGGGCCGCTCCCACCGTTTGTCCAGTCATAAAATTATCAGCTCATTATCCCTGGGCAACGACTTGTAATTGTCTCTTTTTATTACTCAATAAACAGTTTGGAAACCAAGCCCCGGAGTGTGAGCAGGGACTCACTCACTGCTTACAGCAGTGCGGAGAGAGAGGGGAGGGAACCYTGAAAGGTCCCCAAAAAGCCCAGGAAGGGGAGCATTTTGTTRGATTTATTTTAGTAATTAATGGAAAACGCGGGGTGGGACACTTAGAGAGGAATGGGGGGGGAAAGAGGCACAACCTTGAGAAGTCCTGCAGGGGAAAGGAATAAATCTCCTTGATAACAGCTCCAGCAGCTCACAGCCTAGTTTTCCATCCCTTGGTCCCAAATGTCAATATTCCCTTGTGAACACRCCCGGAGAGCCTCGGGAAAGAAAAATACAGCAGTTAGCTGGCACAGTGCAGCTCCAGTCATTGCAGCTCTATTAGAGCCATATATTCCCAGCTGCAGCCATATATTCCCAGGCATCGCCGGGAAAAGGGGGCTGTGATGGAGGAAGGAGATCGTTCCAAATGAAAAAGAGATGCAGTTTACAGAGAGCGAGAACCACTCCTAAATCCAGGCCTAATTGAATTATAAATAGCCTGGGTGCTTTCTTTCCATCTACAATCTCGTTAAACTTCCAAATATATGGATATATAATCCCACGTTTTCTAAACATTTCTGTTCAACTTTCAGTTCCAATGTGACGTTTTATATTTCAAAGCTGGCCTGTTTGGAGGAGGAAAAAAAATTAGCTGAGTTCCCCCAATCAAAATGCTTCACTCTGGGATGAATGAAATGTTGGGAGGGATTCTTTCCCCCTTTTTCCAAAGGAATATATTCCTCACTGGGAACTACCAGAAGGGATTTTATTCATTCATTGAAGCCCAGCTGAGCCATGGAACAGAAAAAAGCCCAGCCTCCACCTGATTTGCACAGCAATGATTTCYAACCTGCTTTTAAATTTCAAATTAAGCTATCCAATCTATCCCATGGATTTGGGATATAGGAATTTGAGGGGTAACTAGAGATTGATGAATTGAGTAATGGGTTGTGTCTAAAACAACGGTTTCTTGGGGAAATATCTCCCACAAAACAACTGTCCAGAGTGTGCTCTATCCTGTTGGACATGGATTTCTCCCAGTTCCCATCTCTGCAGCTCATTGTCAGCTCTGGAAATGAAAGGAGTGGAGATTTTGTCTTACACACTGGCCTGACAGGCCAATCTACAGAAGAATTAGGTTTAAATTTGATATAGGGAAGAAATCCTTCCCTGTGAGTGTGGGGAGGCCCTGGCACAGGGTGCCCAGAGAAGCTGTGGCTGCCCCTGGATCCTTGGCAGTGTCCAAAGCCAGGCTGGACAGGGCTTGGAGTAACCTGGGATAGTGGGAGGTGTCCCTGCCCATGGCAGGGGGTGGAAGGAGCTGGGTTTTAAAGCCCCTCCCCACCCAAACCATCCTGGGATTCTACGAATCCATTCCCAGGCTGTGTCAYGGGAAGGTCTGGGCAGGATGACACAGCAGGAGGTTTTTATGGGGTTGTTTTTTGGTTCTGTTTTTGGGGGTTTTTTAGAGCTTTTCTGGTGCCATCCTTCTATTCTGCAACAGTGTTGGACAGGAGAGGAGAAAAAAAAAACAAAACTAAACCAAAAAACCCAACTCCATTTGGATTCTGATTTGCAGTTGTCAGAGCTTTYGCTCCAGGCTGCCTGGAGGCTGTTGGACAACTCCGCGCTCTCCCCAGGTTTCCCTGACAATGCCGGCAGGATGGTGTGTGCACAGCCAGCCTGGGAAGCGCCGGTCCCACGGCAGGGTCAGCTCCCAGCGCACGGGATGCGGCGGGAGCCGTGCGGATCGCAGCAGGCGGAGCTCCCGCCTCTCCCGAACTTCTCCCGGAGTGCAGTCAGGGCTAACGGGGACCCCCCGATGGCCCGCAGCCATCACGGGCTCTGGGAACGCTGCGGSATCCCAGGGAAGATCAGCCACTCAGGGTGACAAGGGCACCTCAAAGCCAGCAGCCATCAGTTGGAACTTGGAGCTGATTCATCCCAAGGGAAGGGTGGCTGTTCAAGGCCTCTTGAAGGGTTTCTGACAGAGCTGAAGGAAGGGCGGTGACTCCTCAGCACACCGACCCCCAGGATCATTCGTTCCCCTCTGGAATTAAAACTGGAGCTTCTTGCAGCAGCACAGATGCTCCCGGTTCAAATCCCTGCTGCCTGAGGGAGACAGAGGCTCTCCAAGCCTGGTGACCAGGAATGACACCTGGCATGTCCCAGGATGGGCGCCAAACCCTCAGGGATGCTGCATCACACCTGTCCCTGGTACCAGCCACCACAGCCAGGAGCCTGCATTCCCACCCAAAAATACCAAATAAAGGGCATTTTAGAAACAGAAAATCCTCTTACTCAGGCAAAAGTGCTTCTCTTCACTCCACTGCCATCCATACCCCCTTTGGATTTGGAAGGCAGCTGTACCACTGGGGGCTTGCCAGACCCTTGGCTGGCCGATTCCCAAAACCAGAAATATCATAATTAAGTSGATTTTTACTTCTTTCCCTTTCCCAATCTTTCTTTAAATATCCCTGTGAGACCTCAGCCTGAGACACACCTGGGCCCTGCTCAGCTCCAGGCACTCCAGTGCGTTTCCACATGGACACCATTCCACTGCCTTTGGGAACAGGAGCCTGCTCTAAGCCTTTTGSAGGCCTGAGGACATGGAAGAGTTGGTCAAAAGGAGAAAGTCCCCTGAAAAAATCTAAGCTTCAGAAAGCCAGAAGTTTGGGATTGGGAAGCAGAGTTATTTCCTCCTGGGAAGGCAGGTGGGTCACACTCCTCTCCCAGACCACCAGTCCAGGCAGAGCTGTGCATCCATTTTAATCCATTCCCTAAAGTCCTGCAGGATGGAGAGAGTTTAACCCCTCAATCCCCAGGGGAGGGGATCACAGCCCTGCAGAAGGCAGGGTGCTCCTGGCAGGAATCACCACAGGAACATCCAGACGCAGTACCTGCCTCCAAACACGAGCAAAGACAAAACTGAGGCTCAGACAGAGCAGCAAAATAAATCAGTGACARAATCTCCAAAAGAGACAAATGAAGTTGGAATTCGTCCTTGTTTATTTTAATGTTTGGAATGTTTTCCAGGTGATTTATGCCCCCACTTCAGTGTGTTTCTCTCTCTTTCTCTCTCTCTTTCTCTCCTTTCACTTTTTTTCTTCTTTAAAACAGGAAAAAAATAATATTTGGGAGTTAATTGGTTTTCCAGGCTTGGCAGCCAGACACTGTAATTGATCTCCGAAGAGATGGATTTGTCGCTGGGCTGGGCAGGAATTTGACAACCAGGCAAGGAARGGAAGAAATATTTCCCTCTGCACTCTGAACAAAAGGGGAGTCACCCTGGCAGAGCCAGAGCCCGGGGCCAGGGCCCCCCTTTCCCAGATTTCCAAGTTAAATGGCGTTTGGTGCTTTGGGCCCCTTCCASTAAGAGGGACAGGAGATTTGAGCTGACTGGGAAAATCCCCTCGTTTAGAGCTACATCTCAGATGACATTTCTGGCTTTTCGGAGGTCCACATGGGAAAATGCYTGTTTGCCTTTAATGTGTGACATGGGACACTCCTTGCCTTTCCATTCTCCCTGCTGCTTTGTCCTGCCTTGGGAGTCTGTTATCCCTGGATGCCTCAAGCAAGGCCCCTGTAACTGCAGCTCCTGGCACCCCACACAGCCCCAGTCAGAACTGCTCCTCACCCCAGACCAGAGCTCACCCCAAACCCCACACCTCTCCCCTCTACTCTCCCCAAAAGGCTGGTGCCACCCCAAACCTCCAGGAGCTTCCTGWGGGAGCAGAACAGTTCACACTGTGAGGGAAGAGGAGCCATGAGCTGGGAGGCACAAGGATGTCCCCAAATCCCCACACCACTTTGCCCCACCACACCAAGTTCCCAGTGTTGGGCAGGAGGCTCCTGGGTAGCACAACGAACCTGGGCCACGCACAGAGGTTTTCCTCTGYCGGAGCAAAGCAATTCCCATTCTGGTCAGGCAAGAGGCCTGATCCTGCTGCTCCAGAGGGAGCTCTCCTGCAGGATGCTGTGCCTGGAGCACCTCCCTGCTCCCAGCCCGCAGCAGATGGCAAGCAGCCGTTCCCGACAGACGTTCCAGCAGAGCCCGCAGGGAATCCAGGCTCCCACTGATCTCTGCAGGTAAACCCACCTGGGAATTCTCTGCAAAAAAAAGCACAGAGCAACAGATTTCCCAGAGTCAGCCCCGGGGTTTAGCGTTTTCTGTCTCCTCAGGGGCTGAGCGAGGCATTGCTGGGTTTGTGCCCACACTGCAGCAGGGCAAGCGCTGGCTCCTGGGAAGAGAATCCTCCTCCCATCACAGAGGGGCACCCACCCCTCTATCCCAGAGCTCCCTAAAGACATTGGTTGTTTTGGAGGGTGCACATTCCAGGAAAAAACACCCTGCAGAATTCCTCTCTTCAGCATAARAGCCAGCTCTTCCTGGCTCCTTCTGCTTTTTGCTGCACATTTATTCCCAACAACTGTCGGAAGATCCAATGGYCGAGCTCAGAAGGAGCCAGGAAAAACCAAGAGCCTCTCCCAGACAGACCCCCCTTCCCCTCATGGGCAACCCAGAGGAGGATATCACATTCCTATACACCTGCCAGCCTGCCCGGGAGATGAGGAATTGCAGCACTTTTATCCATTAGAGACCTSTTGGAAAAGCCAAGCCCAAGCCAAGCCTGGCTGAGCTGTGCTGATGTGCTGCTCCGAATGCCACCTGCAATGACTGGGGCAGCCATTCTGTGCTGCTGACACCCCCCTGGCACGGCCCTGCAGCAGGAAACCCGGGCTGTGCACAAGGCAGACTGAAAGCCTGGAGCTCACTTCCACGGGAAGTGCTGGTGGCCAAGAATCCGTGACATTTCGGAGAGGAAGCAGAAATGTGCGTGGATAACAAGAATAGCCGGAGTTACGCCAGCTAAATACCAGCATCTCTGCTGAAAGGGATATTAATATTGCAGGCCACCTCCAGCTAAAGGAGATGATGAGCAGATCCAACACGAGGCAGGTTTGCCTTCTGCCGCGCTTCCCTTCGCGACACCCGCTCCTGGGAGAGGCTACGGAGTTATGCAGATCCCAGCACTTCTTCTCTTCCAGYGCTTTTTTCCTAAAGACTCTGTCAAAAATACTAAACAGCCTTATTTTGCCGTTGTTTGCACTGGGTATAAAACTCCGTAATGGGAGATTTCTGGAATTGCAGAGCAGGTTTATGGCAGGAACGGCGCTCCGTGCAGGTGTAAGATATCACTCACTCCCGAGCACCGCAGCTACCACAGCCTGTGACAGGGAAGCAGCTCGCAAATGGCCACGCGAAGGAAAACATCTGTTCGGAGCTAGCAGGTACACAGATCATCTGCAAATTGCACAGCTTGCGCCTGATTTTCCCTGGCTTTGTTTAGCGACTCGCAGCTCGGCGCCGCGGGAGGCGGCGCGGGCAGCAGGGACCTCCACGGAGCCGGGGAACGCCAGGCACAGCATCCCACCGACCTGCACATGCTGCAGCATGGGCTGCAGACACTGCTGTTCAGCTCTGGACCACTCCAGAAAGCCGGGTCAGGCTTTACAGCAGGCCCTGCCCCCGCAGAGCCAGGTCTGTCCTGCCCCAGGGATATGGATATCCCCTTTTCCCTTCTCACAGGTTCCTCGGGCACTCGGCGTTGCCTCCAACCTCCCACACAAAAGATTTCCTGATCCCTGCTAGACCTTTACATCTGCTTTATGTTACGGGGCTCGGATCAGGAAACAGGAGGACTGTGTTTCCAGCAGACAGGATCTCTGGTTGATCTCCAGCCAGCCCCGGGACTCGAGCGCAGTTCCCAGCGCTGTGTCAKGCCTGAAGGAAGGAGCACAGAACCCTGGAATGGTCTGGGTTAAAGAGATCTTTAAAGGCCATCAGGGACACCTTGAAGTGATCAGGCTGCTCAGAATCCTCCTGTGCTGCTCGGGATCACCCACTCGCTGTGCTCCCACCTCTGACTCAGACCACAGTGCCAGCTGGGTCCCAAATCCCTCCACCTGCTCAGGATTGTTCCAAGGAGCTAAGAGGACAATTCTGCTTTGTTCCTTCTTTTTTTTAAACAATTTAACAATTTTGGTATGCTCTTTATTCCTAGGGAAAAGGCAACGGAACAGGAGAAGGGACCCATCCCTGGTAGCACACTTCCACCACCTCCTCTGAGCTCCTGCTGCCCTCCATCAGACACATCAACGCCCTTGGCACAGGATTTACCCTGTCAAGAGGAGTTCACCACTCCTGGCACCGAGCAACAAGATTTATTARGTCCAGGACACACAGCTCAGCAATCAATGGGAATTTCAACTGCGACTCCGCTGAGAARGGGAYCAAGCCTTTTAAAATCCCATTCCTCAAACAGAGCAGTGTTCCAAGAAGCCCCATTAAACAGCTGCCCTGGGTGGGCAAAGAGCTGCTGTGCCCTGTCTGGTGGCACTGCATGGGAGCCCCTGTGCAAGCTGTGTCACCCAAAACTGGGGCCAAGGCTGGAGAGCTCAGCCCAGAGCTGCCTCCAAGGCTCATCAGAGGGAAGGTGGCAAGAGGCAGCTGCTGGGAAAACCTGACTTGTTAGTGTAAGAAAATGAAGGGGAAGAGGTGATAAAAGTGTTCTGTTGCCATGTACCAGGAGGTTTAACATGAAGGAAGAGAAAGTGCTGTTCAAGGTGAAGGAACATCAGCAAAAGGTCACAAAACTCACTCACTGATAAATTCAGGGGAGAAACCAGAAACTAGAATAAGGCTTCTGGCTGTCCAAGGAATTAGGGGATAGACCATGCAATGGGAATGGGTTTTCAGCTTTGGAGAAGGACAAGATGTTTCATCAGCTGCAGGAGAAGAGGGCAGGACCTGCTGGTCCTGCCCCAGCCCGGTTCTGGTTGTTAAAGCAGCATCACTGCAGCCCTGCAGCCCAAGGATGCCAGAGCCAAGGTGTGTGGGAAAGACAGCTGATTTAATTGGAAAAAAAATACGGCAAGTTTGAGGTTTGGGTCTGAGACAGAGCAGGAAGGCCAAGGGAAATACAAATCAAAAATCTCCAGTATTGCTCAGGAGGCAGCTGACCAGCCTTCCAGGGGAAGAGAGGGCGAAGACGAGCAGATGTTCTCTGCTGACAAACCAGCCCTGCCTGTCCTGCAGCAGCCCACACAGAAATCCATATAGAAAATCATTAAACAATTACAACCTCCATTGAAAGGAGATCAGCCTTTGAAGACATTTCCCCAGAAACCTCCGTTCGCAGTTTTCAAATAACCCCCTGCCTCATCAGAATAATTGCCAGGAGTAAATGCTTCAGAGCTCAGCAAACACTCAGCACAAGGAGAGCAAAGAAAAAAGAGCCAAGGCAACCCCGCAGGTTCTGCTCTGTGCAAAGCCATGGCCCTCAGACCGAGCATCCCATGGAGATGTCACCAGCATCAAGCCTCGCCAGCCCCAGTGGCCTCCAGGGAAATGGGCTGCTCCCAGCAGAAAAAAAGGGCTTTTTTCACCACATAATCCCTCTGTGCCAGCTCAGCGCTTTGCCAGAGGAAAGGATTCACCTGAAAAGATCGCCCAGCCAAAAAAAGGAAGTTCTAATACACTGGCTGCTTTAACACACAGTATTATCGCTCCCCACAGGCAGAGGCTTCTCTTATTTGGAAGGTGCTTAAGCACCTGACTTCAGTGAGGCCGAAATGCTGCTCAAAAATCTGGCCTTTCATGCAGAACCAAGATAATCTGTGAAGACACAGCAACTCAAACAGCTTTGCTAAATCAATCTCCACGTTATTTTATTCAGCGCAAAAGACRTTCCCAGGGATCACATTTCTACCAGAACTCGTTAACCATTTATAACTATCACCTTAATCATTGAAAACAAACAATGGGAAAGAAAAAGAAATCATTAAATGAATCCCTGATGGGGAACCCCAGAAGAGAAGATGAATTCTTTTTCAAGACTGCCAGAATTAGGGGCCAGATCGTGTGAAAACCCAGGGAGCAAACGTGGGAGCAGCATCGGAGCTGGTGAGGGTGGCAAGGAGGGGCTGCATTGCTCCAGAGCTCTTTGCTGTCATTCCCTATGGAATTGGCCACTCTGGTGTGATCCAGCAAGGTGATGGTCAAGGCAGGATGAGCCCTTCCAGCTCTCAGAGGGATTTCTGACCGAGCATRGGCTGGGCAGCTCAGCCCAGCAAGGAGAGCCAGGCCCTGCAGGAGCACCCCGAGGATCTGGRGCACAGCCTGGCACCCTTGGGCTGCTGGGGACAGCACATCCCTCCTTCCCTGGGAGCTCTGAGTGCGCTGCCTCAATTAAAATCAGCATCCCTCCCACCCCTCTGCATCTCTGACAGCCCAGGGGGCTCCTGGGCCCGGCCCAAACCCATAAATCACGGCAGGAAGGCCTGGAGGAAACACGAGGAGTTTTTATTAGCCCAGCTGATGGAGACAGAAACAAGGACAAGTCTCAGAGCCAGTGCTGCTCTCGTCTCACGAGAACCCAAACCCACACATTTGTCAGRTTTGGGCTGGATTTTTGGAGGCACTTCTTTCCCCAGCATTTGGGCTAAAATAAAGGCATTAACTACCCTGCAAAGGCCATGGCTCACCACACTTACACCCCCTGTGTTAAATGCAGAACAAAAGGCATGGGGGCAGCAGGGGGAAGGATCTTCCCACTGGGAAAGCAGTGGAAAGCCCGGCCAGAGAATCCCCACCTCAATCCCAGCCCAGGGGAATGCCAGCACTCCCTTCATGCCTGGCCTGTCGTGGAGTTATTGAAGGTGATAATGGGAATGGAGGAATGGGGGCAGAAAACACAGGTGGAGATGTCTGCATCCATTGCACACTGCTGGATTTAGGGAATGGATGGATGAGGGCAGAAAATACACGTGTGATATCTGCATCCATTGCACACTGCTGGATGCAGGGAATGGATGGATGGGGGCAGAAAACACACGTGTGATAACTGCATCCATTGCACACTGCTGGATGCAGGGAATGGATGAATGGAGGCACAAACCATACATGTGATAACTGCATCCATCGCACACTGCTGGATTTAGGTCCAGTTTGGCGAGGCTTGGAAGATTCAGGATTTCTTCCACTTCCACCCTGCTCAGCAGAGCGTTTTGCTCGYGGCTGAGCGGGCTGGTCCCAACAGAGGGCACTGACACACTGACCACGGAGCAGCCCTGCCCAGCGCCGCCTCSCCGTCCCTCCCGCAGCCCTGGTGACCTCCCCGCTATCGAGTTCTCCATCGCGGTCCTGGCAGGGGCTGCGCGGCCCCACCCAGCCCAGATCCATGGGGCCAGCACGGGAAGCGAGCATCCCAAAGCCGCTTCCTCGCCGGCGAGCGGTGACGGTGGGAAGAGCTGGGAGGGGGTGGGAAACGGGGGCCCTCACTTTTTCAGGCTGTTAACTGTAATTAGCCTGGTTTCTGCGATGTAATTATCCCGCAATCTCAAAGCAAACACCCTGGAGGAAATTGCACAGTTAAAGACAGCGCGGCATTAAAAATAAATTAYGAGAGTCCTGCTCGCTGTTCCTGCGGATCTGTCAGCGTTTTCCCTCGAAAAGCCCCGGCTTGGGGGAGCCGGAATCACCCAGCTGTGACTCTCCCTGCCAAASTGTCTGCCCAGACAGAGGACACGTCAGAATTGCGAACGCCCCGCTTTGCCAGCCCGGGAGATGTTTGTCACAGCCCAATTACGGCACGGGGGAGGGGAGCCCGGTTTGTTTGGGGCTTTYTCCCAGAGGAATTAAATTCTGCCGGCTATTTAATACAGCGCACGAACAAAGCGCGCAAGGTGTTTGGAAACAAGTCGGCTCCTTGGGGATCACAATATTCCTGCCTCTGGCAGAGGGAGCCCCCTCGGCACTGCCCTTTTTGTTGCTGCCTGAGCGATTCCCATAAGGGGGACTGTGCTTTATCCCGAATTTCTGTCCCAGGAGGTGGAGGAAGCCAAGCAGTTCAAGAGTTGGAGGCTCATGGCTCATCCTTTGGTTGGCTTCCATGTGCAGAGCTTTGCTGAATCATGGGGGAAGGGAAAGGGAAAGGGAAAGGGAAAGGGAAAGGGAAAGGGAAAGGGAAAGGGAAAGGGAAAGGGAAAGGGAAAGGGAAAGGGAAAGGGAAANGGGAAAGGGAAAGGGAAAGGGAAAGGGAAAGGGAAAGGGAAAGGGAAAGGGAAAGGGAAAGGGAAGCCTGTCCCAGATCCTCACACAGCTTGGTAGAATGTGATGAGGCCACAAGAGAAGACTCAAAGCTTTCTGTGGGCTTATTTGTAATTTTGGAGTGTCTTTTCCACTCTTCCTCTCGGACAGCACCAGCCCAGCCTCAGCCATACACTGAAAGCCACCAGAAGACTTCCCAATGCCATCCCAAAGTCCTTCCCTCATGGCACTGTTCTCCCATGGCAAGTCCCTTCAGGTGAAGGAAACGTCAGATGACAAGAAGGTGTCCCCAGGGGAGGATGTGCTGCTGTGGCACATCCCAGGAAGGAAGCAGTAAAGCAGTACCTCAGTGACTTTAAAAGCTGCAGGAGACATTCAAACACCTTCTGAACATCTGCAGAGAGCTGGGATGTGGGGCCATCTCCAAACCTTCATGTTCATCACCACACAATTTTTGGTTGATTCTGCCATAGCTGCTGGATCCCAGGAACGTTCYGAGCCCCTGGGAAGGCACTTTCTCTACCAGAGAAGACCCAGAAAAGACCAGCACTGTGCTTCTCATCGGAAAAACAGCTCCCTTCAGGAGTCCTGCAAATGGGCAGCCCCTTGCCCCGGGCTGTGGGTAATTAGTGGGAGCTCCTGGAGGACACACCCAACCTCCAGCAGCACCAAGCCCCGCTTAGTTAAACCCCTAATACCGCCTAGAGAATGAATCGATCCCAGTGACTCTGCTCTCCGTGGATCCAGTCACTCTCAGGATGCAGAGAACACGTCTGGAGAGCCCATTAAAAGGCACTCGACTGGAAAATAGTTTCTGGCCTAATTCTGGCGCTGGGGTCTTGGTCGGGGGGAGGAATCTGACAGCGAGAGCGTGTCTGCGGGGAGGACGAGGCAGGGCTGTTAACTACTTCACCAATCTAATGGATAGCACTCTCCAGCAGTAATTAATAATTAATATTCGTAGCCTGCTTAAATCTGTTGACTCTGTAAACCACAGCCTCTCACTTAAAGGCCTCTCATCATGCTGAGACAAACTGGAGAACAACCCCCTCGGAGAGGCTCAGCATMAACAAGAGCAGCAGCAGCTCCCAGGTACCCAGATTGCCCAGTCTCAATCCCTCTCCTTATCCCATCTTTATCCTGCTGAGTCCAGCATCGTTCCTTAGCATTGTCTCTGTCCTGGATGGGCACGGGACACTGAGGTCACCAAGTCCAGCCTCCTTCAGAGGGTCTGCTCGGGTTTTCCTGGGCTGTGGGTTCCATCTTGCCTGGCAGGGAACATTTGGGACAGGACTGGAAGGTCTCCAAATTCAAAGATCCCCAGTCTTGTCTCCTTTTGAGCACCAGGGGTTGATTTGAAGGGTAATAAATTCAGTTAATATCCCCAGCCTGGATATTATGGGTCTGGTTTGCCCATGATGGCAGCTGGTGAGTGATCTCTCCCTGTCCTTATCTCACCCCACAAGCCTTTCACTGTGCTTTCTCTCAGTGACAGTGGCCTTGGGAGCAGCCTGTTGTCCAGCAGGGACACTGCTTCACCCCACCCCAGTCCAAGATAAATCTGAGAATCTATAGAAGGATTTATTGAGTTCAGGAGTTGGACTCCTTGCRCCACAGATCAATCTGAGCCTTCTGGAGGCTGAAGTGCATCACCAGAGCMCTGCAGTTTGCTGCCTTCTCTCCATCCAGCCCTCCCTCCTGTGGATCTGCTGCAGGTGTTACTCACAGCTTCCCTCTTKTCCCCTCACTGTCACCACCCTGACCAGAGTTTCAGCCACCAGGAGATCATTGATGTCCCAGCTTCGTGGCCGTGGGGTCTGTGGGATTGGGCTGTGGGAGTTAAAGGCACCCAGGGAGCCCCAATCCAGCTGGGAGGTGTCAGACCCCAGGGTGGGTCACACACRAGGGAAGGTGAGACAGGGTTTGCTGATGGCAGCCACAGCTCCCGAGGACAACGTCACAAACCTGAAGAACYTGAAGGGCTGGACCAAGAATTTGTGGATCTGGCCTGTGGGATCACCCAAACCAACCTGATTTTGTGTCTGTAGCCCCAGCTCCAGGGACAGTGTGACCTCCACAGAAATCACCTTTTCTTTTGACTTCACTCAAAATCAAAAGCCAACCCTCAGTAATTTTAAATCTCACGTTTTGGGGTAATTGGGTATACACAGATGACTTTTTTGTAGCTGATTTGGGTCATTCATTCTGTGTGTCCATTGCTACTCCTGCTGTGTTCCAAGTTTGAGAGAACACAAGAAATTCCTTTTTTCCTGATAAAGAACACTATTCCATCATCTGCATTACAAATTGTCTTTTATCATAGCTATGATTTAATCTGATAATAAACTTCTAAGACTCAGGCAAKAGTTTCACTCAGCAAGTCACACTTGATACTTTATTTCCCATGGAAACTTGAAATTCTGTTCAGTTCCTTTAATCAGTATTCAACAAATACAATCCCATTGAAATTTGTTTTTCTTTCCAAAGGGTAATGGAAAAAGGCCTCCTCGCTAGCATTCAGATATGAGCACACCTAAAAATACCTAATATCAGGAAACAATTATACTTCTTCACTTGAATTAATAATTTGCATTTAGAAAGGAGGAAAAATATGCCCATAAATAATTTTCCCCCAGCTTCCTATAAAAAACAAGGACAATCAATGTGAAGCTGTAGTTAAAAGTACAGAGAACGTGGTTGTCCTGCAAAGATGTAAACTGGTTTTATATTTGAGAAAATTAAAACTGAGAAGCCAGGCCTTGGGAGAATGGGACAGTTTTTGCACTGTGGTACAAAACCCCAATATTTTGGGGAAAAAAACCCAAACAAGCCTTTTTTTGTAGTTTGTGTGCATTCTTTTATATTCCAAGCCAGTAAGTCCTTCCCTCTGGAATCTCCTGGGGAGCTAGAGAGTTCTGGTTTCCCCAAGGTTTCCAAAACCAGAAGGAAAATAGGAAAATAAAGAAACACTTTTCTCTTATTCCCTTTTTTTTAAAAAAAGAGGAAAACAACCATTTGGGTTGGAATGAAACCTAACACTCAGCTTCAATAAAATTCTTCATTTGGTCCCTGAGTCTGTCAAGACTTTGGTGAGATTTCCAGAGCAATGGATGTGCCATCCCACTCTCCCAGCAGGATTCTCTGCCTGGCCATGGTGTCCAGCTCCCACATTCCCCAGGCCTGCCCGTGGACAGGGACAGCTCGTGGTGCTGGATTGGGGCTGGATCCCCACTCACACAGGGAACACCTTCACATCAGCCTCTGAGGGGCTGGGCAGCAGCAGGAGAGGGGAGGCTGGGAAAAACATCACATGAGTAGGAGGAGGGGTGCAGAGGATGAGCAAAGGGGCTGAGGAAAGCCAAGGAAAAGCAGAGGGTGCCTGGGAGGCTCTCGTTTGAAAGCCGAAGGCTCCCTGCCAAAGCAAACAGTTGGACATGGAGGGCTCTCCATGGCTCTGGTTCACTTGGACCATCTGGCATTTATTGAAATTGCCTCTCTTTGTGTTTGCTCCCATCAAGTGGGTTTGTGCTCCTGCTCTCTCTCTCCCTCCTTCCTCCTCTCCCAGGCCAACACGGAGCTTCTGTCCCGCCTTCCATCTCACAGCAGCTCTGGAACAAAGAGCCCCAGCGCAGGGAGTGAATCCCGGGAGGAATCGGGGATGGGGAGAAAAGGCCTGCACATGGACAGCCCCATGCATGGCCCTGCTACCCCTTGTCTTACACACTTCCACTGCCTCCCTTSGCCCTCAGTCTGAGAAGGCAACAGACTGAGAGGAAAGATGGAAAGAGAAATCAGAGCAGAAGTTAAACGGGAGAACAGAAAAGCAGGGAGAAAAAAAAAAAAATTCCTTCCAAAAGGTGCAATTGCAAAGTGATGACAGGCTGGTGGAAGGGAATTAGCAGAGAGGAGGGCTCTGTTCACCTCCTCCCCTCCCTGCTMTGCTGTGTGATCAGGAAGAAGCCAAAAGAGCCGTTTTGTTGGGAACTTTGGCATCCACCGCTCTCCCGCAACGAGGGCGAGAGACTGAAATAATCAACATTTTCTGCAGCACAGAGATGCAAACACTCAAATTCACATCTCAACTGACAGTTTCAGTCAAAATACATCCCCCTGACGCTCTTCAGCTAGGAAAGATTCACAGACTCGTTTCACAGCAGAGCCTGCAGTCCCAGGCCACATTACACAGCCGTGCTGCCAGAGTTTGGATTTCCTGTAAGTCAGCAAGAAGCCTCTGAGGCTTGGGATGCACTTCCAAGCCTATTGCATGGAGGAGCCTTTCCAGTGGTTTTTCAGGAAGCCTGTCTCAGTGGAAAAGAAAAAAAAAAAAGAAGCAAAGAACACAAGCAGGAGGGTGGGGAGAGGTTTCCTACGCCGTGCTCAGCCTCTGGATGCTCCAGAGCCAGGACATCGTTCAGCACAAGACCCCATTCAGAAAATTCCCACCCCTGTCACTCCATGCTCTGCTGCCATGCCCCCACTGGGAGGTCTGTGTGGGCTCCAAGGACTGCAGAAGGGAGCTCRGTGGCTCTGCTGCTGGCACAAATTAGTGGAGCTGAAACTTTAGATCAGTGACAGAGCCTCTTCCTCCTGGGAGCGGTAAATTGTGATGCCGGTCCCTAAGGACCCTCCTTGCCATTAAGTGATTAATGAATTCATTAACACCTCTAGGAACATGGGAAATATGACACGGACAGCCTGCCTAGGCTTTGCAAAGTATTCTTCCTTAGGAACAGCAGAGAAGAGTGGCTAATTAAGCTATATGGCCCATGGCAGCAGTACTGCATTTATCCAGAGGGGATGAGCAGAGGGATGAGATCCTGTCTCCTGCTCCTGACCAGCTTTTATTTGACCCATAACGAGATGCTAAAATCAAGGGTTTATTGCTATTATAAACCTTTCATTTGAAGCGGGGGGAGGGAGAAGGCTTTTTACTGTAATGGCTTTAATGACTTTCCCAGCGTTCCCAGTCCAGAGCTGGTATGGTCTCAGAGTATCTGGAGGTAAGGAGAGGGGAAGGAATTGCACAATGGCCTCTTCAAATCCTACAGAGAGGCTTAATTCTTGCCCTAAAGCCACGGTCACATGCTGCAGCCCGTTTCCCTGACAGTTTTATTTACCAAGTGTAACATAACCAACAGAGCAAACACTGGGGATGAAGTGTGAGCCGGGCTGGGGCTGTGACACCTGCACTAAATCAGGGTCCCCATCGCCTCCCTCCGGCCTCAGCAGGACACTCCTGCTGCTCCCACGGCTCCAGCTGCCAGGAGCCAATCCATCCCTACCCCAGGAATGGCAATGTGGCAATGCCACCCCCCCATGTGTGCCTTGGATCCGTGTCCCAGGTCTGGCTTCCTCTGACGCCTCCCATCAGAGCCCCAGGRGCAGCCAGGCAGGGTTAGCTCGGGAAGGATTGCCCACATTCCCTGCTTTGAAGGGAGAAATAGCAGCTACTTGCAGCTCATTTCCCTTCCTTCATCCTGGGCTTCTTGTCCCTGTGTCCCACATTTCACAGAATCCCAGAATGGTTTGGGCTGGAAGGGACCTTCAAGCTCATCCAGTGCCACCCCCTGCCATGGGCAGGGACACCTCCCACTATCCCAGGTTGCTCCTAGCCCTGTCCAAGCTGGTCTTGGGCACTTCCAGGGATCCAGGGGCAGCCACAGCTTCTCTGGGCATTTGCTGTATTGTTCCAGACAATGTTGGATTCATCTGTGCAGCCACCAATGACTGCAGGAGYTCCTTTCCATAACCCAAGTGGGACAACTTTCCTTCAGCCCAGAGAGTTGAGACTTGAGCCTTTCCCAGTTCCTTGTRAGCACGAGATTGGGCTTCTTCACCTCCAGAACAAGCTGAGGAAGATCCACAGCMATCCAAGGGGACARGAGATGCTGTGTACAAAGCACTTTYACCACCTGAAGGCAGTGGAGGTGGCAGGGAGCCACCCAGATTTCCTGCAGGTGTAGGGCCTTCAGGAAATATGAAAACTGGGGARAATCAGGCAGGAAAGATGAGTCCATTTTAAAGACAGTAAATTGGAGAGAGCTCAGAGAAAGCCCCTACGAAGATGAAAGGACAGCAGGTATTGATTTACGTAGGAAGATCAAAAGAGCTATATTTGTATATAGTAGTTCAGCTAAGTGATGACTAAGTGTTTAATGGGAAGGGTTTGAAGGACACAAACCCAGAGAGGCTTTGTGCAGTGAAGGAGCTGAGCAGGAGCAGTAGGGTGGGAGAAAAGGGTGGGAAAAGAGGCAGATCCCAGCTGCAGGGGGATGTGAGCAGCCCCACCAACACCCAGCCCCAAGATACACGTGGCAGATCAGTGTCCCAAAGGTTTCTAAACCCCATCCTGCTCTGCTTCCCAAAGCTTTCCAAACCCCATCCTGCACTTACCTCATTGCAAGTCCACCTCCAGCCAGCTCATGCCATGCCACAGCATCCAGGAGCACAGGGAAAGTCCTCAAGGGGGGACAGGGTGGCCTCACAGCCCACACAGAGGGTGACACCAAGGTGACTGAAWCTCTGAGTGCTGGGAGCTCTGTGATTGCCCCAACTCACACAGTACCCCAGGACAGAAACAGAAACAACCCTACATTTCAGATCCAATTCTGAGGACCCCACTGTCCTTCTTTATCCACTCCAAGACCTAAGGAATTAATCCCCAGTCTTTGAACTTACTTAAATATAACTGAAGCTATCATTTCTTTCCTGGAAACAGTGTTTGAAAAGATTAATGTGAGTGTGGCACAGGAGCTCATCCATCTGCAGGCTCTGGTGACATCCCTGATTGCAGGGGATCTGCTCCATTCTGCCCCAGCTCTGTTGGGTTACTCAGGATTTGCAGAGAGAGAACCACAACCAGAATGGCAAAAAACTCTGCTGTTCCTTGACATAATTCATGCCCAGGTGGGAAAGAGCCAGTTAAAGTGACTGTAACGAGTGACTTACCCTCCCTYTGCGGGTTGGCACGTGCCTCCCTTGTGCTTCCAAGAGCAGAGCCAGGAGCATCTCAGAGGCTGACACCTTGGAAACCCTCCAGGGAGGAGAATCCTGAGTACACAGGATAGGCAACACACAGTAACCATCCTGGGCTGTGCACAGGGAAGGGTCTGGGGGCCACAAGCCTCATTGAACAGCTGGATTTTAAAGTTACCTCATAGTCTGCTCAAGGCTGAGCTGCCCACCTGAGCAATGCCAATGCAGCCCTCTAGAGAAGAGATGGAGAAGGGAAAGGGAAAGACAAGCAGGACAGAGAGAATCTGATAAGAGAGCCTGATTGAATCACTCTGTCATTACCTGGGACACCCTGAAATCTTTATGGCCTCACTTCATAGCCTGAAAATACTCGGAAAAAAAGCTTTTGTTCCAGAATCTGGAGGGGCATCCAGGCAGTTTAGATCAATTCCAGTGCTCTGCTCTCTGTCCACATCATTCAGCATTTTATCCACCATTTGCTGGAGTGATTCTCTTGGCTGGCAATGTTTATAGACAGCAGAAAGGGAGGTCACAAGTAAGTAACGATGAGAACAGGGCAGGTCACGGCGTGGGTTAAACGAGCCCACGTTCAAGGGCCAGCATTCACGGCCCCTTACAGAGACACTAAATACATTTTTCTCACCTTTTCCTACCAAGTGTCAACAAGATCTGCCCCAGCCGAGGGCCCCTTGATCCGTGTGGTCAAGCAGGGATTCGGGAGGATAAACATCCACACGTGGCTGGAAAGGGTGACAACACCGGGAGCGCTGTGCTCAGCCTGACACAGTCACTGCACCACGGGCTGCTCGTCCCCTCCTCACTGCCGAGGCACATCAGCGTGCAGAAATGTCGTCTGATGCAAGGCAGTGCAAGATAWCACCTCTGGGAAGCAGGAATGCAAATGACAGCTGCTCCCAAGGTGAGAGATTACCTCAGCAAGCACCGGCTGCAGCAGGACTGAAGCTGCTGTCCCTGGAGTGAGGGAATATTCATCCAAGCAGGGACRGCAACCAGGGTTTCACTGGACATTTGCATTTTCTTCTTCTCTTGCCTTACATTTTCCCCTATTTCACCCACATTTTCCTATTTTTTAGGAAAAAATTTTCCTATAAAAATTTTTTTTCCTATAAAATTTTCCTATTTTATAGGAAAAAAACCCAAAACCCTCCAGCATTATAGAGGCTGTGTGAGCCSCTGTGCAGAGCACAGCACAGCTCTGGGCTTTCAGAGCTTTTCCAGGAGATATGGGGTGTCCACCTAGGGAGGGGAAGCCTGGGAGAGCATTTCAAATTATTCCATACACACAGCTGAGRGCTGGGAAAATTCTGAGCTCGGCTCAGCTTCCTCAGTTTGCCAGAGTTGCTTAAAAAGCCCCAAGATGTCCAGGCATCAGCATGGAGATATCCTGGCTTGCAGGGCACTTCCCAGGATTTTGACAAGATGATGAGATTCAATGCCTGGAAGCTCAGGTCAGATAAATCCCAAAATACAGAGTGATTTCCCCACAGGGAGGGACAGTGGACACTGGAGGATCTCAAGGGGGTGTGGATCCTTCTCCTTGGATACTGCTGTAGTAGATAASTCCTTTACAGCCAGGCTTTAATCCAGCTCCAGGGAGCCAGGAGCAGAGGGAGCAGGGCTGGATGGCTCAGGGCATCCCTCTGTGCCCCTGCTCCCTTCCTTGTCCCCTCTGCCCTGACAAGAACAGGAAATTCTGGGTAATCTGCTGCTCAGCCTTGCACTCCCCATCAAGCTGTAGTCCAATCCCTCATCCCAAGAGCTCAGGAAGGAATTGGCTGATTTATTTTCCTCCACCAGGCTCGTTTGGCCCAGCAGAAGTTGATGGCTCGTCCTTTTTGTTACCTCCTCACCTTCCTCTGACTGGTCAGAGGTGGGCTTGGCTGGAGCTGCCACAGCCAGGGTTTGTGGGTGTGCCACGAGTGGGGGTCACCTTGTTCTGTGCCCTTTGGGATCAGCTGGTGCCACCTCACCCAGCCACACAGGGTTCTTGTGACATTTAGTGACAATGGTGGGCACCACACTCAGGGTTCATAACCTGGACAGCAAATCCTTCACTCTGCCAAGCAACCCCACCACTCACAACCTCCCAGGCCTGCCCAAATAAACATATGTAAGAGCTGAAATTCAATCTCTCCCCTGCCCTGTCCCCTGGAAAACTCTTTGATGACTAAGCCCATTAGGGGAGGAGCAAATCTCCTGGAAATGTCACAGCTGATCTCTGCTGACCTTATCAAAGTGCAGGATCAATACACTGACCTGTTCCGAGCAGGAAACCTTAAGCAAAAGCCAAAGAGAAGCAATTAATGCAGAATTTCAAGAATGGGAGGGGAGGGGGGATGGAAAAAAAAAAACCCCTATTCTTGCTCTGGAGAGTGAAAAACAAATGAGCCAAAAGGAACCATGATGCTGAGAATTATCATCTACATAATTAGTATTTGATAAAGCAGGAAATAAAAGATAACATCCATTCATCATGCTGACAGCTGCAGGACCATGGTGCCAGGCTCTGGGGAGATGGGGGCTGTGCCTTCAGCACTGCAGGTACCAATCCTCACCTCCAGCYCAGGAGCATGCCCTGGSACATCCCAGGGGCTGGTTTGGAACRTGCCAGGCASGATCCTGTGCCCTGGACTGCCTGGATTTGRAGGCTGGAGAACCAYCCTGGGGACAGCCAAGGAGCTTCCAGKGASTGTGGGACCTCAGGCACACAGGGAGCTTCGGGCAGCCCAGAAAGATAAACTGACTTTCCTCACACCTGGAACTCGACCAGCTCCCTGGCATGGCTGCAGTCCCTGCCCTGGCTCTGAGCTGGACAAGCCATCCCCATTTTGAACACCTCATCCCATCCTGGGAGGTGACAAAGCCATCCCAAACTGCCTGGAGCCAGCCTGCCTTGCAGGACCAGCATGGACAGGGGCAAGGAGKGGGCCTGGGTACCCAGGGGGATGCAGCCAAAGGATTTCTGGTCAAACACAACACATCTCAGCTCCTGTAGAGCATAAAGCAGCACCTCCCCTCTGTGGGGCCTCTGATTTTCCAGGAGATGACAGAGAATTTTCTGATAAACTTGTTATTAATCTTCCCATGAAGAGGGCAATCCACTGAGAAGAGGCTCCAGAGGGGAAAGAGGAGCTGTGGTTCCCACAGAGGACAATTTAAAGGAGCAGGTGGCAGAAAGAACACTAAACAAAATCAAAGAGAGGGAAATTAAAAGGTAAATCATTTGTAGGACATCTAGTGCAACTCTCTCTACAGGGCTTTGCCCAAAGGAGAGATATTTTCCTTTCTCTTTATAGCAATTTTTAAGATTTACCTTTCCTCACAAGGGTGAGGCGTTTGAAGGCAACTCAGGGACAMAACAGGCAGGAGCCAACTTTGCCTTTCCTGACACAAGTCCCTGCTGGCAGCACCACCCATCCATCCTGCTCACACTCGGGACAGAGCCCTGTCCATCTGCTGGGGCACAGCATTTCACTGCAAAAACACAAAAAAAATATCCCTTGGGTACTGCAGGGTCCCCAATTCCCACAGGAATCATCAAGCACAGGCTGCTGTGAGGAACAGGAAGAGCTCTGCTCCCAGCCCTTCCTCCTTCCCTCCCTTTTTGTTTGCCATCCCCTCTAATTTCATCAACCTCATTTGCTGGCCAGTTCTTCATAATCTCACCTCATTAACCCACGACAAGGCAGGATCCCTGCTCTCCAGCTGACCACCTTTTCCCAGCACASACAGAGCCCTGAGAACAATGTTTCTGGGACGTGTTTCCAAAAAAAAACAGCAATCAAAGCAAGYCTCTGCTGTCCTGGGGAATTCTCTGTGCACTGAGAGCCTCATCAAACCAGGGGAAAGAAAGCAGCAGCAAATTTAACAGTGCCATCCCCAACAGCCACAGATGGCTGCAGTTCCTAAATAAGCATTACATTAGTGCAAAGGAGAGGGGGAAAAAATTAAAGGAAGAAAGGAAAATATAACAGCTGTATCTTAAGCCTGGAGGCTGAGGCTAAATCTACATTTGTAGATGCTTYCAGCACTGGCAATAAAAGTCAAGTTGCTTCCATCTTAAAGGGGCACCGCTGAGTGTTTTATGCAGCATCCTCAACCTGCTGATCATTTGGTGGGAACATCCTCCAGCTGTCCAGCAGGGTGGGGACCTGGGAAAACAGAAGGAGATGTGTCCACAGAGGAAAGAAGTGGGGGAAAGCATTAATATTTAATGGAGTGTTTTACACTGCTCTGAATGGAGTGTTCTGCTACAAAAAACACCAACAAAAACCAAACAAATACRAAAATCAATAGTGCACAATGGCCTTCAGTGCACTGACAGAAACATCATTCGGCCTCTTGTCACTGCTGTCATGTTCAAACCACAGCTCCAACAATTTCCCCAGCCTGGGATTCTGCTGGGTGGGCAAAACRGAGGAAAAAGAATTGGGGCCCTTGACTTGAAATCTTGACCCCCTCCAAATCAGAGGAAATCTCACTCTGGAAGGGGGAGCTCAGGTGGGGTTCATGGAATGAATCAGAGAATCCCAGAATGAATCATAGGATCCCAGAAGTGTTTGGGTTGGGAGGGACCTTAAAGCCCAYCTCAYTCCACCCCCTGCCATGGGCAAGGACACCTTCCACTATCCCAGGTTGCTCCAAGCCCTGTCCAGCCTGGCCTTGGACACTTCCAGGGATCCAGGGGCAGCCACAGCTTCTTTGGGCACCCTGTGYCAGGGYCTCAYCWCCCTCACAGGGAAGAATTTCCTCTGTACATCTAAGATAAATTTCCCCTTTTTCAGTTTGAAGCCATTCCCTCTCATCCTGTCACACCATATGCTGTCCAAAGTCCAGCTCTCCTGGAGCCCCTTTAGGCWCTGGAAGGGGCTCTGAGCTCTCCCTGGAGCCTTCTCATCTCCAGGTGAACACCCTGCTTCCCCAGCCTGGCTCCAGAGCAGAGAACCTCCAGCTCTTGGGGTATCTCTGTGACCWCCTCTGGACTCTCTCCAGCAGCTCCACATCCTTGTGATGCTTTGAGCCCCAGGGCTGGGGCAGCTCTGCAGGTGGGCTCTCACCTGAGTGGGGCACAGGGGCACAATCCCAATGCCTTTCCTGCTGCCCACACTGGGGATCAGCCCAGCTCTGGTCCCAGTGGGCACAGCTGGCTCACACTGAGCTCCTCATCCTCCACACCCACAGGTCCTTCTGCTCAGGGCTCTTCAGGGAAAGCTCTGCTCCCAGCTGAGGGGATGCTGGAGATTTTKCCCCATGATCTGGGAAGGAAACCATGAGTTTGGTGCCAGCAAGGAGCACAGTTGGCACAAATATTGGGAGAGCAGTGCTTGGTGATGTGACTGGGCAAGGGCAGCACCACGGTCCTGAGCCACCTCCACACTCAGGTGCGCCCAACCTGCAGCCTGTTCAGCCCAGCTCTGAGAGGAGCACTTTGCTGGGGCAGATTCTCTCTGTGAAGGGGTGGGAATGGTGAGGATCAGCCATGGGAGCTCCCCAGAGACCTTCATAAACAGAGACAACCCAAACCCCTGCCGATCCCAAATCACCGAGCTCAGGGGACACACACGTGTGTGTGCTGTCAGGRATGAGCTCCCTTGCAATATCACACATCTCTTTTCCTCTCCTTTGCTTCTTGAAGGTCTCATTTCTCTCATGTTTCCATCAGTCTGTGACAAAATGCAAAATCACCTCCACCATGAGCTGTGGAACTTCTGCCTCCTCTTGACCTGTTCAGCATTTTTACCACATTCACTTRTTTTTATGACTCTGTTAGAACAACGATGTCCTCTGAGCTACTTGAGTTCTTCAGCCATGGCCGCTCCTCCCTGACAAACATTGCAGATTATTCCTGCTTTGCTGCCATATTCCCTCTCCGTCCCCGAATTAGCTACGCCAATTAATTACCAGCCCCTGGGACTGCTCTTASAGCACAGGCCCTGAGGCTGAGGAGTGAAAGGGATGTGATTACACAAGTGAGCAAGGTTTGGCTGCTCTTACCTGAGCTCCCTTGGGGTTTTCCATCAGAACGCTGATTTCCTGCAAAAGGAACAACTCACCTGGGCATGTCAATGCCAACACATTCTTGTTTCTGAACAAAAAATTACCAGAGTGTTTTGACAACATCAAAACATCATGTTTCATTATTTTGAGGGCATGAAATACTTTGATATTAATTCTAAAACACCTTTTCRCTTAGAAGTTTCTCTTGTTAACCAATTGCTTTAAATGCCAAAATCAGCTCAAGATATGTAAACAATTTTTAATGGTTTCACAGGGACATGTCAGGACAAAAAATACGTTTAAATTAAACTACATAATATTCCCCTGAAATGGGAAATGCACTTTTTGCTCAGGTCTAGACGTGAGCACAACATCTTGGTGGACTCTGATGTAACAGAGAGAACCCACCCAGGAGAGATGGACAATGGGGCTAACAGGGAGTGCTGGAGGGCATGGMAAAATCCAGGCTGAGCCAGGAGAGGAAAGAGGCAGAGGGAACAATGCTGCAGGCCAGGGAAGCGTGAATTTGTGATGCCAGGTGGAGTATTTGCACCTGGGCCAGCTTTCAGGGAGTCTGGAATGGGAACGGAGAAGCTGCCAGAGGAGGCCATTTCAGAGCACTCATTTCAAGGACAACCCACAGAATCCTTTTAAATCCCATCAATTAGTGAAACACCCACCCTTAGAGGGAATTTCCTTCCCTCTAAAGCAGACTCCCTGCCGTGCCAGTGCAGAGCTGCATCCTGGTGGCATCAGGGGGAGAACTGGGAACATCATCTCCATCATTCCATCATGCTCTGAGCCTGGATCACCAGAGACAGCCGATCAGYGCTGAGTGCCTGGCTGGGAGAAAAGCTGGAGCCATGCTCTGAAGCACATTAATTGCTTATTAATTACCCCATTCATCACGGTGACACCCCTGTCTGCATTCCCAGCGGCACCCTTGCCGTGTGCTGGGACTGTCACACTGCTTTGGGAAAGCTGGGATGCTTCTCCTGCCTCGCCTCAGACCCTCCTGCAGCCAAAAGGGTGGAAAATAAACCCAAAARCCCCACACCTTCACGAGAATCCGAATGACAACATGGCAGGTTGGAAACTTGCCCCTCAGTGGCAGCAGGGAAACGCAGGGGAGAGGGGATTTCCAGGGCAAGGGTGCTYCCAAGCCCTCTAAGTTTGGGATTCATGGCACAATCTGCAAAGTGTCACCTTACAGAGCMCATCCAGGTCTTTGCTGCAGCTTCCCACAGGCAACTGCAAGTTCCCATTAAATCACAGAGAGCTGTAAACCAATCACCAGGGAAAATTTCTGTTCCATCACCGGTGCTTTTTCTTTATTTCATTATTTATAGCACTCTCTGATTTCCAGCAACTTTTCTATTGTAAAAAAAAAAATTATTTTCTTTGTCTGAAAATTGATATAAAAAGAAATCCATCTCTCAGCCGTCATTTCTCTTAATGATGTTTACATCAGCAGATGGGGAAAAAATCACTTTTTAAACAGAATTTATTACCCGCTGACCCAAAGCTTTCCCATACATCACAGTGCTTTCACAAAGTTAGTTTCCACAGCAACATGATGTAACTCTCCAGTGTGTCTGGGAGCTGCTGATGTTAACTCTTCCAGTCCTATCCATATTTCTTTGTGATGGGATACCTGGGCCACGTGGACGCCTCAAAACTGGATGAGRGAGTCAATCTCCTGAGTGGGAAGGGACCCACAGGCATCATCCAGCCCTCGGCTCTGACACCCCAACAATCCCATCCTGTCCCTGAGAGCATTGTGGGAACACTCCTGGAGCCTGGCTCAGGAGGAACTCTGGCTCTGGGAAAGCTCTGGAACACTCTGAATACAGGGACAGCTTCAAGTTGTCTCATTTAATGAGACATCAAGGAACAGCTTCAAGCAAGAGGGAAAGGCTGCAGGTGTCCCAGGGAGAGGGAGCAGCTGCACAGGGGTGGCAGAGGAGGAAGGGGATGGACGTCTGGAGATGCTCATCCCAAAATCATGGAAAGGCTTGGGTTGGAAAGGTCCTYAARGATCATCCAAGTCCCRAGGGCAGGAACACCATCCASCAGACCAGGTTGCTCCAGGCTGGCCTTTCCACCAGTGTAGCTGAATTCAAGTTTATCACGGCAGGAACACCTAAACCCTGTGAGAGATCTTCCTCCAGCMTCTTGTGCAGCAGCAAGGCCAGATGCCAAGAGGATCTGGGAACAAAATATAGTGCAGGGTTCTTCAGAAAAAGGCTTAGTGAAGATGGACAGACACTTAACTCTTCAAAACAGTGATGAACTTCTCTGGGGTGAGCACCTTTGTGCTG
Source organism: Alauda arvensis (assembly GCA_902810485.1). Classification (NCBI taxonomy): domain Eukaryota; kingdom Metazoa; phylum Chordata; class Aves; order Passeriformes; family Alaudidae; genus Alauda; species Alauda arvensis. The sequence continues at coordinate 858,878 of CADDXX010000113.1, read as the reverse complement.
TGGTTCATCTCTTCAGTGAAACTTGGTGTAGAAACACCCAGAGAGCAGCCCCTCCCTGGCTCTGAGGGACCACAGGAACAGCTCCAGAGCTCTCCCCAGCAGCACAGTCCACAGACAATGAGCACAAGAGCAACCAGCACCAGCATCCCGAGGAGGGGAAGGGCTCAGCACTGCACCAGGAAACTCTCCAACAATCAGGCTCCAGGCTTTGGTCCCGCAGCTCCAGCCCAGCTGCAGGCCTGGGGGGACTCAGCAGCAAATCTGGCCTCTCAGCAATCAAGGCTCAGCTCCAACAGAGACAGTTGCACCTATCACTGCATTTATTGATTGCYGGGATGTTGATAAACAATTGATTTTTTCCTGCAAATGTCACCTGGAAGGAGTTTTATGCCTCTCTGTGCCGGGAGCGAGCAATAGCAGGAGCCTAACAAACACAGAGAACACAAACTATCTCCTGCTAGGGCAGATAATTCCTGCTAGCAAACGGCTCAGTAATAAAAAGAAGTTGCTTCTGCTGGGATTTGGGAGTCTACCATGGTCAGAGATGGGAAAAGCATTCACTCAGTGCTTCGGCTCAGATGTCAGCGTGTCGCTTTGGCACCTTATCAAAGGAATCCAATATCTGCAGCCCCCTGGCTTGAGCCAGTTACAGAGCAATAAGTGATCCACCTGAGCAGAGATGGCAATCAGCTGTCAGCACAGGCCTGCCAGGGATCACAGTCCAAAGAGAAAAAGGCTGTGGGACCGTGGGAGGCATGTGACAACCCCCAGAGACAAACTGTGCCGAGGGGAGAGCAGCCCCAGGAGAGCCTTGTTCGGTGAGTATCACACAGGGAGCTCTGCAGTCAAAAAACAACCAGGTATTTCAAGAGGACAGGATAAATCCAAGTTCTCTGCATCTGTGGCTCCCTGAGAATTGCTGCCATAGATCAGATTGGAATCTGTGAGCAAAATGTAATCCAGGCACTGGGGTCCTTCAGGGAAAGAGGGCCATGTAATTAACTTATCCCTAACTTGGGAAAACTTKAAGTGGCATTCACAAGAGACAGCAAAGCAAAAGGGCACTCTGGAAACGAGGCCCTGGCAGCTCTGATCTCCCCAGACATCCTTGGATATTGCAGAACTCTGCTGTGAGAGTCCTCCAAGGAATTCCAGGTGTACTGTGGATCTGAATTTCCCTCTGGACATCAGCCCTGTGTGTGATCACTGATCACTSACACTGCACTGCCAGGGTCTACAGAGGCAGAACTTCCTCCTAAACTTCCTTCTGCTCTCCCTTCAGCATTTCTAAAAAAACCACACAATGGCCAGGAAACATCTCCACCACTCACAGCATGAAAGATGCTTCAATGTCTGTTCCCCACAGCCCAGAAGGATGAAGGGAATCCYTGTGCTGAACCACTTCTCACCTTTCCCAAAGCACGCAGCTTCCCCAACCTCACAGCTTCCTCAGCAACAC
>CADDXX010000113.1:842158-857398 GCA_902810485.1 Alauda arvensis | reverse complement strand
ATCATTCCTGGAAAGGAACATTCCCTGGGAAGCAAACAAACAAAAAAAAAGCAGTCCTTGTCCTGGTCTGCCTGAACAAAAGGATTTGTGGAATTTAAAGGTGTTTTCTGAAATGAGTCTCCGCCCATAACTGCACTTTGGCTGGCGTGTCAGCTGTGTGCTCATCACCACAATAATTCATCAGCAAACACCAACAGCTTTGGGARAGCTGATTCAGGAGACTGAGACCTTATTTAGCCAAAAACACTTGCTCTGATTGATTTTTTTTTCCTAAAAACAGTTTAAAGCTTCCTTTTCTGCATTCTGTGTGGCAGCTCTTGCACAAGTTAAAGTCTCCAGCAAAGCCATTCTGTGCTAAGAGGCATCAGTTCTGCCAAAAATGATCCCAGCCCCATTTCCAGTGATATGAGCATACATTGATGGGGTTACCACCATTATCAGAGATCAGACACAGGATTAGGATCATTATCAAATCAGCCTACCCATGCCATTTCCTCCACTTATCTTAAAATCCTCGAGTCTCCCAGACGATGTTGACCTTTACATCAAAAAATGTCGAGCAGCCTATTTATTGGAAAGCTCCAAATTAGATGACCAAGAAGGAGAAAGCATTTCCAGCAGTGGCTCCCACCCCCATCAGCRGGATCCAGGCGCTCCAAAATGCAGGGAGCTGGCTGCAGGCTCGTCAGGATAGTCTGTTGGATTGAAGGAGATGTGCTGATTGTTCGGGCAGCCAGTTGGGGATGATGTCCAATTCCTGCCCAGGACTAGGAGATCCATCCATCCATCCATCCATCCATCCATCCATCCATCCATCCATCCATCCATCCCTCCATCCATCCCTGGAGCTGGCTGTGCTGGGCAGTAGCAGCCTGTGCCGTGGGGTTTTAAATTCCTGGCCATTCCAACAACCCTGGCCCATGGAATGAGGGGAGCTGGGCGTTGAGCTGGCAATGGGAAGCCTCAGCAAAACCACACCCTGTGGAGGASCAGGGCATGGGGCTTGGATATGGGCCTCAGCCCTTCTCCTGAGCAGGGATCCTGAAACTACAACAGGAACAGGACTCTGGAGAGRGATATGGATGGGTGTCCCAAATCAAGGACAATCCTTTCCCAAAGCTTCCCATAACCATTGTGTGGGTCAGGCTAAAGCTCAGCTCCAGGTCCGACAGTAACATGAGACAACGAGAATGGCTCTGTTGGAAAGAGAAAACCAGGATACACAGCCCCTGACCATGACTGGAGCTCTGGTGGGTGAGCAGTAGGAATGACCTCACATTGTGCTCCCAAGGCTTTGGGATGCCAGCACCCAGCCACCACGGCATCCAGGCAGGATTATCCTGTGGTCACCTGTCCATCCTCAGAATCAACATCCTGCTTCCAGTGATCCTGAGGTCTCACACCTTACCCACACTGCCACAGAGCTGGGGCCACTCGAGACCTTGCCACCCACACTCTGCATCCCGGGCTGCTCCTGCTCCTTCCCAGCCTTTCCACCCGATATTCCTGCTGGRGGGATCAGCCATTGAACTCGGCCCCAAAGTCCCGCCCTGCTCGTGCAGAAGTCCCCCTGGAGTCCAGAGGAACATAAACCAAACCCAGCTGCTCTCTGCTGTCACAGCCTAAGTGCATTAATGTCTTTTTATCTCCGTGGGGGCACCGCGGCCGCCCCCTGTTTCCGTGCRATTGGTGTTAATAAAATCTCTCTCCGCAGAAGTGACAAGGGAAGGCTCCACTTCTCTTGGCAGATTTTATCTGCATTGAAATTGAAGAGCGAGCCTTGTGTTCCATAAACCCCTSTGTTGATAGCTCTCATCTGCGACCCTCCTCCGAGACCGGCTTCGGGCTGATTATTCCCGAAGAAAACATCTCTATAAGGCAGCCCTCAGCTCTGGCTTGCAATCAGCAAGTCAGCTCTGRAACACTTCTTTCAGCCAGCTTAGGTAATTTTCACTGCAAAATTAAAAGGAAAAATTGTCCAGAGACAAAACATTACACAGAGCACATGGGAAATAAGATCCGGAATAGATTTGGAGTTGTGGCCAGAAACTGGTTAGCTTGGATTGAGGTGGGAGCCCTTGGAGCTGTGAGGCAGCAGCTGAAGGGAGACCTGAGGAAATTAAAACAGGTGTTACAGCTTCCTTTCCTCCTCAGCACACGTGGGTGAGGGGGGACAGAAGCTCTGAGCTGTAGCTGAGCCCAGGTGTCCAAGCTCCATGGATAGTCCTAAAAAAATAAGTGGGAAAGAAGAGAAGAACCAGCTGRGCAAGGAGCACACCTGAGTGGGAAGCCAGCAGGGCTCTGTGCCTACCTCCAGAAGCAGGAAGTGGGAGGAGCAACTTCAGTCTTAAAGATCCTGAGGTGTGCAGAAAACAGCACAGAAGGCAGGAAARGGGATCCTGAGGAGAGCCAGGTAGCAGCATCCTATGAGGATGGCATGGAAATGAGTCTGTATCCCTCCCATCCCAACAGGTATGGATCAAACTCCTGTGTGTGTGTCTGTTGGAGTGTTGGGGTGCTGAGGGTAATGCTGGACCCCACGTGCCACCTTGGATGGCCCAGTGGCCTTAAGCCWCTTGGAAATTCTCTTGGAGGTATTTCACCAGAGCCTTGAGGCTCTAAAGACCAAGGAAAGACACGGACCCACTGGCTTCTCCCATCTCCCAAAAGCTTCCTTTTCCCATCTACAGAAGAACTTCACCATGCTCAGATTTTCCTCTGTGCTTGTGAAATCCCAGATTCATCTGGTGTGCCTCTCCCCCACCAATCACTCACTCAGCTCTGGATTGATATTAACCATTATGCCAAAAGCTCCTTATCTGCACAGGCTGCTGCTGAGCCCAACTGGATCTGTCCACACCAAATGGAGAGAAATTATGAATGTGCTTCATCAGTCAAGGCAGGGAAAGTGATAGCACTGAGGGGAGACAGTAAATAAGGAAAGCATCCACTGAGTATTTCCAAAGTAAATCAAGTTACGGGAACAATTAGAGGATATAGAGATTTTGTCTGCAATTACAGTCCTGGTGCTTCTCCCATCCACACAGACAGTTATGCAGCATCAAAATGAAGAACTGACTTGCATTTTTTAAGTTTCAGATTTTTTTTTTCCCAGCTGGGAGAACAGGCTTGAATCGCTCTCTCTCCTCCCCCATTTAGCCAGCTCTGCTGAACTCATCTCTAACTGGAATATTCAATTTAAAACCAGTACAGAGCTGGGGGTACTGATAAAACCTAAGATCCCCCCACTCCCAGGTTCCACAAAGCTTTTTGCAGGAGGTTTTGGCCAGAGAGCAAACGCAGGCAGCCCTAAAGCCCCTYGTGCTCAGCACAGCACAACTGCAGGAATTCATTAACCATTTTCCTGGGGCATTTTTCCKCAGTCTGGGTTGTAGCAGGTGAACCCCACACTGCCCAGTCTGTGCTCAAGCAACGGCATTAATGATTTCTTGATATTGAAAAAGGATAAAGCCTTAACTGGCCCTGTCTAATTGGTCATGGGAGGCAAACGATTATAGACTGGGATCTAGAAGGCGGCGATACATGGAAGTTTTACAATTAATCTAATTAATAATCTYCAATTAATTTATTGCTGTCTCTGAAGAGGTAGAAAGTAGAGGTGTGACTGGATGGTGACCCAGCCCAGCAGCTCTGCCAGCCACAGGGTGACAGCTCGACCTTGCGAGTGTCCCTGCTTCCCAGGAATCCTGCTTCCAAATCCAGCCCTGCTGTGAGCATGGGGGGAAGGAGCAGCCCCCCCCTCGGAGATAAGAAGTGGCAGTGAGTGCCCAGGAGTCCTGAAGTGCTGGGACACGTGGGGACAGCAGCCAGGACAGAAGGACACATCTCTCTGCGAGGCGCTGGAGCGGAGCAGCGCAGCGGGGTCTTGCCTTCAGCCAGGACAGTGCCCTTGGAATGCTCTCCTGCCTGTTAAAATCTCRTCTGCAACCCTTTCCATCCTGGCCAGAGTCAAACCCCGGGCAGAGATGCACAAAGTGCAATAAACACCGATTTTTGCCCTCAGTGTGGGGTTTGCACAGGGTTCCTTGGACCTTTCCATCCCAGGGAATGGATTTTTCCTCCTTGCAGGTGTGAGATGGAGACTCCTCACCTGGCCCAGCCTGCAGGAAGGGTCTGACYCCCCACAAGACCCCAGCTGGCTCTCAGGGCAGGATTTGAAGGAGCAGGAACGAACTGAGCTTCTTTCACTGCAGCCACAATGAAAGCAGTGGCTGCACRAGGTGGCACTGCCTCCAGAGGATCCCAAACCCTGCTCCAGGTCAGACCTTCCCTCCTCAGCACCCTGTGGGGCTCCCACCCTCCTCTTCCCTACCTGGCCACGTCCTCCAGCCTCCTGTGCCTTGCTCTAAAGGCCCAGTGGGATAACACAGGCTCTCACCCCACTGCCTCGTTATCCTAATCACTCTAATCACCTCATTAGGCACCTACTCCAGCATGAGCTTGCTTGAGGACAGGGCTGAGTTTGCCTTTCCCACCATCAATCTCATCYGGAGAGCAGGAGAGGGACAAYCCCTCTGGATATGCAGAGGGCCTCRAGGCAGAAAGAGAAAAGTGGCTAAAAACCAGGGATATTGCAGTAAATAATGCAGGACTGGACACCCATGGCAGTGCCAGCCTCTTCCCTAGCAGAGCTTTCCTTCCTCATAAGTGTGTCCAGTTAAAACAGGGACGAAAATTAAAGTAGAATTTAATTTTAATTAAATTAAATTCTGTCCTGCAAGAGTTGGGGAGAGCTTTTATGTCTTTCCCTCTCAAAAGCCAGACAAAATGTCAGCAATTCCTAAAACTTGTAAAATCACAGGGAAAAAAAAAAAGAAGAAAGAAAAACAAACAAAAAATTAGAGAAGAAATTTGATCCAAGGATTATGATGCTCCAATCCAAACCAGGCAAATTTCAGCTTCTCAGAAAGTCCCACACAGCAACTGGGGCTCCTAATTTGAAAAGAATATTTTAAACAGCCTAAATTTGCTGCCTTGCTCTTTCTTTCTTTTTTTTTTTTTTAATCAATGAGAAAATTAATTTTTAAAACCCCCCTCGGAAAAAAAAAAGAAAGCAGGTTTTCAGGGGAAAGCAGCTGAAATGAAAAATTCTTTTGCAGGTTTTCTCTGAAGAGGAAAAGGTGTTTTTCACTGAAATGGATGAAATCTGTTCTCTTTCCTGATGAAAGGGAATGGTGCTTCTGGACAAATCCCTGCAAAGAGGACAGCCCATGCCAGGGCACAGAGCATCTCCAGGCTTTCCCCCAAAACCTGCCCTGGCAGAAACCCTCCAGTTTGGCTGCATTGSCTCCCAACTGCAGGTTTCATTTAAAGCAAACAATTCCACTCCACTCAAAACAAAGCTCTTCAATTTGGATTTTTCCCAGCGGTTTTGTTGTGGCTTTGAAAGTGAAGCTAAAATCAACAATTACAGAAATTGCTATGCCTGTGTAACGAGCACAGCAGTGGAAAATTCCCATCCTGCTCTGGACTCAGACTCAGAGCAGATCCTGCTCACAGGATTGGCTTTGAAGAGCCAAATGAATTTTCCTCTGAGTTACCAGGAAGCACTGCTGAAATATCCCCTGCTGGAATGAAACCCACCCTGATAACATCCAGCAAAATCACAGCCTTAAAAGGGATCAGGATTTGCCCTCCCAGAGCAGAGCCTTGTCCCTGGAAGTGCTTAATTCCATATGCTTCAGAGGATGGAAGAGRAAAAAAAAATAATTAAAAGGCCCTTAATGCATCTGGCCAATTAAATAAAGCTGTAAATGGCAAGGAAATAATTCCTTGCTGACCCCTGCAGCAATCAGCTGCTGACCTGCAGCATGAGAATTGATTAGCCCTACCTTAGCATGCCTTGTATAACTACAAATGTTATTATTGGCCATAAAATCATGCAGCCCTTTATGCAGCCCATTGGTGGCATTTGGCTCCCTGACCTCCTCAGCCATGAATTTTGCCAGCTGGGAGGAAAAGCCCTGGGCTGGGAAAAGCCTTTCTGTGCATCCCTGTGGAATTGGGAGGTGGTTTCCAGCGGTGGGCAGCACTGTCCCGGTTTGCCCCAGTCCTGCCCTCAGTAAATTTGGTGCAGTGAGGGGTKAAGTGCCCGGAATAAGCTCAGCCTTGCAGCTCTGAGCTGCTGCTGCCACAGCCTGGCCTTGGGGGCAGGGACAGAGCCCAGGCTTCCCTCACTCCCTCTCACTCCTTACAAACACGGCTGTCAGCACCAGGCTGAGGGAGAGCCTGCCCCTCTCCTGAGACAGCACAGCTGGGGCAGGATCTGCCCTTGTCCCCTCCTAAGAAAATCCCATTTTCCTGGCACAAGTGCTCACTCAGCACCTGCCCTGGAGCAGAGCTTCCCAGACAAAATCTGCTTCCAAACTGCTTTGGAGCTGATCAATTAGGAATGGCTGGTTCTCCCACAGCTCAGAGCCATCTCTCCATATGCCACCCCTCTTTCCTCTGCCTCCCTCGACCTTTTGTGCTGGGCTGGATGCACAGGAAACCACACTGGGTCCCCAGGAGCTCTGGGAAGCAAACTGGCAGGTGACATTGGGAATAGGGAACGACTTCCCTCGAGGCAGAGCTGGGGCTGTGTGATCTGGAGACCTGAGCTGGTGCTGACAGAACTGATGTGGCTGCTTGGTACACGGCAAAAATCTGAATAAATCTGATGACTTCGGTGCCTAAAAGGTGTGGAGGGTACCTCAGGAGAGATACGAGAGTTGGAGCCCAAAATCTGARCTCTGTGGTGAGTTTTTATCCAGTTCAACCCCTCAAGACCATCAGGGAGTGGRTATTTCCTATGTCCCAGACAAACCTGGAAGACACAGGGGTCTGGAAAGGGGTTGCTCTGTGGCAGGACACAGAATCACATCATCTCAGCAATCACTACAGCCCTGGAATAAGGAGAAGCAGGCAATGTTAGGAGTGCTGCCAAAACTGGGGATGCTCTGAGGACATATTTTCATTTGGACTGTGTTAAGAAGGGAGTCTGAAAGAGGAATAACCAGCAAAGCCCAGCCTGATGCTAAAAACTTCCCAAAATGATCCATTCACAGGTTTGATGCCTCTGGGGAGGCAATGGCAAAAATAAAGCACCCCACCCTGTTCTGGGCACTAAAGACCATCTCCAAATGAGGAATCAAAGATGACGTGAAGGGATGCTGAGACAGAGACTGGAGGAGCTGGGAATTGCAGCAGGTTTCCAGCCTTTCCTGGAGGGCTGGCTGTGGAGAGGAGCTGCTCCATGCTGAGGAGCATTCCCCAACGCCAGTGTCACACTGTCCCCTGCAGCAGCACAGCCCTGCCCATGTGCCTCTCCAGAGGCTGGGACACCTCTCCTGCTCAGGGGAGCGCGTTCACAGCCTCACAACAAAGCATTTCTCGCTGAAAGGGAAAGGAGCAGAGGGGAGAGAAGCAAAAGGGAAGGCAGGGGGACAAAAGGGAAGGGGCAGCTGTGCTCTGCAGCCCCAGCCCTGCCTGAACTCCACTCGCCTGGAAACTCCACTCCTTTGGTGACAGCCCCAATTAGCGCGGGGCTGGCTGCAGCAGGGAGGGAGCTGGTCCCCATGGAGAGCCGGSCAGGGAGGGCAGCTTTCACTCACTCACCTGCAGGGCTGGCAAAAGCCTGAGGTGCTGAAAGCTCTCAGAAAAGTGCCTGTGTTCGTATTTAACGTGTTCACATGAGCAGAGCTGAGAAGAGGGGGTGTGAATGCCAGTGTGAATATGCAGCACCCCATCCCTGGGGGCTCCTCTGCAGCTCTCCCCTCGCAGCCTGTGCTGCTCAGGTCCTGCACAAAGAGGGCAGGATCCACACAAGCCACCTGCTTTCATGTGACTGCCCCAAGTCAACATCCAGACAAGCCAGGAACACTCTCCAGAGCCTCACTTGTCCCCTTCACCTAAAGGAAGGGAAGGAGGAGCAGAAGGTCCTAGCAGACAGCCATCCAGGTTGGCTAAAAGCCTGGCATAAAAAATAACCTGCATTTTGTTGSCTGCATCTCTCCTACCCAGTGCCAAATGTCCCCAGTGCTTGGGCAGGGGCACTTCCCGTTGTGGCTCCACAATTGGGGTGGCAAGTGCCAGGAACAGGGAAGGGAAAAGGAAAGGGAATAAAGACAGCACAGGAATGGCAGTGAAGGAAGGAGAATAAAGAGGTGAGTGGGCACAAGAGCACAGGGCAGGGGGGGCTGAGTGAATCCATCYGAGGAACAACTCAGCAGCTGCTCCTGCCTTCACCCCGAGCTTTGCCAGAGCTTTRGCTAAGTCCAACAACAAATACCCACTGTACCAGGGAGATTATCCCCATTTAAACAAGCAGGGGGGAAGCAAAGCCTGAGCAGAGAAACAAATGGCATCCCTGAAGACCAAGCAGGGCATTGCAGATACTGATGCTGGTGCTGGCTGCACAGCCCAYGGCTCAGCCTGTCCTGGGGAGCACCACACCAAGGCTCTCCCCTCTCCAAGTCYGGAGGTCAGGACCAGGATGGTGAGGTATCTGATGAAATGTTTTTAATCACATCTGCAAGCTCTCTATTTCAGCTTGYTCTAACCACAAATGGCTGCACTTGTGAGAGCTTTAATGTGTTGGCTGCTTTGTGGTGAAAAGGAGGATTTTGGTTCACATACACACAGAATCCCAGAACGGCTTGGGCTGGAAGGGACCTCACACTCATCCCATTCCAGCCCCCTGCCATGGGCAGGGACACCTTCCCCCAGCCCAGGGTGCTCCAAACCCCAACCTGGAACACTTCCAGGGATGGAGCAGCCACAGCTTCTCTGGGCACCCTGTGCCAGGGCCTCACCTCCCTCCCAGGGAACAGCTCCTTCCCAATATCCCATCCAAATTTACTCTCTGGAAGCCTTTCCCCCTTGTCCTGTCCCTCCATCCCTTCTCCAGAGTCYCTCTCCAGCTCTCCTGGAGCCCCTTTAGGCACTGCAGGGTCTCTCAGTTTTCCTTGGAGCCTTCTCTTCCCCAGGCTGAGCACCCCCAGCTCTCCCAGCCCATCAGTGCCCAGATGAACGCCCCAGAAWTGTCTTTACCTGCCTACAAGAGACCCTTGGAAGAGCAGTGCATGTAGAAAAGCAGAATATTCAGTAATGAGGCGGTGCTGAAAACCCCCTGAACAAGTCAAGGCAACAAATGAGATGCTGCAGTCAGAGTTAAACATCACAAAAACAACCTTAACTCTGCCTTCCCTTTCCAGGCAAACATCAAACCTCAAGGCAAACCTACAAGCRCAGCGAGATGTTTGCAGGAAGATGCAGGTTTTGAAAAGTGGCATATGGATAGCAGTACCTTGAATAAAAAATGTTGAATTCCCCTTATTAAATCCCTGCCTGCAAAATCCATTGTGCAAAACACGAGGTCAGCTCTTCTTGTTCTGCCTCCCCTCAGCTTCAATGCATCATCCATAGCAAGGCAAGGCTCCAGGATAGAGATTTCARATAAATGGAAGGGCTCATGGAGTTTCCCAGCCAAGCAGCCGTCAGGATTTAGAATTACAAGCCAAGTTAGGAATATTTCCCAGAGATTCATTAAAACCTTTTACTAGACCTCTTAAAAATATGCACCTTAAAACAAAAAAGAAAAGAAAATGGGGAAATTTGAGGGGAAAAAAAAAAAGGAGAATACTGTTGCTGCATAAACAGGTACAACTGAAATAGATTCATTTCATTTACAGTATCCAATTACAGTCATCATTTAAAGTTCTGCTCATGTTTCTGTGTCTCTTCATCCTCACTGATGCCGTGAGAGCACCAAAGAACACAACTAACACATGTCACACATGGTACCTTCCCTCACCACCTCTCCCTCACACAGAGAAGGACAATTGTGCACTGCAGTGTTTTCCTTCAGTGTGRTTTTGATTTAGAGGGGTTATTCTTCCACTTTCTGCTCTTCTAATTTGACACTTGACTCAAAAGAGGGGCAAGGTATCCCACTCTTGCTGGAAGAAAAGCCAAAACGTAGCACTCTTGTGCTGAACGCTGAATTTTTTGCATGATGCCACCTTGAGTCATTTTCTTCTTGTCCTTTCAGTGAAAACCCTGAAGGAATAAAAACACCTGAGGCTGAACAAAAGGGCTCCAAACTAACACGTAACAAGCTGCTTTTTAAGAGAGTTGTGTGAGCCCTTGAAAAAAAATCCAATAGTCTCTTGACTTAATGCTGGAATCCACTAGAGCAGGTTTTTATCTACTTGTGCACGTTCCCGTCAGGAAGGTGAAAATACAAACACAGGCACAGGGAAGCACTCACAGATATCATGGATGGAATTGCCAATCCTGTCCCAGTGCCCCCTGCGTGGGACACAAGGGACTGGCCCAGTTCTCACTGCTGGCCCAAATCTCAGACCACGTCAGGACATGTTTTATGTTGGGCTGCCTCCTTTTCCTCAGCCAGTATAAACTATTCCATGAGATCTGGAGARTTCAGCAGAGGTGGAGCAACATTCCAGCAGCTGATCTGAAGCCAGTGCTCATGACAGGGTTCACCAGAGATTGCCAAGTAATGAAACCACAGCTCCCAAATCCTCCTGAGCCATTACCCCCTGCACTTTGTTGGACTTCCAAAAGGCAAAAAGAATAAATGGCACATCATGGAGTTATTAAGGTTGGAAAAGCCCTCCAAGACCATCGAGTCCAACATAGGAGTGATCCCCACCTTGTCACCCAGCCCAGGGCTCTGAGTGCCACATCCAGGCATTCCTTGGATATCTCCAGGGATGGGGACTCCAAACCTCCCTGGGCAGCCCCTTCCAATGCCTGGCCACCCTTTCCATGGAGAAATTCCTCCTGATGACCCACCTGAACCTCCCCTGGTGCAACTGAAGGCTGATTTCTCTCATCCTGTCCCTGAGCTGAGGGAGCAGAGCCTGATCTTCCCTGTCCCCTCCTGTCAGGGAGTTGTGCAGAGCCACAAGGTTCCCCCTGAGCCTCCTTTTCTCCAGGCTGAGCCCCTTTCCCAGCTCCCTCAGCCTCTCCTGGTGCTCCAGCCCCTTCCCCAGCCCCATTCCCTTCCCTGGACTCACTCCAGCCCCTCAATGTCCTTCCCACTGAGGGGCCCAGAACTGGACACAGCTCTGCCCACGTGACCTCATCAGCCCATCTGAACCAAATTATCTGTGTAAACGTTGTCTGTACTGAGCAGTTTCAGGAGATTCCCCAAAGCACAGCCAGCTTGGGCACTCAGCTCTCCCACCTCCAAGGCCAGCAGGGATCCACCAGGTCATTCTGGGCACAGCTGAACCCACAGAGCAGCACCTGGCACCACATCCAGACACTGAGGTGATGCTGCCATGCACCAGCACACAGCACATTTTCATTTCAACTCATTGCTTCTAAGCAGGARGCATTTTTAATTTCCTCCAGCATTAGAGATAATGTTAGCCACTACAAATGAAATGAAAGACACCTCCCAAAATGCAKTTTCAAATGCTCCCTAAATAGTAAACACCATTCAAGTCAGATGCAGCCAGGATTGTAATTGGAAGCTGCAGAGAGTGCTCTTTCAGGATTCATAATAAGTGGCATTTTGCTGAAAAGGTTCATGCAACAAAAACATTCACAAGTAAGGGCCAGCTCCTCTGAAACATGCAGCTCATTCAAGCAACACAAAGTACCCCAAAACTCTCCAGGTGAACTATGGGGATGTGTCCCTGCATGGCTCCAGCAGGGCAAAGCAGGAGGAATACAGCAGGAAAGGATCCTGGAAGGACAGCAAGAATTTTGCAAGGTCTGGAATGGCTTTTCCATGAAGAGCAACCCAATGGGTTAGGATTCTGCAGCCTRGAAAAGAGGCAGGTGAGGGGGATTCAAAAATCTTGAGCCACTGGAGGAGTGGGAGAGGATCACAGAATCCCAGGATCACTGAGGTTGGAAAAGTCCTCCAGCACCACTGAGGTCAGTCTGTGACCGACCCCCACCTTGTCACCCAGCCCAGGGCTCTGAGTGCCACATCCAGGCATTCCTTGGACACCTGCAGGGATGGGGACTCCAAACCTCCCTGGGCAGCCCCTGCCAATRTTTAACAACCTTYTCCATGAAGRAATTCCTCCTGGTGTCCAACCTGGCACAGCTCAAGGCCATTTYCTCTTTTGCTGTCACTGCCTGGGGGCAGAGCCCGACCTCAGCTTGCCACAACCTCCCTTGAGGCACAAAATTGCTCCTTAACCACCCTGCCCAGCCCCAGAGCAAGGAGCGTTAGAGAGGAGCAATCAAAGAGATGCACAGCAAATCAGGGAGGGTGGTTATGAGGAAAGGGGGYTGGAAAGTTTGCATGAGGCTCAAGGCAGGGCTGGGCAATACTTGGAAGTGAAATCCAGCACGGATTATTAGACAGATGAGTCTTCCCTGACACAGAAAATATCCTAAGCTGAAAATAATTAGGGCCCAAGAGAGTATTCAAGGAAAGTATCAGGACTGTTTGCCTCTCCCTCCTGTTCTCCAGGAGAGCAATTACGGTCGGTGGGTCTGTGCAGAGGTGGGGTTTTACAGCTGCCTTTCCTCACTGCAGCCAGCACAGGAGCCCTCCGTGCTCTCCTGGGGCAGGGCAGAGCTGTGCAGGGAGAAAAATGCAGGGAAAACTGAGGTGGGGGACAAGAAATGGGAAAAGGGGGGCAGAGTAGGGCAAACACAAATGTATGTGGTTCTACAGGTGGCCCTGGGGACTCATCCTGGTCTTACTGACTTCAAGGGAGAGGCAGGAGAGGCTGAGCTGCTGTAATGGGGCTGTTGAGCTGGTTTTAGGAGAAGAGGAAAGGCAAATTTAGAGGGAAAAGCAGCATCTCCAAGAAAAGCAGGTGCTCAGGTGGGGAGAGCAGTCAGCACTTGGGAAATGCAACCACTGGCTCAAAGCTGCAGTGGTGCATCCCAAAACTCACCCATCTCCCTCCCACCCAACTGCAGCACCCTGAAAGCARTGAAAGGTGCTCCTCTCCCTCCCAGGGGTGGCTCCCCGAGCTCACTAAGACAGATGAGCCCCAAATAAGGATCAATAACTGGGCTGTGAATAAGGCAAGATGGACGAGGGAGGGAATGGRCACTGAAAAGGGCAAGTTCCAGGCAGGATTAATGATGGGGAGGGAGTGGCACTGGAGCAGAAGTCACACTGCACAGCTCTTTGTGCCTTCAGGAGGGAAAGGGCTGGAAGGAGTGACGTGTCCCAAGGAATCCAGATGACAGTGAAAACTCACTGGCACAGCCAGAGTGCTTCTTGATGTTACGGGGTTTGGATGGCAGCAGGGACAGATCCAGGAACMAGGGAAGGAGCTGGAAAGCCACAGGGAAATCTCACAAAGCCACAAGCTTGTGCTGGTAACAGCTCAGGAAGGGATTGGGGGAAAAAAACCCAAATCTGCTCATCTCAAAGCCCCTCTCTACCTCTCCTACAACATTCCACTCTTATTTCCTTCAGTTCCCACCTTGCAGGCCACAGCCCTGTGCCCAGCCAGGCTGCTGTCCCAATCAAAACCATTCCTGCAGTCTTGTGTCTCCATCAGGGTGTGGGGGGAGGCAGTAAACACCCCTTCTCCAGCAGCAGCTGCACAGGCTGCTCCAGGCACAGGGTGTTTGGAGGAATGTTACCTCGGAGGAAATCATTAAAGGAATCCGGCTAATTTTGTAATTCACACCTGGACTGCAAATGTTAAAGAGCCTGCAATAATCTCTAATGAAATATCACATTGTTTAAAGAGTTCCCAGTGAAATTCGCCCTTAATTGATTTTTGATCTGTGAAAAAACACCGTGGAGAGAGRGAGAAGGAATCAGTCAGGYTCCTGTTTTATCCCTCCTGCGAGCRTTTYCCTGCCTTTGTTTCCTTTGTCCCCAAGGAATCAACACTACACTGAGGAAAGCAGCCTGCAAGACACTACAAAACTAATAAATAACACTCGAGTGGGAATCCTSAACAGCACATCCTCTTAAATCATCCTGAAAAAGGTGAAGCAGTCTCCTAGGACAGCTCAAAAATCACYGAATGTGGATTTGTAGCAAGAACCATCCCGGACAAACCCCATGGGCTGGACCTTCTCCAACCCTCAGGAACTTCCCCAACAAGACCCAGGCTGATCCCTTGTGCAGTGACACATCTCATCTTGCCCTCAGGATGTCACAGGGGAGCTTAATCCAGACGTGAATGACACAGAGCAATGGCCAAAAACACTGACGGCAAAAAACCTGGCAGAAAATTCCCGACAGCGGCAGCGTCCGGCTCAGGATGTGCCAGGGCAGCTGCTGGAGCCAAGGAAGCAGGTCAGGATTAACTCACAAGATAATGCACTGCAAAGCCCTTCCAAAAGCCAGCAGCAAACTGCCATCAAGCAAATGAGCAAACAGTGAAATATGGCTGGGAGAGATGAGAGGAAATGCATCTCTGAACATCACCGGAGACCCAAATAAACTGCTGAAGCAGGCAGCTGGAAAACACCGGGCATCAATAAGGATTTAACCAACATTTACAGCTGCCACAGAGCCTGCTGCAAGCAACCAAAGCTAAAAGGAAAAAGAGGGGGAAAAAAATGAAGGAAAGGATGGGCAAAGGTTTTCTTAAGAGCTGCGGGAAGGAACCACAACTAAACCAGCAGGGGAATGCTTTCCATGGCARACAAATTGTGATGGGATTGATGGCAGGGGGAAATCTGGGAGGCTGCCAAGGGAACAGGAAATCCCTGGACRTGCTGAACATCTTCAACAATAAAGCCTTTGATAAAATAAAGAGACTATTAATTAAGGAATTACAGGGAGAAGAATCCTCACCACTGCCATGTTCAGATCAGTGCTGCTCAGTAACAGGTTCATGTGGCTGAACCTGGGATGACAATGGATAACCTGGGACAACAGGGGATGCCTTTCCCTCAGTTACACAGCACTAATATCAGGTTTATAAAATGGTCCTGGCACAGATTGCCCACAGAAGCTGTGGCTGTCCCATCCCTGGAAGTGTCCACAGTCAGCTTGGACAGGGCTTGGAGCAGCCTGGGACAGTGGAAGGTGTTCCTTCAGCACCTCTCCCTCACCTGCCTTGTCTAGACTATCRTGCTGAGTATCTGGGGCATTTCATAATCTTCTTAAGAATTGTGACCTTCAGTTCTGTGTCTGAAAGTTTGTCCAAGAAAAGCATGAGCTTCATTTCTAAAACAGACAAATTCCCCCAGCTCAGCTGCTCCCASACAGGTCCAAACCATGCCACATTTTCTCACATCTGCAAAGAGCTGCTGTATGTGAAGTGT
>CADDXX010000113.1:761261-842004 GCA_902810485.1 Alauda arvensis | reverse complement strand
GAAGGTGCCAGGACAGGCCATGCAGGAGCCTTCAGCTGTCCCCTCTGGAGCTGGGCACATCTGCAGATCTTCAAAGCATCTTTTACGTCCAGTGCCTGCCATGCCCCACAGCACAGAGGCTGAYGCAGAGGGCACAGGGTGGCCTGGASSAGGTCACCATGGCCAGTGGCCAGGACACACCTGGGAGCCACTGCCACATCCCAGGCCCCTGTTCCAGTCTCTCCCTGGAGGCTGAGGCCCTTGGTTTGTTGTTTAGGGCACAATTTAGTGCACTCCTTACCTGCTTCCTTTGAATCTAATGATCCACGCTCTCAATTTTATTTGTCTGCCTTGGAAGTCTGCTCCTCACTAATTCCCATTCATCCATCTAGTTTTCCTTGTTCCCTGCAAACTGTCATTTTTCTGACTGCAACATATTCAACTCCATCATCCCAGGCATTTTATTTGTGTGGTTCTGCTCTAACAGTGAGCATGGCTGTTTCAAATTATGCCTTGCTTTCAGTTTTGCTTGAGTGTAAAAATGTCGTGTAAAAATGAACTACCCTCTGATGAAGGCTTTCAGCCTTCCCATTTGAGGAACAGCAGGCAGCTTTTTGATTCTGGGAGCAATGGGAGAAGGAGCAATCCAGCTTTTGTTTTACAGATTGCTACAATAGATAGCTTCCCTGTAGGAAGTGCAGCACTATATTATGCTTATGTAAAGGGTAATGACTGGGAACTTGGAGAACTCTCCTCTTTGGAAGTGCCTGACGAGAGGGAACAGCAGGTGTGGAGGAAGAAGAAAGCTCCAATGCCTTTCTGTCCTGACTTTCTCTTCTTTTATGTTTGGAGACTGAACTCGGTGTCAGAAGCAACTCGGCTCCTGCAGGTACATGAAAGTGGAAAGGTGTGAGCGTGGCAAGGAAGAAACCCAAAGAAACAGGGGGAGGCARCGGCAGGGCTGAACCCCAAAGGCTGGCCCTGAGCAGCAGCAATGGAAGGGGCTGTGCTCAGCRATGAGAGGCTCTTTAGCTCACTGTGGGGAGACTGGGCAATTACCCGAGGGGCTGGAGAGGGAGAGAACAAAGCGCCGGCAAACGCTGCTGGGGAAAGCCTGCCTCGTGTTCCAGGAGCAGCACAGCACAGCACAGCAGCAGCAGGCAGAGGAAAACCCACTGCCACCCTCCACAAAGACATTTCTGACCCACAGGAACATCAAATACTAAAGGTGCCCCTCTCTGTCCCCGCAGACCTGAGGCAGAATGTGCCTTCTCTCTGCTGGACAGCACAATGAGCCACCACAGGGAGCAAAGCTGCASAGAGGGACCCTTGGCTTTGCCTGTTCCAGGCACAAAAGACACCAAAACCCCAGGAAATGCCACCACCATGCAGGATCTGCTGAAGTCTGAGCTGAGCAAAGCTGGCTCAGGCAGCAGCTAGGGAAAGCACTCAAGGGTCCTGTGGGAGAGCAAAGACATGAGCTGGCACAGAGGGAGAAACAAAATGCAGGACACTGCTCCAAGCCAGGCCWGGAGCAGCTCTCTGGGATGAATCAGAAAATACAGCTGATGGAGAAAGTCTCCCTCCTCTAATCCAGAGCCTTCAGGATGAGCCAGAGTTTTCACAGCAGCCTTTCCAATTTTGGGGGCACATCCATTACCTACCCTGGTGGGTGTCCAGCTCCACGATGTCCAGCTCCCTGGGTGGCCTTTGGGAACAACAGAAGAAAGCACAATTAAGTAAAAAGCAGCAGGAAATTCCCTGAATAGAGACTTGTATGAAAGAACTGAGGAAGTACAAAACTCCTGTGTATTCCCCTAAACTCTGCAAGAATTGCTTAAAAGCAGCTGMACAAAGGGACAAGAAGCTGCTGGGACAACACAGCAACGCACATTTACTGAGAACATGGATCAGAGCAGCCCAAGGATGTGATTTGCATCCCTTTCCAGGCTGAGGTTTAGGAAACCAGCAGCTCCCAATCAAGCAAGCAGAGGCATGGTGACACATAGCAGCCGTGCTCATGCAGGACAACAAAGACCTCCCCGATGCTCTGAGAGGAGGGAAACAAAGATGCAGCAAAACACAGACAAATTAAAAGGACTCCACCAGTCACAACAGCATGAGAACAATGGGAGTTCCARGCTGTATGGCAAGGGAAAGCACAGACCGAAATACAAGTGGTACAGTCAGCACAGGAGAGTCTAAAATACAACTTCATTCACGGAGCCACGGTGCAAAAACTGCAGGAGATGAAAATACAGCTGATACACACAAGGAATTGAAAGAGGGAGTGACCTGCATGATCCCCACATTATCTCTGCCAGAGAAAACCTCAAATGGTGTTTAAGGAGTGGGATGTCTCTCCAGCACACTGCAGCCAGCGCTGGGTGAGAGGAGAGCAGTACAGCAATATRTGACAGTAGCAATATATACTGGGAATGCACTGCAGGAAAAGGAAACCATTCTGAGAGCAACAGACATCTCTGATCCACAAATGTGCCCATCACAAGATGAGGTGCAAGGCAGGGGAGTGCAGCAATGAAATAAAACCTGTGCTAGCGCTGAGGGAATTCGCCCCAGGCAGAGAGAGYACATCCAAACACGGGACTGAGGAGACTCTAATTCCCTTGGGAAGAGGAAAAGCAAGCAGCAGACTCCAGCTCAGGCAGCAGGACACACACAGAACACACTCTGGAGGCAGGGAAGCAGCAGCCTTACCGTGATCCCGATGCTGGCAATCAGCGCTGRTGGGATGGGAACGCTCCTGGGGATCCAGGCTGCAGAGCCACCAGCAGTCCCACAAACAGCACCCCGGGCAGGGAGGATCCCTTGGAGGCTCTCAGGCTGTGGTTTAAGGTCTGCTATACCAGATTTAAGTCCTCCCTGGCTGCTCCAAACAGCCAGGAGGGGAGCGGTAACTCGGAGATGAAGCAGATAAAGGATCACACACAAGTGATTTCCCATCTTCAGCTTCCAGCCCCGTCCCACGGAGCCAGAGCAGCACAGCTGACAGCCACAGATCTGAGAGAGGCTCRGAGATTACTGGGACTTGGGAATGATCTAATAAAACCTCTTCCTAGTCCTGCTGTGCCCCAAGACAAACACACATTACAGCTGCATTAAGACAACACAGCTGCTCTGTAAAACAAGCAGCTCTTTCCAAAATGCCACGAACGTGGAGGAAGGTAAAATCCAACCACACAATGGCAGAGAGCAGGGGCCTAAGTCATCCCATATGGAAAAGAAACAGCTGTACCTGTGGTCACAGTAATCCCAGGAACAGGTCTGGCTTGCTGGGAGCCTGCTCACCAAAACAGACGCAATTCATGTTCAAAGTCAGGAAGGCTTCAAGAAGAAAACCTCAAATCACTACTGGGTGGGTTTTTTTAAAGCCACAGCTTGCAGTCCAAAATATCTCCTGTGCCTCCCACTGACTGGGAAACCTCAGAGCTTTGCCATGTGCTRCTGAAAGGAGGGCTGTCTCCAGGGATGCTTCTCTCCCAGCATCAGCTGGGAGTGCTGACCTTCCCCCCAAAATAAACACAGCAAACTGCTCARAGATATGAAAAGCATCAAAACAAGTGAAGCACTCGGCCAACTACAAAGCCAGGCTTGGAGAGGCTCCAGGAGCTGCAGGACCAAGCTCTCCTCTGCAGGAGCTCCCATCCATCATCCCAGTGCCAGTGCCAGGCTGCCCTCTGCACTGCTGGGCAGTGCCGTGACACAGAGCAGCTCTCTGGGTTAGGCCAGGGCATTCCTGGAGGAGCTGGAAAGCTGTAAATCCATGAGAGATCGTGCAGGAGGGTCTGACCTTCCTCCTGACCATTCCACCTGCAATATTCCCTTTCCTGCAGGTTAGGCTGGGCAGGAGTAGGGATGCCAGAGGTCTGGCATGTGCCAAGCACCTGGAGAAGTGCTGATCAGGAGGAACAAGGAGACATCAATGAAGCACATGCCACCCTTCAGAGACCTTACAGCAGAGCAGGAAGGAGCCTGGCATGGAGAACAACCTCTCAGGCCCAACCTCTTGGGGAAGCATCCAGCAGGRCCATGGGAGGCACCCCAGGAAGCAAAGGGAAGCCAGGTGTCAGTGGGCTGATCCCAAAATTCCAGCTGTGCTCACTCCCTGTGCTTTTGTACCTTTTACCTGGGAGAGGGAACAGAGCCAGACAAGCACCAGCTACCMCGGCAGCAAGAGCAGAAGCAGGAATTCAAACAGCTCTGAATTAGCTACAGAGAAGCTGAAGGAAAAGAGCAGGGAAAAAGGCACTGTCAGGGGGAGAAACACCTGCTTGGGAAATGGAAGATGCCTTCAATCCAGCATCTCCCATCCCTGTGTGACTCCAGAGGGCTGTGCTGGGAACAAGAGATAAAGGGGTAATGGCCTTAAACTGCAGACACAATAGATTTAGATTAGGTAGGCAGGAGAAATCCTTCCCTGGGAGGGTGGGGAGGCCCTGGCAMRGGGTGCCCAGAGAAGCTGTGGCTGCTCCATCCCTGGAAGTGTCCAAGGACAGGTTGGAYGGGGCTTGGAGCAACCWGGGATAGTRGGAGGTGTCCCTGGAGGTGGAACTGGATGGGCTTTGCAGTCCTTCCCAACCCAAACCATGCTGGGATTCCTTGATGAGGACAACAAACAGASGAACTGGAAAAAGTAACCTAAGAGTCCTAGAATTACAATCTGCCTGATCCCAGGAAAAACAACCCTTTCTCTTGGGGCCAGCAAGCTTACACTGAATACACAATCCCCACTCCTGGAAAACCCCCAAACTCCTGGTACATTCCCTCCACAAGCTCAGGAAATGAGCAGAGGCAGCTGAAATGTGGAAGGGGAGAGTTGGGCAGTGGCAAAGAGGAAGAAGAGTCTCCCACAGAGGCTGACAGGGACTCACCCTCATCACAGCCAGCAGCTCTTGCACGAGGCAATTTTCAGTCACCACACCAAAGATCCCATCCCAAACCCCAGGCTTCATGGTGTGAAGTTTGTGCCAGCAGTGGGAAGCCCAGCTCCTTCCAGGGAGCAGCAGGAATTGGGGGATGTCTCCCCTCAGCGTGCAAGGAGGGGCAAGGAGCCCCCTGACTGCTCCCCAGCCCAGCTCTCCGAATGGAGATGGCCTCCTTTTCCACATAATCCCACATTTCCTGGRTGTCCATTGCTGGGGCTGGGACAGTGGTGGCGAGGATTGATCCCCTSTGCTGACAGCAGAGACACATGGAGTGAGGAGGAGAGGGGCTGCAGTGGTTATTGATTTGCTGCATGACCTTGGCTAAGTCACTTAACCTCAGTTTCCTCATCTGGATATTGGGAATTATGGGACTTGCAGAGTGCCACAAATTCATCAGAGGGAACCACTTAAGAGCTCTTTATGACTTAATGGGATTTCCCACTTGAAAATTACTCCCTTGAGGATTGCAGGAGTGGGACTGGGATATTCATAGCCTGACTTCTACTGGAAATGCAGATTTTTTTTTTGATTTTTTTTTTTCCCTCTAAAACACCCATGTAAATCTTACAGCTGAGGAGCTGTAAGTCCAAACATGTCCAGCCTCAATGCTTTTTACAAACGCTTTCTGAATCAACTCTGGCCATGGTAACAAGCCCCTCTCCTTGTCTGATTCAGGTGGATTCAAACATTCAGAGCAGCAGACCCTGAGCTGGTGGGGAAAGATGCTCAGCTGGGTGCTCRTGGTGTGAAGTCTGCCCAAATTCAGCTGCAGACTGGCACACAGTGGCTCCCTGGAAGAAGTGAAAATGCAGATGACTAAAAGCTAAAGGCAGTGACAATGTCACAGTTCCCCCAGGAAGGYCAGCTCCAAGGTCCAGTTTCTCCTGTGGGATACCACCACTGGATCATGGAATCMTAGGATAGCCTGGGCTGGAAGGGACCTGACAGAGCATCCAGTYCCACCCCTGCCATGGGCAGGGACACCTTCCACTATCCCAGGGTGCTCCAAGCCCTGTCCAACCTGGCCTTGGACACTTCCAGGGATCCAGGAGCAGCCACAGCTTCTCTGGGCACCCTGTGCCAGGGCCTCACCTCCCTCACAGCCAAGAATTTCTTTCTGATATTTAATGCAAACCAACTKTCTGTCAGTTTGAAGCCCTTCCCCCTTGTCCTGGCACTCCAGGCCCAAGGAAATAGTCTCCATCTTTTCTCGCATCTTCAGGCACTGCAAGGCCACCATTTGGTCACCCCAGAGCTTCTCTTCCCCAGGCTGAACAATGCCAGCTCTCCCAGCCTTTCCTCCCAGCAGAGCTGCTCCATCCCTCTGCTCATCCTGGAGCCTCCTCTGCACTCTCTGCAGCAGCTCCACGTCCTCCCTGTGCTGGGCCCCAGGGCTGGGGCAGCTCTGCAGGTGGGCTCTCACCTGAGAGGGGCACAGGGGCACAATCCCAATCCCTTTTCTCCTGCCCATGCTGCTTTCAGTCCAAATAAATGTTTAAATCCTTTCCTCCCCCACTCCAAGCCTCTGCCCACCACAAACCAGGCACTGATGTTTCCAAAGAACAACCAGTGCTTCCAGTTGCAGAGACRTTCAAAGCACCTTGAGGCAATGCAGGCCAAGGGTTGAGAAGCTGAACACAAAATTCTTCTCCATGGTGAATGCTTTCCTAGGGAAGAGGAGATAAAAATACCCAGTGTTTGTGCCTCAGTACAAACAGTGCTTTGTAAGCTCTCACAGACCCATGCACAGCCCTGGCACTTGAGGACCAGGGGACTAAATTCAAAGATCTTTCCTGTGCTAACTCACTCCTCCTTGGGGAATTCAAACACTTACCAGGCTGAGGAATATCTACTTCTGCCCTGTCACACTCCCTTGCTCYTTCCTCACCCTTCCCCTCATCACCCACACAGTCACTTGGTATTTATTCTGCTCTATTTTATTTGGATTTCCTCTAAGCAGACTCATTAATCTTCCCTGCAGATGCACAGCTCTGACAGCCGGGGTCCTGACACCTCCAGAGCCAGCGAAGGACATTCTCATACTCTTCTCTTCTGTTTSCCTGCTCCTTTCTCCTYTTAAAGAAACCCTTCATACCTCACCAGGCACGGGGTTTTTGATGAGAAGGTCATGTGAACCAGAGACAAGGGGGCYGTGGGGGAGGAAGGCAGGGGAAGAGGATGCAACTCCCACGAGGAACTCCCAAAGTCCCACTGAAAAGGTCAGGATGCTTTTTGAGTCCTCTGCACCGCTCCCCGACACAAAAAAATATACTCAGCCCAGTGCAGAGATACTTGATAAAGAGTCTAATGAAGTGGAAAGAGTGTTGTAGGGGAAGAATAGTCCTCTCTCATCTCGACATCCCATGATGCTCCATCCATGTTGCTATGGAGACTTTAAAAGAGAAGGGGTTTTGTTGTCTTGAAGGGCCTTCTCCCTTCCCAGTAACCTTGACCTTTTCCAGGTTTGTGTGTTTGTGTGTGCATGTGTATGTGTTTGTAAAAAAGAGATAAGGAATTCCATTTCTTCTTATCTGGTCATGGCTCACTGGCTGGCACTGATGCATGTGGGGGGCCATCAGCCTGGCTCAGCACGGAGATTTGGAGAGGATAAGAGCAGGGAAATACAGAGGGGAGCAGTTAATTAAGGCTGATAYTGCAAAGGACATTGTTTGCTGGATAATGAATTCCATCCGCTCCAGAAACACAAGTGCAATTAGAGGTGTGAGAGATGAAGGGCAGGAGGGAGCAGTGGGTCACTCTCACTGTACAAAGTGGCCCCAGGGGCCCTCCAAAGCCGGGGTTTCACACAAGAAAACCACCACCAGGGATTATTTCTCATAAGCACGGCAGAGGAGCTGCTGCCGTGTTTTCCCCCCAGGTGAGGAAGGGCTCCCYGTGGTGTCAGTCCTTAGAGGGATGTGAGAGTCACTCAGGTTGAAAATGGGTTGATTTAGGAGGTCCTCAAAGCAAGAGGAATATGGAGTTAAGCTGACAGGCCCATACACAACAACGCTGCCCACAAGTTCATGTTCATTCCCTCCCCCTAACAGGAATTTACTGATAATTACTTACTAGGAATTTACTTCCTATTTTTAGCCAGGCCAACAGAAATGCTCAGATGTCACCAGGAGCCCACTACTTCCATCCTCCACCAGCCCTCMCAATGCCCAGCCCACATCTACATCCCCTCCACCCTCCCCATCTCCTTCCCAAAGGAGAGAGGGAACCTTGGTGCTGGAATCTGTGCTCCAGCTTGGGTCCCCTCCTGGCTCAGAGGCCACCACTGCCCCTCTGCTCATTGTCCATGTGAAGGCACAAACCTCTGTGTGCCATCACCTCACAGGACAGGCTAACAGACAAGGAAAGATGGTGGGAGATCATCTTTTTTGAGGGATAGGAGCCACAAAGCTTGGCTTGGAGAAGGTTGGTGTCGAGAGGAAGGAAGACATGGGATGTGCCTGCCCTGTYCTCTGCAACACAGAGAAACCCAGGCAGCAAATTCCAGCCTAAGCACAACATCCAGGAGTTCTGCCTGGATTTGGATRGAGTGCTGCACAACCCCATTTTTAATTCCTGGGGATTATTCATGTTAGATAAACAACCTGACACCGTTTGGCACCTGGTTTGCCCCCACCGTAGGTTAATGAGGATCCGATGTCTGGGAAGGCTCTGAACTCSTCTCCATTACCAGCAGCAGAGGCATTCCAGGGTCAGCTTCCTAAGCCCTTTAGGGATTTAGCTTCCCTGTCCCTAAAGAGATCACAGAAAAGGTTTATGGTCACCACTAACCCTGTGTCTGTGCACTCTCTAAATTAACACAGCACTGACCCGGGCRAGATAAGGAATTAATCGAAATGAACTCCCTGAGCCTTGGCAGTTCCCTGCTCTCCTCCCTCCAAGCCTGGCTAAGCTTCCTCAGATSCTGACTGGCTTAAAGCAACTCTCCTCCTCTCGCTGGTCCTGACAGCTTTCCATATCACATTCCAAGTGAGAAAAGAGAACAGAAAGGAAAAAAATCATAGAAGTTTTGTTGGAAAATATTTCTCTTTTAGCCAAGACTGCTGTTGATACAATCACTTTTCCATTTTCTGCAGGAGTTTGAGYGKGAACCTCTCCCCCAGCCCATCTCTCWAGCTTATGATCTGAATTTGTTTGTCCATTCTCAGCCTGCCAAACCRTTTTCAATAATAAGATCCATCTCCCCCTGCTCAAGGCTGCATTGTCTTCATATCCTTGGAGATCAGATGTCTGTTCTCCCTTTTATCACTTGAGCTGCACGTGTTTTGATTGTAAACACCCTGATAACACTCCAGTTAGCCCCTCACATGTGAAATAATAAAGGAGAGATAACATTTCTAGACGTGACACTTAGACTGTCATCCTACCCTGAGATAACAAGGAGCAGACAGCCTGGGAGTCTGTCTTAGCCCGATAAAGATCTTGTCACCATAGATACAAAAGAGATAAACTTTCTAAAATAATATCCCCGTTCATGTCACTTTGCTCAAGTTGGAGAAGTGCAATTCCTCTCCCTCCTCCCACCAGGTGTGCTCACCATTCCTGCCATGCCCATCTCTGTGGAATGAGCCTTTGGCATGTTACAAGACAGGGATTTGTGTGTCTCACCCAGCAGCAGCTGGCAGGGACCATCTCCCAGGGGCAGGTTTTGGGCACCACCAGCTCTGGCAGAGCACAGAACTCACCAAACACTTCTTGGAGAGGGTGATGCTCACCACAGCCCAACCAAGCACCAGTTATCCCCACGTGCTGCACCTCCTGCTCCCAAAAAACCCCTCACATCCATGGCTGTGGGGTCCATGGCAGCAGGATGCTGCTCCTGCAGCAGGTGCCAGCATCCCGAGCTGCCTTTCTCCAGGCTGACTACAAGAGATGCTTGACATTTCTGAGCTGAGGCATTTCAGAAATGACAAACGGGCTTGCAATCAAACTGGAAACGTGTGCACAAACATCTCTGATCAGGCTGGGAGCTGCCAGGCTTAGAAGCTGAAAGCCGAGCATTTCTTCAGTAAAGCAAAATAAAATGCAATAAAATTACATCATTTATTCCAGAAATACTTATGGCAATGCAAAACTRCTGCAATCCTCGGGGCTTGCTTTTATTGTTTGGTTGGTTTTTACTTTTAAATACTTCATAAAGTGTTTTGRAGGCCAAAAGCACCCAAAGGGAAGGGTTCTAAATTGAAATTTTCTCTAAAGAAAAAAGGTGAAATACCTATTGGAAGTCCACCGTATTTAGTTGTGTCACTAAAAAAGCAACTACCAGCAGCAATGTGTTTTGGTGACACCAATGTGTGTGGTCTCACCAWCGTAGAAAATGCAAGACTTTATTCTCCTCCTGGTGAATATTGACCCTGGCTTTGCTTCACTGCATATTTGCCTCTCGGGTCAATAAATCATCATGTTCATCTCAATAGAAGTCAGTATCTGCTTATTATTATATTAACCTTTCCTGGGCAGATAACAGTTGGTTTTCCCCTCTAATAAGATATTGCACAAATTGACTAAGCAAGAAAGATTCCTTTGTGATTGGACTTTTTCACTCCCAGCATTCTTGCTCCGTTTGAGGCTTGTGGAGCAGCACCCATTTCATGCACCACATGGAGCTGTCTTTCTCCTTCGAGCRGCTTTCAGAGCACAGACTGAGCCCCAGGAAAAGCCCTGGGATATCTGGGAGATACACATCCACAGAGCCTGTCCTCTGGCCAACAATGTAAGGAAAAACGCTGCATCGTTTGGTCCTGCAAGAGGTCAGGCTTTCATCCTGGCCAGGTATTAGCACGAGCCTTCACAAAGCACCCAGCACAAAGAAAGGGAGGCTCAGCCAAAATTTGGGAAGAAAAGATATGYGAATTTGCGAGGAAGGATGGCTAGGCAGAAGGACAGATGGAAAGCATGAGGAGGAAGGCAGAAGGAAAGAAGCCTGGCACACRGGAATGAAAAGGGGCTCTTCGTTATGGAGAGAAAAGGGCACGTGCTGAAGTGGAGCCCAGACTGGGTTCCCCCACAAAGGGTAGAGAGGACAGGAGATACCTGGTGGGGCTGTGCCTGCTGCCCCCCTGTCACCAGTTTTGGGGATTACAGACAGCGTGGCACTCCTTCAAAAGTGCAGAAGACAGCCTTGACATCCTGGCAAATTCCTGCCTTCAATAAAAAGCAGTGACTTGCAAGGCTGTGTGTGAGATATGGYGACACATATGGCTGGCACGGTGTCCTACATGCTGCCTGAGCTGCCACCAGCCACCTCACTGCCTGCAAAGCTCCTCAGCTATTAAAGCCACACRATAAAATGTAATTTGCCTTTATATCTTAAGCTCAAAGGCGCCTTTAAATTTGATATATGCACTCCTTCCCTGAAATGTAGATTTTAACGGTGCTTCTTTCACATGCAAGTGCTGCCCACAGGTGCCAGCCAGGCTTTCTGTACAGGGGAAACTGAACGCTGGTAAAACTCGGTGTAAAACATTTATCATGTTTCATTAGACTAGACTGGAACAGAATGAAATGTGTGTCATTAATCCGTTGGTCTGTGCATATCTGCCCAGTGAGGGGTGGTTCACCTTGGGTTCCTGCTGGGAGTGAGACTGGGGAGAGCTGAAGAGCAGGGGAAAGCTCGAGCTTTTGTGGAAAAGACTGAACGAGAAGGATGCTGGGCCAGAGGGCAGGGAAGAAACAGCACAAAGTCATTCCCATAATCCATATCAAATACCCCTGGAGTCTGCTGCTGGATCCAAATACGGTCCCAAACATCCCTCTGTTTATAAACACTCACTTCCAAAAGCTTCTGAGCTGCTGAACAAAAACAAACACCAGCCATGACATGAGATAAAGAGGAAATGTGCCAGAGTAAACCCTGCGGTGGGAACAAAGCCTGGGAGAGCAAATACTGAGCCCCAGGGGAGAGAGGCTGTGGAAAGCACAGGGAAAGGATGCTCACAGGTGTGGCAGGAACACCGATGGCCCCACGGAGGAGGAAGAGCTCCACCAGGTTTTCCAGCAGCGTGGAGAACCAGGATGAGCTTCAGAGCTTGGCAAAACCCCCCTCTGAAAGGCTCTGGGCTTTTCACCTCAAAATCCACCAGAGCTGTAATGCTGGGCACTTGGGCTGAATGGCTGCTGCCACCATGAAATCCAGGCTAATCCTGGCAGATGCTGAAGCCCTGGCAGCAGATGGCTGAGCAGCAACTGCTCCTCCTTTCCTGTGCTGGAATAAAGCTTGGCTTTGAGGCATCCCACTTCACCCAAGGTACCCAACTTCTGTAGCCAGGGAAGCCCTTCCAGATTCCAGAGTGCCCCTTCACCAGGGGAAGGGTGGGCTACAGCCAGCTCAGATAACCTGGGAACAGCAGTGATTCACTCATGGCGTGGAGAGGGCAGCATCAGACACCACAAGAGACCACAGGGGAGGACAAGGTGCCACCACCTCGTGCCAGCCCAGGCTTGCTCCTTGGAAAAACATTGCTAGACATGCCCAGGGACAGGAAAAATTCCCGCACAGGGAATGACATCATTTCACCAGCTTCCAGCCTTTGGAATGCACCCATCCTACCTCCCAAACCCAGGCCTGAACAGGTCAGAGGGTGAAGGGCACCTGTAATACAGGGCACGTTTCATCATGGCCAGGAGGAACCCAAGCCCTCATCCCAAGGACAGGGGGCTCCCAATGGGAAGGGAATGGCAGCCCGTGCTCTGTGGCACCACACGGGATGATGGGCACACATCCAGCCCAAAAAACTTTTGGCTTTTTTTGTCTTGTTTTTCACGTGATGGAATTGAAGGGTTTCCTGCTGTGCTCTGAAAAGGGCAGAAACAATAACCTTTGCAATTAGCACTTGGCAGAACAAGCTCCTGTCCACAATAAATTAACGGAACCAATTAGGGAGGAGGGGAAATCATCAGATGCCATAAGGTAAATCCTGGCTCTGCCAGAGTGCAAGCAGAGGCTGTTCCAGAGCACAGCCACTCTGGGACATCCTGCTGGCCCCGAGGAGGGGCAGACAGAGGCTTCCTCCCTGTGCCCAAGCTTTGTCCCAGCCAAGGGAGGGGTGGGAAGCCAAGCCACCACTTCCATTTGAGACCTGTCACATGAAATTTATTGTCATGKTCTCACCTTACTGGTGGCAACCACATCCCAAAGGGGCCTCTCAAGCAAAGGGGGTCACAGACCAGTCCCTGAAGTTCTCAGCTGGGATGTGATGGGTGGATGAACTGTGTTAGAACATTTCCTCTTGGCTTTGTTTGCTCCAAGACCTTCAGTTCCTCCCTGTTGTAGCTTCTGTCTGTAGGACACAGAGGTTCCTTTCCTGCCACTCCCTGCCAGGGGGGCACTGAGGAGCATGCCTGGTGTCCCTTCAAACCCATCAGCTGCTGGTGGCCAAGAGCTGCAGCCAGTGCCCCYACTGAGAGATCACCAGGATGGGGACATGTGCCAGAAAGGGTTCCCAAGGCTGAGCCATCCTCAACAACAAACCTGGCCTGAAATAATCAGAACGCTGGTTTTTCAGCCCCTACCTGGTCCAACATGCTCCATCCTTCTGTCCAGCTGAAGCAGAAAACTGTATCTTGGCTTTAGAARCACATTTGAGGCAGCATCCCGGGAAAGATCACTCTGGTGCTCTGCTCAAATTGACTTGGACATGAGGAAAGGCGTGTGCTTCAGGAAGGGAGGAAGGAGCCATAAAGCAGGCAAAGTGACAAACAGCAGCGTGTCAGGAAGGGGAGATGTGCCTGGTGGGCTCGGCAGWGATCACTCCCAGACCCATCTGTTGTCACCTCTTCATTAACGAGCTGGAAAAAAGAAGTAAAGAGCAAATAAGAGAATTGGCAGACTCTGCTGTATTGGGAGGTGATGCCATCCTGCAGTGAAGGACAGGGACATAAAACAAATGAGAAGACAGGCTAGAATTCAGGGTAGGGAATAAAGAACAGTGAGAAATACATCTCTCCACACAGATTTACAGAGGGGATCAAAACCATWCAGGCAACCAGAAATTCCCCTCTGCAAAGCCTYCTGGTATTTCAGATTAGTAGGTGCTGTTAAACAAAAGCCAAAACCATCCCCAGAAGAAAGTGAGTGTCCCTGGTTCCAAGTATCAGACAATTATTTACTGCTTGCTGGGGATTTTTCTCTCTGAAAGGAAGTTCATGAATATTTCAGACAGCAGGGACATGAAGATCTGCCCCCATGAACATTTCCACAGTCACCCCGAGGGAATTCAGTCCCATCACTCATATCCAAAAAGCCTGGGGATGGGCACTTGGTCTCATTTCATAACCTCAGAGTAAATCCAACTTCAGCTCCCAGGCTTTTCCTCTTTCCTTCTCCTCAGAATCCCTTTTTTCTTTAATAGGAGTTACATAAACACTAGACWCCCAGAAGCACTGCTGGAGGAAAACAGGAATACTCACAGAGCCTCCAGCATCCCTCTCCAGCCAGCAAAGCTCAAAGGACCCAAAAAATGAATTCATGCATCCAGAAAAACCCAGARATTCTTAAGGAGACTCCACTGACTGCATGCAAAAGAAAACCACAATGAGCAGGGATTGGGAATGTTGTTTTTAAAGCCACATTCAAGGTGCRAGAGCAAGAGGTGCCTTGATGGTTCACCTGGGGATCTCCTGCAATTCACTGGTTGTGAACAGAAGAACAAGATTCAGACAAGAAAGATGCACACACAAACAAGAGGGATAGGAGGGCTGAATAAACACACAGCTCTGGGGTTTCACAGAGGCTACATACAGATATATCTCTTTTTTTTTAAGTAGATGTACAATATTAGGTGGATGCAGAGAYGCTCAGAAATCTTTGAAGATGACCTGAAGAGGTCTCAGAGTGAAAAATCACCCTTCCCAGAATTTTTTCCTCTTTCTTCCTTGCTTTCTCCTCCTGGATTAGAGAGCCAGCACACYGGGCTATAAATGACCACTCAGCAACACTGGCCTTCTCCCAAGCCTTAAATTGTTTATAGCCCATTCCATCTGCACTTACAGCCTTGGATCTGCTAATCTACTTGCATCTCCTTTCTATGGCTGGGCTTTTTTTTCCTTTTAAACACCATCTTATCTAATCAACACCATTTGCATTGTGTGAAGTCTATACATGCTGCAGGAACCCAGTCAATCAGATTTAATACATCAAAGAGCTTTTTTCCTAAAGCTCAGCAATTTTTTTTTTTTTAATTTAAGCATGAATATGTGCGCTCAAAGCAGGGATTTGTGAAGATTCTGCAGGGCTGGGCTTTTTTCTCATTTTTAGGGAAAATTTTGGCTCCAAAGTGTGTCTGGAGTTTCTGTGTTCCTGCACCACATCTTGGGCTCCACTTCCCAACCCCAGAGCAGAGATGCTGCTGTGACCTTTTCCCAGGTGATCACCTGGGATTGGCACAGTTTGTGTGGGGGCAAGGAGAGGGACCAGAGCTCCAGCAGCACTCTGGAACAGGCAAGGACASAGCAGGGGCATGGTGGGAATGCCAGGAAAGCTCTGCACATACCCCACGTTCCCTGAACGGCTGGTGCAGAGGGATGGGAGCGGTACCAGAGAGGCACAGGCAGCCCTGATGGATCTCAGCTGATCTCCTCACTTCCCCTCTGGCTCCTGCTGCCCTCAGCCACTTGAGAGACACATCATCCCATAGGGCACTGGGAGGAGGGAGCCTTCCAGGCTYCTGCAGCTTGCTGGTTCCTGATTTATAAACGCTCTTCCCCTTCTGGTGCTGATTCATGCAGCAGAGAATGTTCCTTCTGCCCTCTGTGCAATTACTGAGCACAGACATTGGCTTTTAATTACRAGAATAAAGTTCCCATTCTAAATTAAATTCTTAGACGCTTAATAACCAAAGTTTTTTGGGGAGGGACTGTGATCCTACTTGCAAAGACCGACCACACAGACGCCTTTAAYTTGGCATATCAAACTGGGCACACGTTTGCTCTCATTCTCCAGAGTCCTTCCTCCATGCCTGCAATTTCTGCTCAGATTTGATCTCTAGTTTCCCTAGACTGCTGCAGAAATGCAGCTGAAGTCTGCAGGTTGTTCTCCAGCCCACTTCTGAAACCTGGTGGGAAARCAACTGTGTCACCTCAGCTTCTTCTGCCACTTCCCAGCTATGGTAGACATCAAAAGAGGGGCTTTGTCCAGTGCTCACACAGAATCCTTTGAAAAATTCACCCAAATCTGTGTGAAAAAGCAGATTTCTGCTGTTTAGTCATGGCACGACCAGCCCAGGGCTCTCTTTTGTTCTAGACCTCATCCTGAAGGGTTTGATTTATGAGCAGTGGCACCACAGCTTTTGCCTCTTGGATCTACCCTGAATGGAGAATCCCAACTGCCCCCTGTTGGGTGTTATTCTTCCTCTATCAACAAACAAAACAAAAGGAGAAAACACCCACATCCATGACTTATCCACCAACTCATTCACTCCTCCCCTACCACAGCTGAAATAACAACATCCCAAAGACATCCCAAGCCCACTGCTAAAATAACCCCATCCTAAAYACATCCCAAYCCCAYTGCTAAAATAACCCCATCCTAAAYACATCCCAAMCCCAYTGCTAAAATAACCCCATCCTAAATACATCCCAAYCCCACTGCTAAAATAAAGACATCCCAAAGACTTCACAGCCTTCTCCTGCCAGACCAGCTGAATCCCACCCTGGTGAGGGAGTGGTGTCCTCCTTTTCCTGGGAGAGCTGATCCTGAGTTTCAATTAAAGTGGATTTCCATAGACTGGAATCCAACAGGCTTCCAAATCATTCCCCCCTTTTTTCTGGGTGTCTTTGGTCACCAAGTTTTGTTTCTCTCTACAGGGAAGTCGCTCACTAAACCTGCCTGCTTATTTTAACCTCAGCAGCCTCAGTCCACTGCCATTTTGCCACCTGAGACCAAAAACCTGGAGTCCCTGGATCATTCAAAGCAAGATGCAATTAGCACCAATTCTGCCTGGCTCACTCCCTCCTATTCCACGTCTGAAGCTCCTTCCTTTGTGAGCTCTAATGCGTGTTTAATGTGCAACTTAATTATTTGATTACAACAGTGTAATTGTGTAATTGTAACGTATTGTGCAAGTTGGCTGGGAGGAGAGGGGAGACGTTTGCTGAGTGACGTGGGATCCACAGAACAACAGCRGCGTCGAGGAAACAGAAGAAATCCAACGAGATGATAATTGGAGGAATAGTTAAGAAAATGGGCACTTTGGAAAATGAAAAGTAGTTGGACTAATTTTTTTAATCTTCATAATTAATTTATTCTTCCCTCTTGTTGGGTTGTGCTCAGTGAGAAATTCCCTGCTCGTTGCCAAAGCACGAGYGAGCGTGGCTGTGCTGGAAGTGTGGGGCTGGGCAGCCTGTCCTGTCCCTGCCACATTCCCCCAAGGAAAACTCCAGATGTGCCCAAATTGTTCTCAGCTGGCCCTGGAAAAATGGTGGCAGAGCAAGCWCACAGAGGTTTTAGTGGATCAAAGGCACCCACAGCTCGGCCATGACCACGCACGAGCCGATGGAGCCAAACAGCTCCTATGGAATAACCCTGCCATGGAAACAGGGAGATGCACTGAGGGGCTCATGGAATTAATCACAGAGCTGTGATTCAAGTTCCTGGATGAGCCTCTGGGCCATCTCAGTGTGATACATTTGCTCTCCAGCATCTGAGATCAGAATGCTCCTGTCTTTGGACTTTGGATCA
Source organism: Alauda arvensis (assembly GCA_902810485.1). NCBI lineage: Eukaryota > Metazoa > Chordata > Aves > Passeriformes > Alaudidae > Alauda > Alauda arvensis. The sequence continues at coordinate 824,385 of CADDXX010000113.1, read as the reverse complement.
GAATGCTCCTGTCCACGGACTGAACCCAAAAATGAGGGGGAAATCCCTGGAAGACTTTGATCRAGGTAAGCAACAGACACAGGAGCTCACTGCAAGGACTGCAAACCACATCTTGGAGATCAATTCTGAGCCCAGCTCCATGAGCTCTCCAGTTTCTCCTGCTCTCCTTCAAAAGACTTTAATGACTCCCTGTCCTCCAGCAGCAAGGAGAGCCACATTCCCAAGGAGACCCACATTCCCAAGGACACCACATCAATAAATAAGAGGAGCAGCAGCTGAGACAGCCAGCTCAGCCTCCTCATCCCACATCTGGTGAGGCACAGTCTGCCTGCACCATCCCCAGTTTCTGTGGGAGACACAAACCCTCAGGAATTGTTTTAGGGAGGTCACTGGACCTGTTTCTCATCAGCAGGTGATGGATAACTGGGGAGGGCTCATACCAGTAACATTTCCACAGCAAGGGTTCCTCCCACAGCACTGGCAGCCCGACATGAGCCCCCATGGACAGACCTGTACCCAAATYCTGGCAGCTGCACACACACTGCCTTTGCAGGCTGCTTTACAGGTGACATTTCCACACAGCCGGGGCCCTTCCAGCCAAGTTTCTCCCTTGTGAAACAGCCACCCCAAGCCAAGCTTTGGCAAACAAACTGKGGCATCCTGACCCATTTCAAAGGCTGCTCTGGTCTGAGCACAAACTCTGGAGTGAGGAGCACTGAGACTCTTTCAGTGACAGCCTGTCCATCTGCCAGTATCCAAATAAGATTAAGGAGCAAACTCTGGGTTGTGGAAGTGGCCTCTCCACCAGTGACAGTGAGCTCCTGCAGCAATGCCAGCCTGGGAGGGATAGTGAATGGAACCAAAGAGTTGCAGTAATGCCCAGACTAAATTTGACAGAGTTTTAATTCATACTCTTAGATGAGACCCAATTTCAGTCCTTTTTCTCCCTGGGGTCTTTCACTGTGTTCACACCAGGGTTAACAGCACAACACAAYTACAATGGAAATCTTCCCTCCCCARTYTGCCCATGGAAAGAGCTGCAGGAATACCAGGAGGCTCCACCCTTTCCCAGAAAAAGATGTTTTGGGATTTGAATCATACACCACAACCCTCAAAAATTCTGCCATCCCCAAGCTTGCAGTGAGGCAAGGGAATATTTTCTACCMAAACAAGAAGTCAGCACTCAGAGATGATGCTTCAGGATAAAAGTGTTTGTTTGGTGGAGTTTACTTTTTAAAGAATGTCATCTGAAGSCAGAGCAAAAATATTTCTGGTTTACAATTAGAGAAAATAAAGATTTGTAAGCACACTCAGCTTCGAATAAAAAGGCAAAAAAGAGGATTTAATGGAATCCTAACAGAGCAGATTTGGCATATCCCACACATTCCATAGCTTTAGAATAAAAATGACAAACAAACTCTCTGTGCTGAAGCTTTCTYGCTGTTTGGCTGACTGCAAGGCAAAAAGAGGCTGCAGATTGGCCTGGGCCATCAAGGATTTCCAGAGCATCTCTCTCAGAAGCAATCAGRGCTCTCGGCTTTAAAGCCCACCGCTGATTCCTCTGCCATTCCAGAGGAATTCATTAACATTTTGCTCCTGGACAAGAGAGGAAAGACCTTCTCCTGTGGATGTGGGCAGCTGCTGGGCCCCCCAGCAGCATCCATCACCCAGCATGTGAGGTCTGGAGTTGCTGCCAGTGCACCGGAGTGTTTGTGTGCATTTCTGAGCGCCTCAGAGTTATGATGTTGTGCCAAGGCTTGTCTGGCTCTTCGGGGAGGTCACACAGACATGTTGTAATTCAACAGACGTGCAAGAAACACGATTTAGCATCATCTTTCCACCTCCCGACTACTCTCGCTCCAAGGAGAAGGAAAACAAAACAAAACGTTCACAATGCATCRGTGGCAGGTTCCCGGTCTCACAGCACAGCTGCTGCCCGTGCTGCCCAACACACAGGCAAAATCTGGGATGGGAGGAGATCTGGAGGTGCTTTTCCAGAGGAGTCAGCCTCAGGCTGGTGTGATCCCTCACAGCTTCCCTGCAGGGAGGGCTGGAAACCTCTGTCAGGGAAGGAAATCTGGATTAACGCTGCTTGTTAAAAGGGACAGAGGACGTGGTGGGCAGGACCAAACATCTTCTCTTCAGTGGAGGAGATGCATGCAGGATGTCAGAGAATCATGGAACAGCCTGGATTGGAAGGGACCTTAAAGCTCATCCAGTTCCACCCCCTGTCAATGGGCAGGGACACCTTCCACTGTCCCAGGTTGCTCCAAGCCCTGTCCAAGCTGGCCTTGGACACTTCCAGGGATCCAGGGGCAGCCACAGCTTCTCTGGGCACCCTGTGCCAGGGCCTCACCTCCCTCACAGAGAAGAATTCCTTCCCAACATCCAGTCTAACCCATYCTCTTGCAGTGGGAAGCCATTCCCCATGCACTCCAGACTCTTGTAAACACTCTCTATCAATTTTTCTTGTCAGCTCCTTCAGGTACAGGAATGTCCCAGTAATCTAAGATCAAAAAACTCAGTATGAGCTACAGCCTAGAATTGTGTGTGTGGACACTTGGCAATGCTCTGTCCCTCCATCATATCTCCTCAAACCCTTCACTGTTGCCAAAAAACTGCTAAAATTGGCACAGAGCCTCTCCCACGTTTTAGACCAGGTCTTTTTCACATGAGCACAGGTCACGAGCACTGCCAGAGAAGCCACAAGGCAGAGGGACGGGGACACAAGGACAAGAGGCAATGAGCACAAAACTGATGTCCAGGAAGAGGAGGAAGAACTTTCCCTGTGCAGTGACTGAGCACTGAGCAGATTGTCCAAAGAGAGTGGGGAGTCTCCCTCACTGAGGAYATTCCAGGAGCACAGGACCCGCTGTGCTCCCTTCCAGCCTCTCCCATTCTGGGATTCTGTGACATCCAACACATTCCTTGTAGCTGGAGAGTTAAGGGACCTCAAGGACAGGGAAGACCACAGAAATTACGGATTCTGATGCACTGGGAACACAAGTGCATCCCWTCCCATTGGGTTGGAGCAGATCTTGCAGAAAAATTAACCAGCTTTGCAGAGGCTTCACTGTCTCTGCTGGGAAGTGGTCCAAGATTTTACTGACAAAGCCCATAAGGGAAGTTCCTCCAGGACAAGCACACACAGAGGTACCACCCCTGCCTGAGGAGGGCTCCTCAATGCCACACCTGGAGAAGAAGCACCGCCATACTTCCACCAAGTTTCCTTGAACTTCTCGCTGAGTGTCAGAGGGATACTGGAGGGATGACTCCCTGCTCTCCTATCATCCTCCAAGAGAAGTTGGGGTGTTGTTTCTGGATTTCCTGTTGGTTCTTTGAAGCTTAGACTCATCAGACCTCTGCTCTCAGAAGAAAACCCACTGTCTCTCCTGCTTAGAGACTCCAATCCATCTTAACCATGCATGGCTCTGAAACATGGGAATTTTCCATTGCTCTAGGAATGTCCTGACCAGTTGCACCCCATCCTCTTCTCCCTCCTTCCCCGTTGTTGATGAGCCCCTCAGCCTCTCCTCTGCCCAACCCACAGGTGCTTAATTGAAAAAAATTACAACCCAACACTGATCCTTATGGAAAAGCAGCTTTCCATGTAGGCATTAAATATCAATTACACAAGAAGCCATGCAGTGCTTTAATTACACTCATGAAAAATCATCCCATTAATCAAGTTTCTAATCAGCTAATTTCTCATAAAAAGGTGGAAACTGTTATTTTATCGATTAACTCTTAACAGTCACCCAGATGAATCAACTCTACTTTTTTTTTTTTTTGGCGCATATGTCCCATTTTACAAAAGGAAAAATTCATCCTTTATCCGGGACTTGCCTGAGTGTGGAATGAGTTCCTTTCTTCTTGTTTCTGGCAGTGCTGTGCTTCCCTCTGGGACTTGTGGTTGGAATGTGAGCTCCTTGCTCTCGCTCCCAGCATCCAACATCTCCGTGGAAAGGGTGCTGTCATCTTTCAGAGCTCTGGTTTGGGAGACTGGGCCCACTCCAGATCAAAAAGACCTGCAAAAACGGAGGGTGATACAAGAAACAGCCTTGCCTTTTGAGGGGAGATGAAAAGAGCTCTGCTCACTTAGTCCAGCAAAACAAAAGCCAAGRAGGGACTGGGCTGGGGTCTGGAAATACATGGAGGGCTGGAGAAGGGAAAAGGGAGGGAAGAAAATAGGGGGGAAAGAGCCATTCCAGGCAATGAACAAAGCAGCTGGGAATTAATGTAAGCTGGAGTTTAGAAACACATGCTGAGACTTTCTAACAGGCTTCCCTTGGGAGTTGCTGGGCAAAATCTAAAAAAGGGTTTTTTTGCATAACTCAGGCTCCTGCAAGGCACTTGCAATGGTTGGGAAGGAACATCAGGCTCCACGGAGCCTGTCCTGTCTTCACASAGGGTTTTCTGGGATCCACAGCCAGCCCAGACAAGAAGCCACTTGATTAATTATTGCCTCTGCTGACTTCTCCCACCTACTGCTCCGTTCAACCCCAATTATTCAGGATCAGCTCCTAACAATCTATTGAAGAGGTACAGCTTTTCATTTGCATAAGCAGTTTCAGCCAACACAGTCTGCTGAGACAGAAAATACACACTGAATATTTAGCAAGTCTGATGGCATTTCGAGAGCATGTGACGGCACACAACTGATGACATCATGCRTTTCTTCTGTTTCCTGAAGCTGAAGTCAAAYGTGGCCCAGAACTTCACCCAAAACYGATTGGTTCAGGGTTTAAAAAGTAATTCAAATAAAGAAATTCATGCAGAGTGTTTTTACAGAGTGTTTCTGGATTTAGATGCAAGTCCCAGAGAACACCAYCCAGCAATGTGAAATTTTGTACAGATCTGCAAAATTAGATGCAAAGTCCTGGTGTAGGAACAGAGATTAGAGACAAGCATTTCTCTCCTCCTCCTGGGAGAGGTGCAACGAGCTGCTCTGCTGAGGTCCCAGGAGGGCTGGAGCCACAAACCCACTGTCAGATCATATAATCCCAGCCTGCCCTTCCAGCCTGGCAGGTGCCTGGGGCACAGCTGTAGGAGCATGCCCAGGTTTTGGAGAGACCAGCTTTGTGCTGGGAYTGCCTCCTGAGTACTCATGAGSAGAGATGTTYCCAGAGCAATRCGGGGKTTTTTTGGCTGTTGTGACCTCTCCTCCAATATCTGAATATCCCTCACCTGGGGTGGATCAGGATCGGTGCAAAAGTCTCCAAGTGCCCTTTCCCCTGTGCCAGGGCTCTTCTAGCTCTGTTCCATACATTCTACAGCAACTTGGAGCAATCTCCAGTCCATTAAAGGATGCCCCACAGGGTATGACCAGTCTCTAGGAAGGGCAGCCAGCAGCACAAATCTGGCTGAGTGTCACATGGCCTCACACAAACACAATCCCTTTTCAGCTCCCAAATCACAGAATGGGATAATGGTTTGGGTTCAAGGGACCTTAAGGACCATCCACCATCCCAGGTTGCTCCAAGCCCTGTCCAACCTGGCCTTGGACACTTCCAGGGATCCAGGGGCAGCCACAGCTTCTCTGGGCACCCTGTGCCAGGGCCTCAGCTCCCTCACGGGGTTCCTTGGCAATATCCCATCCAAACCTGCCCTTTTCAGCATTAAGCCATCCCCCCTTGACCTGTCACTCACATCCTTGCCAGAGGTCYCTCTCCAGCTCTCTTGGACAGATCTCCCAACCCTATTTATTTCTCCCGTGCATTTGGTGCTGCAGTAGCACCCCAGCATTGGCAGGAACRCCCCGGGAAGCTGCAGACACACAAATTCCCCTTTGCCTCCATCCCACAGGGAGTGGCCTCCCCTCTCTCCTGCTCTGACTCCCATCTAACAGCTGCAGAAGAAGCAGTTAAAGCACGGGCAGCACACAGCAGCACAGCAGCAGGGGATGGTGCAGGACAGAGCAGAAGCTGGGCCAGCAGCTGGGATGGGGAACTGCCAGCGGAAAGGGCGCAGGGTGAAAACAGCCTCTGCCATGGGAGGGACAGCCTCACAGCCCTCCCAGCTGCTCTGGGGTGATGTCAGATGGGTCTGACGAGTCTCATGTGCAAAGTGGCACCTGCACTGAACGGTCACATCCAGCAGGCCTTGGGGAAATCCAGCTGGGAAAGGGCTGGCACCTGGAATGACCCTGCTGGCAGCTTGTTCCAGCTATACCCCCTCAGGCACTGCGTGAGGGGTGCTGGGCACTGATGAGATCTGCTTGGGGTAAAATAGAGATCAACAGCGGGCTGAGAAATACAACAAATCCCTGAGGCTGTTCCTGGTATCCTCAGATCCCCCCTGTTGCCTCTGTAGTTGTGTCAGGGAAAAGTTCTGTTCCTTGTGTGGACCAGAATCCTGTCCGCATTGAAAAAGGACAGGACAACAGCCCTCTCCACCGATTTTAGCTGACAGGAACCAGGAAATCTTTCCAATACCTGTTGGCTCTGGGGGGAAAAGGACCATAAATCTGCACCCGATTGCTCCAAAGCCCTGCCGTGCATCCCCACACCCCCACCCTGTGCTCCCAGCCTCTTTCAATACCGCAGCGCTGGAAGGAAAACCACAAAACCATCCCAGAGAAATCTTCCCCCAAAGAGCTCAGTCTCCCGAGTCTGTGAGGAATAATAAATGCCCCCCTGCGCCGTTCCCTCCCTCGGGAAGCCTTGTTCAGCCTCGGGAGCGCTTTCACTTGTGTGGCCCGGGCCAGCATCCCCCAGCAGGGGATTGAAGGAGGGGGCAGCTCTGCAGGAGCACAATAGGCAGCGGGAGGGAGGGACGGGGACAGGGAGGAATGCTGCAGGCTTTGCCAGGCAGCGCTCAGGGCGGGATGGAGGGACGGCAACGAGCCGGCTCAAAGCGCCAGCGCAGCCGGAGCCGCTTGATTTATTCCCCGCCGCCGCAATTATTTATTCATAAATTAAACAGAAAGAGGAGCGAGGCCGGATGCCTGCTCGGAGGTGGCGTTTGTGGGAGGAAGGAAGGTACAACGACCCCACCCAGGGATGGCGGTGTGACACTTCTCCTTCCCCAGGCGCAATCACAACCTCGGATTTAATTATCTTAATGGGAACGGGGCTGGAAAAAAAAAAAAAAAAAAAGCCGAATGCAGGAGCAGACACTTTTTCTCAGGCAAAGGCTTCTCCTGATGCCCAGCAGCAGTCTCAGGCTCACTGTGCCTGCTCCCTGGATGTCCCCTCATCCCACATCCTTTGGGGAAAAGCCACAGACTTTCAGTCCCACTGTTCTTCTCCTGTCAGCACTAAGAGTGCTCTGTGAAACGCTGCCCACAGGGCTGACAGGGCGGTGCTCCTCTCCTCATGCCCTTCCCTGAGATGTGCCCCAGCCACATCCAGCCCTGCCAGCCAGGAGACCCCACCTGGGGACACTCTGACCAGCAAGGACAGGCTTTGTGTCAGGGAAGGAGTGAAAACTCCCCGGGAAACAAAGAGAGAACAATKAAATGAAACAGCTCGCTGCCACGCGATCAATGCCATTGAATAAGAGATTTTCAGGCCAAGCCTTGTGGGTCTCAGAGACAGCCTGAACAAGSGAGGAAGGATTTGGACAGATGATCAGTACCAATGAACCCAAGCACAGCCTCCCAAGTGCCAGGAGTTGCTCTGGGGTCTGAAGACAGCACGCTTTGGGGAAGGGTATTTGCCTGCTGGCTCTTTGCCGCTCAGGAATCTCATTTTCCAGGATGTCAACAAGGCCAGGAGGGCCAGAACTGTACATCTGCCTTTTAGTGACAGCTGAACTACACGAAATCTGGCTCTGGGGCTCTTGGAAAGCACAATAAATACCGTTAAGACTTGCAATAAAACTGCTCTGCTTGGCAACAGGAGGCTTTTCTTATCCACCACTCTTCCGTGCTCCTTCGTYTTGGCTCACCAGGAGCCAGGCTTTGGAGCCCAGCCTTCCCCCAGCACCTCACACGTGAGCACATCAGCTCCCTGCCCTTGGAGAAGGAGAGAACGAGGTCCAGCTGAGCCCSAGGCAGCTCGACCATGCCTGGCATGGGGCAGAAGAGCCCCTCTCTGCAAGGTCTCCCCAGCCCTCTGAGGAGCTGAGGAGGGGCTTCACCCCAAACTTGTGTGATCCCAACCCAGCAGGCASGAGCCTGGCTCCATGCTCTTATACAAATGGGCCTGCCAATCATAAGTGGATTTAATCTTCTCAGAGCAGGGGAATAAAGAGGTGAAAAAGCCCTTGTGGGTCAGCAATCCCTGCAAGGGACACCTACTGCAACTCCATAGGGATCCTAAACAAATGGCACCCCTTGTTCCAGCTGGAGCAGCTCAGAGGACAGACCCCTGCAGTTCCCAGTGGCGAGGAGGAGGCTGGCCCATCCCAGCACCAGCAGGGCAGTTAAACCACCGTGCTCTCCCACTCCTGTCAGTGCTGCCCCAGGCTGAGCAGCTCCCCCAGCTCTGGCCATTCCAGAGCACGGGATTTAAATATTGAGCATGTTTAAATATTACATGGGGGAATTAATAATAAATAGAAGGAAAAATAATATTTCCCTCTAAGTGGGGACATCACTCACAAAAACAGAAGAAGCAAGAGGAGCCTGTTCCCAGGGCTGYAMAATGCCACWGSCTCACTTCCCCTTTGTCACCACAGAGTCCTTCAGAGAACTCATCAGTGACTTGAACCAAGAAACAGGGCTGGTGACGAGAGAAGGGTTCCCTCTCCAAAACCTCAGCAGGGTGCAAACCCTCACTCTCAAGCCCAAAAACTCCTTCTCTCAAAACTGCGCCCCAAACCTGGCCCTTGTGCAAAGAGGAACCAGGCAGGATGGGCTCCCCAGGCTCCCCACCCACACAGAACCAATCCGTACCTGCTAGAGGAGCAGGAGATGTGTTTCCATGTCCTTAGGATGGCACAAAACGTCTCTGAGTCATCCTGAGTCATTTCTGAAAGCTACTAACATCTCCTTTCCTTGCTCCTCTGGAAGCTCCCTCCCAACATCTGCCATGCTTCCATGGCTGAAGAGGACAAGGAGAGCACATCCCTCCTGAGGATCAGACACTATCACACACACACACAGAGTGAAATTCAGCCTTCAGCCCATCTCTGAAGCCCAGCAGAGGTGGGAGCAGGCAGCCTCTCCTGGAAGGATCTCTCTCCAAAGCTCCTGCAAACGGCTCCACACACTTTAGTGACAGCATAATTGTACATTATCTCCTACAATTTCACTCTGACTATTCAGGGGACAATACAAAGAGCAGAGAGACTGTAATATTCATATTGACATTCCCCCAAAAAGCTGATTTTCCTGGTAAAGCCCTTGTCTTATGAATATGGAAAGCTGCCTGGAGGCTTTGCTCGAACGCAGTGTGTTGGTGTTTAATCAGAGGAGGTGGAGCAGGAGCAGCTCCTGCWCAGCAACAGCCCAGCACTTTTTAGGATGTGCAAGACATTCTCCATTTCCATGGACAGTTCTGTTTACAATCCCTCCTTTAAAACAGCTTATAAAAGATTCACTCTGCCTCAGTGTTTGAAACAAGAGTTACTCAGAGAACAGGATTCYGTCTGCTATTCCTTCCCCCTGGGAATTTCTAATGAAAACCATTTTTTTGTCTCAACTTTTCTGTAAGAAAGAAAAAGGATTTTTTTTTTCTTCTTCCTTGGTAAAAAAAGATTTAAATACTTCAGCCACAGCCCAACATTCCATGAATTGGAATGACTGACTACAGAGAAGAGGAAGCAAGGGAAGAGCTGGAGAAGGGAAGCAGGGCGTTTTATAGACTGAGTGACCTCCAGAAGTGAGCCAAGTTTTTGTTGGAAATACAGTTTCTATGACTTTACCTGTATCTTCTGAGGGCATCTTCCACTGAGTTGACTTGGAGGACAAGGAAAGGCTTGGGCCAAACAGCAAAAAAGAACATTTCTTTTTTCTTTCCCCCTATTTCCCCCTCAGGGTGAAATCCATGGAATCTTGTTGGATTTTTGTTCAAGAGTTCAGCCGAGTCGTGACTTCCCCCACGTGATTTTTCTCCACAGTCCCTGGATCTGTCTCCACACCCTGGTTGGACACCCAGCTCCAGGGCTGCTGGATCCCACCCTGACATCCACAGGGAGGATATTCCCCACAGCTCCCTCACTTCCCTCTCTGGATGCAGATCCTGGCAATGGATTGTTTCCCTTCAATGCTGCTGCAGAGAAAGAAGAGTCTGATTTTGACAGATTTATATTTAAACTCTCTTTCTTTCTTTCTTTTTTTTTAATTCATTTAAGGGTTTCTGTTTACCTTCTGGGTAGAACTCTAAGTTCACCCACAGAAGCAGCCACTGAACCATGGAAAACAACAAAAAGCAAAGGATGTACTAAAAACAAAAAATCCATAGTATCTGTAATATCTCAATTAAGGGAGCATAAGTATTGAAGCCTGAAGTATCTTGATAATCTGAACCATCAATTCTGACAGCACAAGGTGCCACTACCAGAGCTGGGAAAAAATCTTGGCCTTTCAGTTCACGAGCAGGAAATCTCTCTCACCCTGAAAAGACAAAAATAAGAACTACATTAAACAACTTTTATTGTTTTTAAGTTCTGTCAAGTTTTAAAACTTATTATTTTAAGTTCTGTCAAATTCCACATTTTTGGTTTGACAGTCTACGTTTTGGCTTCCTACTGGTAAAACTGGTTTTTTCCTGATCCCATGAGCATTCTGATTTGTCAATATTGCTGGAAAGGTTTAAAAGAAAAGATTTTTCCACTTCCCTGAGCTGGCCAGTTCTCAGGGATTCAAGGATCTGGAGTATAAAAGGGGTAAGCGAACTTCTGGTCATGGGCCAAATCTCAGGGTGTAGGGCAAGAAAATCTTCACAGATAACACCAGTGAACTAGAAAACATCTTCAAAGATGGTCAAACACTTCCTCAAAGAGGCTGGGAATGGGAATTCTGGGGAATAGTCATGGTTCATTTTGCTCTTTCACTCCAGTTCCTCCCTCTGAGGAGCAGCAGAACAGACAGCATTGGTATTTGGAAAGCTTTTTTGGTTCTGCACCCATGAGTACTTTGGACAATCCCCTTCCAGAAGCTAAATCCTTCCATTTGATATCCTTCCAGGTCAGCGGCCAATCTGTCACATCCCTGGTGTGACCTGGCTTTTTYGGGAGCCAGGAAGCCACAGGGAAGYGCTGCTTTAATCCCTGCAAAGGGCAGGGCTCGAGGCAGTGGCTGAAGAGCACAGCTCCTTCCTCAGCACCTGAAGTTCTGTGCCAGTGATTCCAGGCAGGAGAAGGGGCTTTCTTCCTGGGCATGAGAAGAGGTTCAGGATGTAGAGGGCATCTTGCTCATGGCTTCAAAACCAGGACAAAGACAGATCTTCCTGGGAAAGGGCAATGAGTGTCACCAAGAGCAAGGAAACGCTTCCAGCCTCCTGGCTCCAAGGCTTGGCAAAGCTTCCCCAACCTGCCCGAGTCCTGCCAGGCTCCCCACAGCTCTCACCGCCTGCTCCWGCCCCTGACTTCAGCCCAGGCAAACTCCATTGTCCTGTGGCTGGGCTGGACCTGCAGGGACCTTTCCCCAGGTCACGCTGGACTAGWGCTCTTCACAAGGAGAAGTGAGGGATTTTGTCTGTTCCCATGCTGAGCTGGATACTGGGGCCACCCACCCAAGCGCAAAGCACAAGCTGGGCCTGCCCAGGAGCCATATGTCAGCAATGGGAAGGACATTCCAACCCTCTCACCATGGAAATTGTCACTCTCTGCCTCCTGGGCACCAGTCACACTCATCCAGCACAGCTCCCAGGGCTCCCTGGGACGTCAGCTGCCAGCCAAGGACACAGCCTCCACTCATCCACTGCTCTCCCTGGAGGTGAGCTGAAAGGCAGGAACCAAACAACCACCAGGAATTCACATCAGATGCTTCTGCCTCTCTCCAGCCTTAATGCAGCAGTGGGCACTGTGGGAGCAGTAACAGCAGCTGACCCTTGGCATTCCCTAGGGGATTGATTCCACAGGGGCCACCAGCACTGCTGGGTGCCCAGCACAGGGGCAGAAATCCCTCATTCTGGGCCACCAGCACTGCTGGGTGCCCAGCWCMGGGGCAGAAAYCCCTCATTCTGTTGGCMCACAAGGGTGTGAGTGCTTCTAGAGTGGTGCTGAGACCTCTCAGCCCCAGGCAGCTGCCCACCCCTCCATCCCAGCAGCAGCAGGTTTTTCCCAGAGCTGCTCCCAGCAGCTGAGCCTGTCAGAAGCACCTGGCCTCGAGCCACCTGGGTTAGTGCTGCATGCTGGAGGATGAACTCGGGAGCCCGAAGCACGGCTTCATTTTATTGCAATAAAGAGGAATCAAGCAATGACAAGGCGAGGGGTGAGCGATGGGGTAATGGGAGAGCTGCCACAGAGCAGAGCCAAAGGACACCAGCTCCTCCTGCTCTCTGCCTTCAGCTGCTGATTGGAATTGCCTGTGGAAGCGCCAGGCTCTGAGGAGAAAGCTGTCACTGAAGGACTAAATCATGGGCAATTTATGCTCAGCCTTTGAGCCCAGCAGCTTCCTCCAGCTATGGAATTAATGAGAGCCCCCCCCGGCCCTGCCTGCTCCCCACCTGCCCAGCCAGGCTGCACCCCTGCTCTGAAGTGCCCCCACCATCAGTGCTGCATCACCAGTGCTCGCTGGAATTGCCACCAAGGAATATTGCCAAGCAAACAGGGCATTTGCTTTTATCACAAGGGAAAAGTGGCCCTGCCCACACAGACACAGCTCTGCTCCAAGGAGAGGCTTGCAAAAGGTGAAGCCCTGAGGTTTGCTGGCAGGATGAAGGGGTCCCCCAAGGCAGGTTTGGTTTTACAATTCCTTGGCCAAGCACATTTTCATGGTACTGCACTCTTGGCGCTACTGAGCTCCCAAGCAAGCTCAGCTGACCACTTACCCTCAGTTAGGAACATCTCCTGGCTCTCTCAACAGCAGGGCCCTTCAGCAGAGAGACCAGTATCCCAATATGGCACAAGGTACGTGCAGAAACACAAGAGGGCTGCCAGACTCCAGCTCCACTCCCTSCAAGATTGTTTCAGCTGGGATGCTCCTTGAACTGGAACCAGAGAAATAATTTGCCAGTGAGAAACCCAGACCTTCAGGTGCAATCCAGGTATCCATCCTAATTCAATTTTCCCGAAGAAGCAGAGTGTACCAGGACAATCAGAAAAGCAATCTGTAGTTTTTCTCRGATGCCTCACAGCAGCCCCAACGGAAGAACCATAAATGAGATATCCTCCCCCACATCAAAATGAGATTTTAGCAAAGCCCACCTCCACAACAGATTAATAAATCTGCAGACAGTTTTTGCCAAAAAAACCCCAGATCCAAATTCCCTTAGAAACGGGGGAGAAGAGGATGAGAACCCATTTTGTAACCTCTCTGTCTGATACCAGTCCCTACAAACAGCCAAGTGCACCAAACTTCAAAGGGGTTGAGAGAGGATCCGACATTCGCTTCCCTATCATTTTTGTGCACTTTGGATTTCACTCCCACTGAGGCACCCACGGTGCCCAGCTGGCTGAACAAGAAGTTGATAAGCCTGGGGTATCACCAGTTCAGTGTGATAATCACAGTAGGCATGGCCTAGCAAGGAGAAGGACCACAGGGAAACCAGCATCATCCCCCATGGACCCCACGATGGAGCCCCCTCCTCTTGTCTGTACCATTCCTTTCCAAACTGGATATCAGCACTGCCTGGCTTCTGTGGGCCCTGGGAGGAAGGGGAAACACACTCAGCTGCCCAGGCACTGCGCTCACAGGAGCCAGGCAGGCCTTTCACCCAAGCAGCACATTAAATATAAAAGAGGAGTCGCCATGGATGTTAATGTATGGCATCAGGATTTATTCCCCCCTCCTGTTCTCAGCACCACGTGACAACATTAATTAAATGTGTTTCTGACCCTGCTGCGCTTCTTTAAATATTTGCCATTCTCCACAAGCAGTGTTTGGTTAATGAAATGAAATTAATGAGCTCATTAGATTGTGCAGTAATCTTTCAGATGCGAGCCCAGCGCTCGGAATCGCTGCTCCCTTTCTCCGCTCTCGCGCTTTAACGCGGCGCATTCAGCTCCACAAGCAACGGCTGAGCAGGGCAGCAATCAATTAACAGGGCAGCAGCCACAGGAAGGGGAAGGAGGAGACACCAAGGCCAAGGAGAGGCAGCTCGGTGACTTTCCCACGGGAGCTGATCCCGAGGTTCCGGGCGGTCCCTGGCACACAGAGCTTCGTTTGGCMGATGCTTCTCCAAGGTGAGGATCAGCTACAGGAGCCTGATGTGGCAGGAGCTGAATCCATGCCTACATCCACTCCGATTTGTATGGCAAAGCCAAGAAGCCTTGGGAAAGAAGAGCTGGGCTTAAAAACGTCCAGATATGCCTTTAACAGCAGCCCTGGCTCTGGCTGAGACACAAGGGCCACACTCCAAACTGGCCAAGGCCATGGGAATGTCCCCCACCAGCGATCCCTAAACCTCTTCCTGGAGCAAGGAAAGCCCATGGGGCCCATGTCCCTCCACCAGGCAGCTCCCCACAGTCCCTTTGATGGTTACTCACCCTGATTCCCCCCTTGCTGATCCAAACAACCCTCTGCCATCCAGCCTTTCCCACATTTTCCCCCAGGTCACAGCAGAATCCAAATCCTGGTGTCCACCACTGCAGCAGAGCCCCAGGAGCAGCAAGGGAGGCTCTTTGCCTTTGGGCTGCACCAACTCAACACGWTTCCCACCTTTTTCTTTTGGAGCAGGAAGGATTCTCCCCAGAGCAGYGCTCTGTTTTCCTATTGTCTTGTGAAGCTTCATCAAAGAATTRTCTCAGATCAAAGAGTCTCCACAGCAGCACAAAAATCCCCCCACGGGCAGGGAAAGGAGGAGGGGGGTGGACAATGAGACAAAAAACGCTCCAGTAAATCTCTTTCCAAGAAATCACACGGGGGTAGTTTCTGCATGCACACAAACCCCACAGCTCAGAGCCTGTGTTAGCTATGGTGACTCCCAAYAGCTCCAGAGGAATTCCGGGTAGGAAATGTATGCAAATCAAATTCTCTCCATGGCTGTACTTGCCAACAGACTGTATCACAAAGCTTTATCAGGCTCCTGCCCCTGGGCTTTTGTCGTTTACTTTTTAGCCCAGGAGTCACATGCTGGTGAGCCAGGCCTGCTGGGATAAAGCAAGAGGGTGATGAGCACAGCCAGGAGGGAGCAAGAGGAAAGTTGAGTCACTGAAAAATCTCCAGATCAAAAAAGGAAATTATACCCCAAATCCCCCCMAAAAAAAGCCTCGAGGAAAGCAATGCCCCAACCACTATTGCAAARCATTAGAAAAGGAAAACATCTTMGGTGATGTCTCCACCACTCACAGGCGGCAGGACCAGAGATAGAAAACCCAAACTAACRCTCATCAATTGCACCAACCTCCTGCACCCAAAAGATGATCTCAGAGGACTCTTGAACTTTCCCCCTTCTGCATCTCACAGGATTGTCCCATGTTAGCTTGAGGAATCCAGAATTGTCTCTATCCACTTGTCCAGCTGGACATCACAACCCCCAAAATGCTGAATTCAAACATCTCAAAGTTAGCCAGGTCTTTCCCAACCCTTCACATCCTACCAGCCAACCCAGAGAGGTTTGACTTCCCTCTGTTTTAAAGGATTTGAACACCCCTGCCTTTGGTGACTGATGATTAAACAGAGAGAAAAGCACAGCTATCATTTATCCACGACCTTGGAAGGGCTGCAAATAATACTGGCTGGCTTGAGGCAGGTCCCCTGGCCCACAGAGTGGAGGAGTGGCTCTCAAGGGCAGCAGGGAGAATAAATCCAGAGGCCAAGCTGCCAGCTCCCCTGCACTCTGCTGCAGAGAGGAGCTGCACACACCTGGCAGGTGGGAGAGATCACCTGAGGCACTGGTGCCACACAGGAGATGATGCACAGAGGATGAGCAGGGCTGGAGAGTTACCACAACTCCTGGACAACTCTGGAAACAGCAGTGTTGGATTTCCAAGGGGCTTTGCACCAGCAAACTCAGCAGCAAAGGTGTGGGAGGCTCAATGAGATCACACGGACAGCCATTCATTTCACTGAGGATGGCCTCTGAGATGGTGTTTGCTGGGAATGGGCTACTCCCAAAGGAAAGGTGAGTCTTTCCAYCCCAGGGCAGCACAAACAGCATTTGTCACCACATTCATATCACATCCCTGAGTCTACAGCTGGATCCTGCCTTCCATCTTCCTCCAGAGGCAGTCACAGCACAAAAATCAGGTACCCATCTGCTARCAGAGCTGATTTTGCTCTTTGCAGGCTGAACAGAATCCATTGACAGGGAGGCAGAGCATGGCCAAGCACACCAGCAGCTGCTTTGTGCACCTGGGAGGGTTCAGTGCCAGGAGCCCATTTTCCAGAAGCCAACACCCCCCCTCCCATAGGTTTGGGGTCCCAGCCCATGCTCACAGAGCAGCCGTGCCTCTTGTCTYCATCCTGGTTTAGCTGTGTAAGCAACATTGCTTCCACTGCCTTGCTTTGTTTCGAGTGGGTGAACAAATCTTCMGTCTTGTTTAAAATCAAATCAAAATTCAAATTTTGGCTCGAGTACTGCAGCCTGCTTATGCTTCAGCCTGGCTCCAGCAGCCAGAGTGAATTGATGCCCACAYCCCTGTGAGTGTCTCCTGGCAGGTGACTTTGCCCTTGCCCCTTGCCCTYTGTTTTTCCCCCGTGGATGGGGACCTGCAGGGATGCACAGCAGCCCAAGCACGAGATGCCTTTTGTGGCAGCTGGAAGCGGAGCCGGAATCCACGGGGCGGGTTCGGTACAGATCCTTACAAATCCAACTGCTCTTCCGAAGTGTATTTATATCTTATCTGTGCTGTTTACCCATATGTTCAATAAATCATTATTCATTATCTGATAAGGTGCTTGCAGGAAATTTCTAAGCCAGGCTTACAGTTAGCACCGGGACACGCTGGGAATACAAATGGAAAAATAAACAGAGCATCTGTCTCCAGCGAGGCTGCTGTGCTGCCAGGGGACTGCGGTGACATTGCCAGCCTGGAGACCAAAGGCTGGGTCACCCGGCCTGCTGGGCTGGGGACAACAGSCCTGTGTTATGTAGAACAGCTTCCTTTTCAGCTAATTACACATCCCAGACCCCTCCCGGGGATGGGATTGACACTACAAAGCCACTCATGTTTCCTCTCTTCTGCTCCTCATTCATCTCTGCCCTGCCAGGCCCTCGCCACAGCCAGGCAGAGACAGGCTGTGCTCCTCAGCATCCACAGGAACCCTGCAAAAGCTTCAGCCTGGCAGCAACGAGGCAAAAACTGGGAGCGTAGCTCTGAGACAGCTCGAACAGACAGGAAAACCYTTCTTTGTGCTGTCTGTGGCCCAGGCATAAAACCAGAGGGGAAATATTAGAGCAAACCCAGAGYCATCTCTGACCCTGCTCACTCCCTTTGCCAGTTCCAGCATGAACAGGAGGCACGGGAAACACCTGGAGATGTTGCTCCGTGGCACACCCCAACTCCTGCTCTCYCCCCTCTGATGCTCCAACACCACGAACCCAAACTGGCTCCATTTAAGCCCAGCAAAGTCTTCCCATGGCCTCCAGTGCCCCCATGGCCTCTCACATCCCAGCTAATCCAAGGATTAGCTGCAGTGGATGGATATTTCCACGTGGAGTAGGGGGAGGAAAGCGCAGGGAGAGGGTCGGGAGTCAGGTTCAAGTCATGTGAACGCCAGCCCCAGCATGTCTTCAAACCAGGCTACAAGGAAGTGTGACATCCAATTTCTTGGGAAGGGGAGGCAKAACGGTAATTAAATTTCTGATCTTGTTAGCCAATTTCTCCAATCACTGCCCCTGAACTGGAGAAGGGGAAGGGAGAGGGGAGACGTTTGCGTCAGCGACGCTTGTGAGGGAAATTAGGTTTTCACGGATTATTGGGTTAGTTCCACTTCTCCCACTTTTTAATTTATTTGTCTGTATGTGCTGCRGAGCTGAAAGGCCGAGAATTTTCCCCCCTTTTATTTTAATTAAAATCTGCAGTTTCGGAAGATGAAAACTTTGGAAGGGGGGAAAAGACTGCGACAATATAACCATGTCAGCCAAAATCTGCTTCCCTCACAAACTTTTGTTAATCCCTCTTCAAAACAAGAGCCTAATAAGATCTCTCACTAGACCTCAAAATAGCCTCTGGATACTTGTATAAAAGAAAAAAAAAACTTGTTAATGAACTTTTTCTATCTGAAAAAAGGAGAGACTTCACTTGCTTACCTCTACTTGCAGGTTGAAGTTTGAGTTGTTCTTTTTCTGTTTTTTTTTTTTTAATTTTCCCTTAATGCTACAAAAGAAATTCCAGAATTGCTGCCTGTGCAACCCTGGGCCTCTATTATTTCTCAAAAGACAGTAACATTGCCCCTCTTTCCAATTTCTTTAGAAATAGAGGAGAAGACTAAAATGTGCCTGTGGGCAGTGTTCAAGTAAATTATCTGTATGATTATTTCCAACTGCCTGCTGAGTGGTTTCCTAGGAACAATGCCAAGGGGCTATTTTGTTTAAGGTTTCTGAATTTGGGATAAAAGAGAAACAGCGTAGTTCACATGGAGCCCAGACTTCCACTTTGATGAAAGGAAAGCAGGAATGGCTCAGCCTGAGCGGGAGGARGCTTGCAAAGGTATCTGGGAAGCCAACAAAGCCTGGAAAGAACAACTTCTGGAAAACAAAGTCACTCAGCTGCAGTGTGAAAGAGCTGGGAAAAGCTCTGGCCAGAGAATYRTTGAATCAYTAAAGCTGGAAAAACYTYCAAGATCAYCKAATCCAACCTTCAACTGAATCCCACCATGCCCAAATTTCCGAGTGCCACATCTACTTCATTTCTGAGCACCTCCAGGCAGCCTGTTCCAGTGCCTGGCCACCCTTTCAGTGMAGAAATTTCCCCCAATATCCAACCTGAACCTCCCCTGGTGCAGCYTGAGGCCCCTTCCCCTTTTCCCAGCACTTGCATCCCACAATACCCAAGGATGGAGTGTCAGTGCCTGGGTGGGATCAGGAGCCTGTGGGGTTATTTCACACCTCGAGGCAGTGCTGGCCAAGCTCTCTGAGCTGACCCATCCATGGATATTTGGAAAGCAGACTTTGGCTGGTTCTTTCCCCTTTGCCCACTCTGTTGTGGATCACACCCACCCACCAGGGTGTGTGAGGGAAACCCCCACCCTGAAATCTCTACAGACAAAATCACATCCATTCTTGGGACCCTTTGTAGGGATAGACCCATGGGTCCCAGACTTATCCCACCCAGCTTCAGCTCCACCAAGTCTGGTCCATTTTCCATGGAGAATGGAGGTGACACCTCCAGGCAGTGGGAGAGCTGGCCAAAGGTAACTTCTAGAAAGGCTTTAAACAAAGCCAAACACACACACAAAAGCAGCACCCTGTTCTTCCTTCTCAATCAGGGTGAAAACTGTGGCTGAAGCCCTGATGAGGATCCTCATCATGGCCAAGCTCCGAGCTGACCCGCCCTCATCAGGCTTTGCACTTKGGAAAAAGCTAATTCTGATGGCAGCAAAGAGGAAGGGAATTTACACTGCTCTGCCGTGACCCAGACTTCACAGCCATCCAAAGTGAGCAGCCACAGCCATTAAAAACTTCACTTCATGCACTGAAGAGGCTCATAAAGAGAGTGTGAATKCACAGAGCACTGGCTCAGAAAGCCCATTGCCTGCCTGTCCCACAGCCTGCCTTTGTCTGAAATATGGAATAAAAGGGAGCTTCATATTTTACTTCAGRCTTGCTTCACTCTCCCCTTGTTTTCTCTGCAGGCTGACTAAAGAGGAAGTGATTTATAAGGGGAAAACAAGGGGAAGTGGTTCTAATTAATTGGCCATAACCATTACAGCTGTACTGGCATCCAGCAAACAGAGGGCAACAGTGCTGAGACAGAGATGCAGTGCCCTGAAAGATTCCACAATAATCCTGCTCCAAGCCAGAATAACATTAATTTTTCCCCTCACAATTCTAGTGCAGACCCCTTGTCCAAGGCTCCTGGCACCTGAGCTGTCATTTTCCACACAGAAGCAGCAGGAGAGGGGAACTGAAAGGGGTCTCCAGCTTGAGGCCCTCCTTGCCCTCTTTTCCCTTTCCAGAGAGGGCTCAGAGTTCATTTTCAAGTCAGCTCAAGTTCAGGGTGTAGGGAGGGAGTCTAACTAAAGGAATCTCAACTCCAAGCCTAGGATGAGAAGCTTTACCAAAAGGCTCCATCAGCCCCTTCCATCTCCCAGCTGGGAGGAGAGCAGGGGGCTCCTGGGGCACTGCAGAGCCAGGGGAAGCAGAAAGGCTGGTTTGTGTCCAGAAACAAATGTGTTTGTTCTGCTTTCAGCAGCRTTATGGCCAGCAGAACTGGCCTTGGGGGAGCCATACATCACACAGTGCAGGTGCCTGGCTTCAGGAGGGGGAAACTCTCCAGCTTTCCTAACTGTGAGTGCCAGGAGTTCTGTATCCAAAGTTCAGCCTGACCTCAGAGGGCTGGCTCGCTCCCTGGGAGGAAACAAAGCCTGGGCATCATCGGAACAAGCTCATAATTAAAAGTGCTCTTGCCTTTATGGGCTCCCAGGTCACAGAGCTGCCACGGGAGAAGCTGTTTCCACTTTCCCCCACTGCACAGGGAGCAGCACAATGGGAAGGAGCAGCACAATGGGAAGGAGCAGCCTGGCAGGTGCCAGAGCCTGGTGTCTGCAGAGGGCAGCCCTGCTGTAACCCCACCAGGTCACCCTGGGAGCCTGCACGGGGGTTTTTATGGGTGGAAGGTGTGGGGAGAAGTTAACCAGGACAGCTTTTAATAGGGAAATCCAGTAATAGCAGGGAAAAAAGTGCAAAATTCAAATAATGCTGGGCATTCCCATAGACCAGAGGCATTGTGTCCTCAGGAAGAAAGCTGTCCCACAGGGGCAGTCACTGTAGCTCAGAGAGTGTGATAAGCTCCAGCTTCTGTAACGAGTTTAAAAAAAAAAGACACCAATATTTGCCCAGCACTTTGCTGGGGCTGAGCTCGATGATGCTGTGCYGTGAGAGATTAACACAACCAGATTGCTTTGTGGACTCACCGCTTCCCCACGGCCCCAGGCAGATTTTCCTCTTCACGCTTTGGAAAAGGTCTCAGGACGTGAACTTGTGTTCAGCAGGGAGCCTGAGCAGCTCCAGGGGGCTGCTATTTCCTCTCCACCTGGGATCCAGGCAAGGCAGGGCCTTTCCCAGCAAGTCTGGCTGAGCATCTGCTCCATCTGGGACAAGGACAGCCGCAGGCAGGGCTCTGTCTCTCCAAATCCCAGAGCAGCCCAATGTATTCGGGAGGTGGTGGGCCCTTCTTCCAGGCAAGAGATCCCAGCAAAGCCAGGGTTCCCAGGAGGAACAGCAGATCCCAGCAGCTACAGGGAAAGGAAAGCAATTTCTCTGCCTTCTTGGCAGTTTCTGCTATGCCACTTAGRAAAGCAAAAGCCACCCAAAAGGAAAGGCCACTGTACCTGGCTGGTGTGGCAGGATGCTTCTGCAGGGATCAGCTGCAGCAGGATCTGTGGGGAAGAAGGGAAGTGGCTCCAAATGGCAGAACTCCAGGGAAGTACTGAGGACACTGGCACAGCCATCAAAGCCTGTGCTGTGCCACCAGGAGATTCTAAAACAGCTGAAGGGGGGAAAATAAAACAAAATTATAATTAAAAAATAATTAATCGCTGAAATTCTTCAGGTAGAGCCCATGTGCCCTTCAGGCAACTCAGCAAGAACAACTCCTGGGACACCAGA
The DNA here is from genome assembly GCA_902810485.1 of Alauda arvensis. Lineage (NCBI taxonomy): Eukaryota > Metazoa > Chordata > Aves > Passeriformes > Alaudidae > Alauda > Alauda arvensis. Next base: position 802,621 of record CADDXX010000113.1, on the reverse strand, counting down.
GTGGCACACAGGGACAGGGGACAAAAAGATGCCCAGGGAAGGGGCAGGATGGAGTTGTGCTGGTGTTAAGAAAAGAGTGACTTTATTCCAGAACTCAGATTAGACCTGGAACAGTATAAAACAAACTGAAGGACAAGCACTCCTCTAGGAGTGGAACAGCTCCCTGTTATCAGCTCAGGATAAGGGATAGAGCCCTTGTCTAGGCAAGAGCAGTGGAATGTGACATTAATCAGAAGTCAGACAAAACCTGCTGCTTTTGGCTGTAGCAAACAGGCCACATTACTGGCAGGTGCAGGGGGGACAGTTCTTCATCCCATTTTCCAGAGGAAACTCRAATCCAGCRCCTCTGCTGACCCCTCTGGAGAAGAGGGGCTGGCCTGTTACCAAGCCCCAAGTATCCAAGTCATCCATCAAGGATGCAGAGGGCTGAACAGGAGTCACGGACACCACAGCTGGCTGCCCCCTGCCCCTACAGCAGCATGGGCAGTGCCAGCCTCTGGCAGGGACAGTCCCCCCAGCCACACACCCCTGGCCAGAGGCTGTCTGGCCCTCAGGTCACAGCTGGCACCACTTTAGAGGCTCAGATATGTGCAGGGCTGGAGGGGACATTCCAGAGAGGAGAAGGGCCAGGGAAGGTGTGAGCAGCTGCTCCTGTGTTTGCTCAGCTGCTCCCACCATGCTGCTAAAGCACTGCCAGGGAAGAGGAGAGGTTCCAGCCCGGGATAGTCATTGCTCATGTGTCAAACTGCAAGCAGAGGTTTGGAACACTCAGTGTATGCTTGAGACAGTGCCTGGGGAGGAATCATCCCGTGCAAGACAAGCTTTGCCAAGATCTTGTTCCTGCTCCTCTGACAAACAATGCAGTTTACTCACATGGTGTAGTGAGGAAGGCTGAGTGATCCATGACCAGCAGCAGAGCCAAGGGCATGAAAAATATTCTCTCCTGGGTTGTGAGCAGGTCTTGAACCTGCAGCCATGACCATGGTGTCCTTCACCATTAGTTGCCAGCAGTTAGCCCTGCCCTTCACACGACTGGAATTTCAAACAAGCAAACCCCAAACCCAGCCCACGGGTCCCTTACACAGAGGGCAGGTTTGGGCTCAAGAGCCATGCAGTGGAAATGCAGAGCAGAGTCTTGCATCCCACCCCTCACTGCAGCTCAGCATGCAGGCTCCAGCACACACAACCCCACCACACAAGGGTCCTGTGGCACAGGGAAGCCCCCATCTGCTCCCAAAGAAAGCAGGTTTGGAAAGGATGGGAAGATGACTCTCCTGCTGGAAAACAGYCTGAGGTGGTGGGGTGAGGATGTGTGAAGGCTCCTGTTCCCAAGGCAGCAGGCAGAGCTGGACCATGGACATTGATCCAGCTCTCTGCTCACACCAGGCTGCCCCTGAGCATCTGAGAAGCACAATAGGGTCAGCCACAGGCACACACACTCCTGAGAGGCAACTGCAAGTTATGCAAGGCCCTGCCAGGCCAAAACTGAACCACTGGGGCTCAGACTTCCACCAAAAAAAAGGTTCAAGCATGAGACAATGCTGGTAACAAAGTCCTTGACCTGCACATCCCTCACTCCAGCAGAGCCTGTGCTGAGCAGCACCACGACTGCTGTCAGGGCTTGCATGGCACAAGTACCCATGRGGAGCCACCCCCGTGGGGAGCAAGGGGCTGGCCTGCATGATACAAGCAAGAAAAGGCTGTTCACAAGCTCAAGGAGCACAAGAACTGGCAGCAAATCAGTGACAGACCTCCAGGAYCTTGTCTGGAAAGGAATCATCCTCTGCTCCTCTCCATCAGCTCCTGCTGAGTGCTCCCACTGATTGTGCTCCTCAGAGGACCTGGAAGAGTGGCTCAATCAAATCTCACCCCACATCACTTAGTTTTCAAAAGATTTTGGATGTATAATCAAATTTTTGACACATGCTCACTCACACTTTTCAAGCATTTTCCCAAATTCCTGGAGGCTTTCRCTTTACTACCCCAGCAGAAAGGGAAATTTCCCCCTGCCACAAGCTAAGCACAGTCCTGTGCAACCCTTTGTACAGGATTTGTATAGAGCAAGTAGGGATGGGCAGGATCACCCACTCAGACGCCCATTTATGACTTTCTAAATAATCTTTTCAAGCCCTGTTTATATCAACCCTACTGTGGCAAAATACACAAGGCATCGGCAAAATCAAGGGGAAATCCATTTAACAGGAATTATCTGGGAAGCCAAAGAGTGCAGATAGCAGATGCAGTTTGTCTGGGGAATCTCACAGTCCACAGAGATTAGACACTCAAAACAGGAATCCCAGAAACAGCTTATTCCCACCTAGAAYGAGGAAACAGGATCCACCCTGTGCYCAGATTTCTGYTCCTTGCACTGCCACCAGCACCAGCAGAATTATCCTCCAGCAAATCCCCATCCTTACCAGACTCTTCTTTCTGCAGCCACTGAGGAGGAGCTAACAGCTCAGCTGGAAGGAACCTACAACCATCATCTCAYCCAAGAGCCACTTCAGGGCTGGCCAGAACTTCCAATGTGTTATTGAGGCATTGACCAAACTCAACCACTGACAGGCTTGGAGCAGTGGGCACCTCTCCAGGAAGGTTCTTCCAAAGACAGAAAGGTTGTTCCAGTGCTTGACCACCCATAATCATGTCCCTGAACGTCCTTTTCCAATGGTGGGGTCCAGAAATGAACACAGCACTCTAAGAGGGATACTCACCTTTTCTCACCATCTGTGTTTTCCCTGTCCAGGATGTGGTTTGCCCTCCACTGGCTCCTGTGGAGCTGCTGCCACACAGCACCCCCAAACCTTTCTTGCAGGGCTGCTCTCCATCCATTCCCYTCCCAGTTTATTATCAGAACTGCCAGTTCCTTTGTCCCTCACAACACTCAACAGCACCTACCAGTTTATTACCATCAGCATTCAGCTCCTGTATCCAGATCACTGATAAAAATATTGAACAGAACTGGGCAGAAATATGAATCCATGCTGTGTGCACCTAATGATTTCATTGTCCTTTAAATGCCTGTAATRGTGCCCAGTGTGATCCTCTCCATTTCATTTTTCCCAGGCACTGAGCTTAGACCAACAGGGCTGGAGGCTCCTGGATCTTCCCTTATGCCCTCCTTGTAAACTGGAATAACTCTGGCTGGGACCTCCCCAGGCTCCCAAGGCCTTTGTAGAGGACATGGTCCAGCTCCTCCAGCACTCGAGGATGAATCCCATCCAGCCAGGTCAATTTATGGATGTACAACTGGTCATAACTCGCTGCTGTTTGCTGTTAATCTTCATGCAGCCCTTGGGTGGGAGRGGTTGGCTGATCTGACCTTGCTGAGGGTGCTTGCACTGATTCCTCCTCTGCTCCCACATCAGGCTCCAGGAAGAGCAGTTCATCTCCCTGTGCCCACAGGTGGGCTCCCAGCACCTGGAACTCCTGTGGTTTGTGTGCTCACAGCTGGGCCCCACTGGCAGGACACACATCCCCACCCCACACTGCAAGCTTTCCTTCCAGTAAAACCTGGGAGCTTCCCTAACCTGACATCAAACAGGCAGCAGAACAGCGCCCCTAAAAAGGTGGGTTAGGGCACTATTGGCAGGCCTGTTTTAAAATAAAACCATGAAATACAGCGTGGAGCTGGTCCCTGAGGATTCTCCATGGACTACAGCAGTCCCAGCAGGACACAGCCAGAATCTGTGGACACTGAATGCTGTGAAGAGCAAAGCCCTGATTCTGCAAGGTGTCCTTGGAGCCCCATTATTTGTGATTAATAAGGCATGATGCAAACACTTAGTTAAATCAGATTAGATCAATAGTACGCCATGAATCACTTCTATAGGTTTCCTATAATATTTATATAGACTGCAGTTATCAGCAAGAGTCTCGTGTAAAATTGTCTGTGCTGAAATTTATTTGAAAAAGTACCTCTTATACTCTATTAAAAAAGGCAAACAGACTTTTTTATTCTCTCGTAGAGCCGAACTTCCCAGGCAAAAGCTCAGGGAACAGCATGTGGCTTTGCAAAACAAACATTTTGAGACTGCTGCCTGTTTTATCACCTCCTGGAATGGGAATTCCACCTCCACCCCTGATCCTCAGCCCCCTTACACACATCCAGTGAAAAGACAAATGTTTGAGCTATCTSTGCTCACTGTTGGGAGGGCACAAGCAGGAGTGTGACAGAGCCAGCAAGGGATGGGAAAGCCAGCACAGCTCCACACTGGTCCAGTGATGACAAAAAAAAACATCGTGGCAAAGATTTTCATGGGGTTTCAGAAACTCCTTGTGCACTAAATCAAGGCAGCGAAATTACAGCAAATTAATGAAACTAATTTTCTGACTGGAATCATCATCTGTGAATTATTGTGTCTTTACTCATTAAATAAATTATCTGTGTCTTCCAAGACATTAAGAATGCATCATAAATTACAGCCCTTCATAAATAATTTGCTTTTTTTGCCTGGGTTTAAATATAGAGGGAGAATAAAGCAAGGGGAAGAGAAGAATACAAGAGATAAGGGAAGCCAAGAGGCAAAAAAAGAAAGCACAAAAAGAAAGGAAGAGAATGAAACAGAACAAAATGAGTGMAGAGAGGAAAAAAACAGGTGAGAATGGAGACATATGTCCAGCTCAGAGGGGAAGGAAATGAGGAAGGAAAAAAGGAAGTGGGGATGAAAGAGGACAGACAGCACAAATAGCCCTGTGCAACATTTCAGGTCGGTGTTAATTGTGACTCGGCGAACGTGGCAGGAAATGAAGCRCCAATATCCAAAGGCTCTCGTGACTTTTATAAATGATTTCATTCCCATTGAGCTTGTTCCATGTCAATGAGTACAAACATTCTGTCTCAGAGATCTCTGCAAAGGGACACCAGCAAGGGAAGCACACTTCGTCATGGAGCGGCGGCAGCGCTCACCGAGAGCCCCAGATTTGTAAATGACAGCAGGAGCCATGGCTGGCTTGTCAAAGAGGGGCAAAGCARCACCCCCTGCATCTGTGCTGTGGGATCCTGCTCCAGGCTGGGCCCGAGCAGGCAGAGCCASATCCCATCCCTGCCCTGCCTCCAGCCTGGCTCAGCTCAAGGAGATGGTGCTGGCAAATGCAGCACCTGCACACAGGGACACCTCCCTGGGACACCAAGGTGATTCAGGTGCAGACCTGTGCCACGATCCAGCAGGATTTCTGTCCAGATATCATCCAGGACAATGGTACCCATYCCTTAATGCTAAAGCCTTGCCGAGGATCACAGAAGAACCTGACTTGGAAGGGACCCACAAGGAGCAGAGGCCAACTCCCGTCCCTGCCCAGGACAGTCCAAGAACATTTACAGCTTTTAAGACTCACCAGAGGCTGCCAAAGTACCAGCCAAACCACAGAGTGGCCAGAACAGCTTCTTTCTCATCAGGCCCTTGGCTGCTTCCAGGTTCCCCCTCAGTCCAAGGGCCACCAGGGCAGAGCTGGCCAGCAGCAGTGACATCCCCTTCCTGCCACACTGCAAGGAATGGACCCAGGCCAGTGAGGAACAGGCTTGGTGCCTGTTTGCCTGCAGTCTGTGAGAGCCTCTCTGCTTGGGGAGCATTCCCACTGAGTGAGACCCTTGTCCTAAAAAAACAAGAGCTGCAGTTTAGGGAGATTTCTGATGAGAAGAATGAAGTTAACACTCATAATGCTGGTGAAGAGGCCCATAGGACACAGCACAGCCACATGACTTTTCACCAGCGGATCTGAGCTCATYTGAGATGACCAGAAGTCACACAAGAAAACTAGAGGAGCTCCAAGCCAAGTATTTTGCTGCTCAGTGGAACTCCTTAGCTCAGCACCAGAGAAGCTCAGCCACAATGACCTTTTTGTGGCCAGCTCRGAGCACAGGCAAACATCTGCCTTCAAAACCTGACGTGGCCATTCCCTTGCTGAGCTGCCCAAGCCAGCTGTGGTTTTCACCCTGGCCTGGTGACACTGAGTCTGCTGTCCTGCATCCTGGGATTTGGCTGTGTCAGCRCCRCAGCCGGGCTGGGGACAGGGCARGGTCACAGCAGCTGGCTCASCCCTGGCTCCCTGCGAGCAGAAGGGTGTTCCTGCAGGAAGCTGGAGGGTGGCCAGTCCTGGGAGCTCTTGGAGAATGAGCACAATGGCAGCTGTTTCCTATTTGGAAGTGGAAGAGCTCCGATCTCATGATGTCATGTCACCAGTCAGGACAAAAGGAATGTTTTCCTTCTTCTTCCAAGTCCAAACCCAACCCAGGGTACRTGGAGCCTCAGAAGTCTCCTCTGCRAGCATCAGATCTGCTGSTTAACAGGTAAYAGCAACACCAAGGCAAYGATGAAAGTGAAGCCACAGCAGGGTAAATCCCAGAAGACAACAAGGAATCCAAGAAAACAACTCTGGGAAACCCCTGGGCAGGAGACAGCACACAGCCTTACCACAGAGTCACACAATGGGTTAGAAGGGACCTTAAAAACCATCTAAYTCCAACCCCCTGTCCTGGGCAGGGMCACCTCTCACTGGAGCAGGTTGCTCAGAGCCCCATCTAAGTCACAGCTTGGGTTTAAAGAGTGTATCCAAAGGATTTGGGTTAGAGAGGCCACCATTTGTACTTAAAGCAACTCCATAAAGATGGAGGAATGTGGCTTTGGGTACAAAAWTATTTGCTGGTTCTGATGTTTRCWGCAAACATCAGAGCCAAATACAACRTTTCTGYACAACTTTCACAGCACTAGAAACCTGCCTGCTGACCCAGGTATCTTCTGCCCTAAACTCCAWGTGCTGAACTCCCTGTGCCACGCACAGAACATCCCTAAGCTTGAACCACTTCAGCACAACCCTTGTTTGGACTTACCCAGTTTGAGGCTGGAAATGGTTTCCCCGGCTCCTTTGACCATCAGCACAGCAGCCAGGTTCACCACCCCGAGTCACCACCTGGGGATCCTGGATGCTAAATCAAACCTTTTGGGTTCTCAAGAGATGCCATCCAGGAGAGAAGGCAAAGAAGAGAAACACAACATCTAACAGGAAAAAGGAAAGAATTCAGCTTCATCTCTTTTTGAGGGGAGTTTAGCTGGGTAAGTGACCTGCACACACTTTCCCCAGCTCTTCACCATGCCTGCTCACAGGGCTGAGCAGAGGGGCAGCCACAGAGTGACACTCACCTGGGGCACCCATCTCTTCCCTGGCCTCRAGCCAGCCTCTCCCAGCAGTACCATGATCACATCAGCTTTTCTTGGAAAAAGAATACTTTCCTTTCTCTGCCCACAACATCCACAGGGTCACATCACACAGGCTTTTCACACCTCTTAAACTGCACAATTCCCTCCCGCTTCCGACTTGGCTGCTTCTCAAAGAAATGACCCCAAATCCGATGCAAGCTGCAATATAACCTGAGCCTGCCCTTTCCATCCTTTCCGTTCCTGATGCCAGCAGAGCACCTCCACGCCAGCAGCTCTTCCCACACAAGTCCAGCTCAAACTCCCACATCCTCCTTCCCCATGCTGCTCTGATGTTCCTGCAGTCAGCCAGCCCTCAAGGGAAGTAACATTTCACCAACTCCAGTAACTCAGGATGGAGATCAGTTGGTAATGGAAAAGCCTTTCCCAGAACAGTCTCCAGCTGATTTTGGAAAGGGTCACAGCAGCCAGCCTAGATCCCACCACCTCCATGCAGTCAGCATCACCCCTGGAAACATTTACCTCTCTTTTCCTTGGGTAGAGGCCTCTGTTCTGCTCTGTGCTGTACACAAGGGCTCCGCTGAGGATTTTTTCCACTGCCAGCTCGGATTGTTTTGAAACCATGCTCAAAAAAAGGGGATTTTCCATCAGTCCCTGAAGCAACAAGTGAGTCCAGCCAAGTGTGAAGCAGGTCACTCTSCTCCTTCACAGCTTTTCACACCATGTGTTTTGTGTCAGGACCGTGACAAGGGCTGTCCTTGGGGACGTGGAGGAGGCGGCTGCCGCAGCCTTTGTGCGCCGGCAGCTCCTTTCCCTCTCTCCCAAGCCAGCACACATCTGCCCCACAGCAGGAGCACCATTCCTTCCTCCCCATCCAGCAGGATGGAGAGCCAGAGATTTATGTACTCCGCGATTTTTATGTGCTCTCAAGAAGGGCTGCGGAGGGAAAACTCCGCCACTCACAAAAGCCTCCATCTGTGAGTTTATTTATCCGTGCTGGGAAGGCTGTTTATTCTGTTTCAGGGTGGAAACTACACTGGGATCGCAGCTTAATTGTACTGTTTGTTGAATTAATTGCTCTGTTTGATCGGCCTTTCTCTCATCGTGCTTGGGAATGGAATGGCTCTGCTGCAATGTGGGAATGGAGAGGGTTGGAGCTGTTTCTCCTGGCAGCCGGCACGCAGCGAGCAAGAAGGGGCTGKTTTGGGGACAGCACGAGGTGCCTGACGGAAATCTTGCTGCAGAGGGTGTCCAGGATCCTGGGAATAGGGTATGGGCTAAAGGCAGAGGCATGTGGATATACAGGATGCTTGGTTGGCCTTTCTCTTATTTTTCCAGCTGATCCCTGCCCAGCCAACTACCCAGGATCCATGTGCCCAAGGAGGGAACCACTGTGCAGGCTGGSCCTTCCATGACTGGCAGCCTCTGACCACCTCTCCTGCAATGAGTGAACACTGTGAATTTTCCAGGTCACCTGATGAATCATGGGATGCAGAGCAAATCTCAACACTATTTTCATATTGGAACATTTTCCCCCTCACTTCCATTCACAGTTTTTTTTTTTTTTTTTTTGGAACATTTTCCCCCTCACTTCCATTCACAGTTTGTTTTTTTTTTCTTTTCTCTTTCAGGTTTTGCCAGCAAAGATCCAGCTCGAGTAAAATCCAGCTTGTTTCACATTCCTTTTTTCCGCTTCCATAATCACAGCCCTCAACTTTTTAGGTTTTGTTCCTGCCTCTCCCACTTCCCACACACACTTCCTTCTGCCCACTGGCTGAAGCACAATGGCCAGTGGCGTTTCCCACACACATTTTTTCAGTTCCCCTCTCTCTCCCCAAAGTGAAACAGTGTCAGGATTCCATGGGCAGGTCATTGTTCTTCTGCCAGCACGGGTGGGACATCTGTCCCTGAGCCATACCTGCCTGGGGAGCCTTCCCAACACAAGAACCAGGCACTARAGGGAATCAACCCCATGGCCACCCTCCTGCCACTCTGGCAACATCCCAACACTGACAGCACACTGATTTCTCCCACTAATTAGACATCCCAGCAGAGTTCAGGGAGTATCTCAAGCCAGGAAGACACAATGCCCGGAAGACCAACCCTCCCCACCTGATCCTGCCCCTTCCACTGGAATCTGCAGGCTCTGGGAATCTGCCTTCCATGACAGAGAGTGAGCTGCTGGAGACAGCAAGATGTTTCAATCAGCAGATCTCTGGTGTCTGAGGCAAACCCATTCCTTGCTGATAAGGAATGAATACTGTCTGTGTCTGTCCGGGAACGTGTTTCTCTCTCTCTCTCTCTCTCTATTTCTCTTTTCTCCTTCATAAAGCTGTCAGACCAAAAATAACATATTAGTGGAAGGAAGGAATGTCAGCTGTAATACAATAACGTGGTTGGGAGGCTGGGGGATGTGCGTGCCTGGCTGCTGTGCCAGAGCCTCTCTGTGCTGAGCTATGGCTCAGGAGTGCCTTTCCCTCCTCCTCCTCACCTTGTTCTCCCACCAGACATGGAAAATGGGATGATAAATAGGAGGGAGTGCTTATTCAGCACCCTTCCACTGCCAAAAGCCACCTGTGTCTGACACTGCAGGAAGATCACACAGCCCCAGGACAGAGACTGAGGAATAYCAGTCCACTGGTAATTCACCCCTGGAAGTGCTCATGGCCTGGTTGGACRGGGCCCTGAGCAACCTGCTCTAGTGGGTGGTGTCCCTGTCCATGGCAAGGGCTGGGACTGCATGATCTTYAAGTTCCATTGCAACCCAAACCACTGGAATTCTGCAAACATGGCAGGAATGGCCAGAGCCCTCCAGGCTCAGGCTGAGCCACTGACACGAGGCACAGCTTGAAAATCCAGTCCCCAGTGCTGACTAGAACAGGGTCTGGAACAAAACACGTGGTAAGGGGCCCACTGCTGAGGTCACCTCTTGRTTTTAAGGCCAGGAGCACCTGATGCTTCTCTCTGGCCTATCCAACCAGTTCCTGGCAAAATGCCCTCCATGGAAAACCAATGGCATCTGAGGGACCACATCTTGTACCTAGGCAGCAGCACCTCAGGAATGGATTCCAGCTGGACAAAACTGATTGCATCTCCTGCTCCTCTGTTCCAGCATCCAGAGACTTCTTCTGCAAAGGCAAAGAAAAAGAGGAAATAAGTCAAGAGGGAAAAGTCTCCTGCCCTGCACAGGTCTCTTATCTTCACGGTGGGTCCCATTCTGACAGCACCAGGCAGGAGCCCTCAGGTGTCAGGCTCTTCTCTCACCTTCCACTCTTCAGGAAGCAGCACTGCCTATTCCAACCCTTCCCACAGACCCAGCACTATCACATTTCACAGCAGTGCAGATTCTCCAGCCCCAAGCTCTGCCTTGGGCAGTGCCATGAACTGGAACGGCTGCAGGAGTGCCAGGGCTGGGATCCAGCCCCGTGACCTGCTCCGAGTGAGCCTCCCACGTGGCTGGTGCAGCCCTGCTGGCCCCCAGCCCACTGCAGAGATGTTCCTCCTTCCCACTAAATGTTCTCCCGTTCCTTCCCATTTCCCCCACCCTGCCACCCCCAGTGCAGGGCCAGGGGAGCTGACAGGCAGGAGCAGGCACATGGACATCTTGTCCACTGTCCAATTTGGGGATGTGCCAGGCTGAAGGATAAGATTCCTACCGACAGCACATATGCAAATCAAGGCTCCTTCTGCAGTTTTTAATAGCCCAAAACTGATTTAACTCCGCAAACACAAAGACCAAAATCCCTTTCAAAATGTGTGTTACTGTTCCAAAAATTCTGGCTACTTTTGATATGCAAATACCCAACCCAGCCTCCTTATAAAACTTGCCAAGCTCTTGATTTCATTTTCTTAATTCCATCCAGTAGCACTGGAGTTGCACAGAAAGATGCAAAGTGTTTCTTTTAGCAGTTCCTAATTAATTCAATGCCTGGTCCTTGGTGTGGGCTGTTTTCCAGCCCCCTCCTTTCCAACCTGGCCAGTTGTTGGAGGCATGCATCTGAGGGATCCATGAAAACTAATGGGGCAGGAAAGTCACTGTGATGACTCTTCAATTAGCTGGACAAGGATGTGCAGTGTCACGGAAAAATGTTTCTTCTGCTAATGAGAACTAACGATCCCTTACCTGGGGGATTCTGTGCTCTGATCAAAGGAGCCCAATCAAAACCYCTGCAAATTTCTGATTAAACCAGACAAAAGAGGGGAGAAAGGCACCGAGTCAGATGCTGAATAGATAATAAAATTCACTTCCCTTTTTCCTTCCCAGAAAATGGTACATCTAATGGGCATGACTAAGCAGCTGTGAGGGAAGACGTGAACAAATTTGTAAAGCAAAGGGGAGTTTAAAGTTCATCTCATTTTCCCCTTCTGCAACATTGTCTGCAATCATATTATGATTTAAAGGCCACCTTTCCCCCAGTGGGAAGCGGGTGAGAAGGGTATGATTCAATTTTGCATGCCAAATGTGATGGGAGAAGGAGAAAGGCCAGGAGGCACAGGCAGAGCAGCCACATCCCCTTGGCACTGTTAAATGTGTGTTGCTTTTTCCAGTTCCTCAAGGTGCAGGGGGGAAAATAGAATAATGGCACAGTGGCATTTCCTGTCTCASTTTGTACATGGGAAAGCTGCACCTTTCACTGCTGGGAATGAAGCCAGAACAAATCCTGATTCAACCAACACCAACCTTGGGAGACCCTGGTCTACCTTGAGAAACCCCCTGGAAGCCAAATGAAAACCCTGCCCTTYTCCAGGAGCTGTCACCATTCCCTGCTGCATTTCCAGCTCACCAGAGAATGCTCCTGCTGCTGTGGGCTTACACCTTTCTCACTTGCCAGCAGGATTAACCTCAGCTCCGTGTCACTGCATTCCAGGCTGGCAGCTGGGCTGTTCCGGTTTGAGGGAATGGGAAAGGATTATCCCAGAGGCTGCAGAGGAAGGAAGCAAAGCAGCACGTACCCCTGCCCAGGAGAGCTCTGCCTGCCTCTGCTGGCCCCTAATTTCTGGGTAGGTAACATTCTTCTGCAGATTACATCCAGTTCCAAAGGCTTTATGTCAGTAAATGGCCATGGTGATACTGAACCACAAGAAGAGAGGTGCAAATGGAGGGAAGGAGTTGTTTGCAGGAAGGGGAAGTGCCAGTGAAAGAGATTTAAGACCTTTTMAGAACAGAGCAGATCTGGATGCCAGGAGATCTCCACAAGTCCCTGGCAGGAGGGTGCAGCCAGGGCAGGGTCAGGCTCTGCTCCCARGGAACAGGGACAGSATARGAGGGAATGGCCTCAAGCTGGGCCAGGGAAGGCTYTRGATATCAGGAGGAATTKTTTCCTGGAAAGGGTGGGCAGGTCTTGATAGAGGCTGCCCAGGGAYRTGGYTGAGTCCCCATCCCTGCAGGTGTCAAGGAATGCCTGGACATGGCACMCAGTGCTCTGGGCTGGTGACAARGGGGAGATCARAGSTTGAACTCAATGATCCTGGAGSTCTTTTCCAACCTCAGTGATTCTGTGGTTCTGYCTRGACATCATTTATCACTGCCCTTCTGCAAGTCCCTTTGCTTGGCTCCAATTGTCCCTTCCCCCATGGTGGATTCACCTCATGGACAGCATGGCCCTCCACAGGGATCCTCCTCATGCCAAGCACAGCCCAGGGTGTGCAGTGGCCAGAATTCCCAGTGCCCACCAGCCTGAGGGGCTTTCCCCTAAGGAATGCTCTGAGGAGCCACCACTCCCCACCAAGAGGGCAAGCCCAGCATGGGAAAGAGCAGCTCACACTSCCTGGCTGCACACACCTGCAGCCCCCAGCTCAATAAAACATCATAAAAGCAGAGRAGTTCCACGAGAGGCACAAATAGATCAATAGCATTAGAGCTGCTCTTAATGGCTGCCTCAGGTTTTTTCATGTGACGCTTTCGAAAGTGTCCASTGGTGAGTAATTAATGACCAAACCAAGTAATTGCTTTCTTGATTTTTCTCAAAACTAGAATTCACTGAAAGAACTTAGAGCTTTACTGGTGCTACACAGTAAATTAATTCAGTAAGTGCTGATATTACAAGTCTGGGCTGCCTGTTAAAAAAACACAGCAGTGCTGTAGAGTCTGGCTTTCCTTGCAGTCTGAGGTAACCCTTTACAGGCTGTTCCAGCTGCCTGCCAAAAAACAGCTCAGCCCTTACTCTTCTGCTCACCARCATGCACAGATTTTGCTCCTGGGGGAGAGGCTTGTCTTAGAGGAGATGCCAGGACCTCACAGACAGGGATTAAGGCAAATTCTCCCCTTGCACTTTCCCAGCCACARTGTGGGAGTGGAATCAGGAGCATGGGGGCTCCTCAGAAGGCRACCAAAGCTGCAAGTGGCACCACGATGACTGCCAGGCACCTTTGAGCTGTTTTTGTCACGTCCATCGAGCAGGATMCCTCCCATGGTACTGGCAACTCCATGGAAATCCAGGGACTTCTACCCCTTGAGGAGAGGCAAGAGAGAAACCAAAAGGGGTGACAAAATAGCAGTGGATGAGGAGCACAAAGGGAGCAAGGAGCAAAAGGCAGAGATCAGAGAGCCTGTCTGTSTCTCCACCACTCCTGGAGCAAGAGGATGGATGTGGCTCCAGTTTCTTCTATTCCATATGTTCAGTTTCTGCTGAATGACAGCTCTGAAAACAGCCTGAGGTGTCACCTCAAAGGTGATCCATCACTTGTCAGCTGTGCCTGCTGATCCWCTGCAAAACACAGGACACAGAACTGCTGGCAGCCCTGGCACGCCCTGCACACACAGCTGAAAGCAAACTGTGCAAGACAATTCCAACACCTCCATTTTTTACTCCTTTACACAACTTCAGCCACCCTCTACCCCCACACCACAGGAGGAATTGCAGGTAGAGCTCTTTACAGGCATGAACAGAGGCACAAACTCTGATCTGCACTCACACTGCCTGCCTGGGGTGCTCACACAGCCTCAGGCACCCCAAGAGGAAGAGGATGCTGAGCAATTCAGGACACCCAGGGCACAGTCCAGACAGAAATCCACATTAAAGTACAGGTCCTAAGAGGGATGGGGGGATGCAAGTCCAGATCTTCCAACACCTCTGGCCTGTCCTCACCACAAGGCATCTCAGGTAGGGAAAGTCACCCCAAAGACCCTAAATTACCATAATCTGCAGCATGAGACACTCAAAATGAGTGTTGTGAATACACATGTGTGAGTGTGCCCACAGGAGAGAGAGAGCACAAGGCAATGAGCAAATCACTGATCCTTCCATCCCCAATGTAATGAATGATTTTTTCTTCCCCCTGCTCCCAGGAGCGTGGTTGTAGCCTGGGAGCTTAACATTCAGCCTGACACGGACCTGCAGCAGGCACTGCTAATCCCTCTGAGCACAGTGACAGCTCCCAACACCCCCCTCAAGCAGAGGAAGCACCGTGCTCCTTCCCCATCTCCCCATTTCCATATTTTTAATTGGCTGYGAATATCCTTTTGCTTTTGTCAAAACAAATTCTGCTAAACCACCGCTCCGGGTATGAACGGGGGAGCCAGGAATAGTGAGAGAGAAGCCAAGAAAATCCCTGTGTAAGTGAAGATTTGTGCCGAGGGAGGCACAGCCAGGAGGAGCAAGATGGGCTCAGCCCTGCCGGCACCAGCGGCCCTACAAGCGGTCCTGGGATTGCAAGGGTCCACACAGAAGTTCAGAGAGCTTCAGCTGAGTGAGACAGAGCCTGGAGCACAGCGAGCCAATAGGCAGTGCTACAGAGAAATCAATATTAAGAACATTTGGAGCAGAAGGGCCTGGAAGGGATATTTTGTCAGAGGGAACGTGGCAAGAGAAGGAGGAAGCAAAAGGAAAGAGCACACAAATCACGCTCATGCACGCAGGTACCTGACATGAGTTAGAGGCTTCTCCCTTGTTTCCTCTCTTCACTTCTCAGAGGAAAATGAGGTCTTGACAAAAGCTAAACTTCGTGAAAAATCTTCCAATTTTCTTGTTTCTTGCTTTTGGTTTTAAAAGAAATTCTTTTCCTTTTGAAAAAGGGAAAAAAGACAACCTCTTTCTTCTGAAGACAAACACTTTTCAGAAGGATGCCATAGAAAACAACCCAAGCTGAAGCTGCTGGCCAGGTAGGGAGGCAGGTTTCTACCCAGCACTGTGYTCCCCATGCCCTGGATCTCCCAGGCTGACTGCCTAGCATGTCCAGCAGAAGTGTGAATACAGCCCTGAGCAATCTCAGCACATCCACCCTCACAGCCAAGCTCAGAAAGGGAAAATCCACTCAGTCTCACAGGCAGGGAGGCTGGGACAGGGGGAGAAGTTGTTTAAATACTCTCTCCCACAGCAAATCCCACTGCAGCCCATGACAAGTGGCATATGGAAACCTCTCCCATGCCCAGGCAGCCTGCTGAGCCCTTGGGATGGGGCAAGGAGGAGATGCAGTCAGGCTGAACAGGCTCATGGCACTTTGGGAAGAGCCAAGRCAGGGTGGTCAGAGCTCCCCGTGTTCATCCCAGGACAGACAGCTTTGGGTCACGTCTTGGTCTGGTTTTCATCCTTAACACATCCACCAAAAATCATCCTTACCCCCAAAAAAGGCCCAGCACAGTCCCCAGGGACGTGGGAGAAACGACAGTCCTGATTTGTTTTCTGCTCTTCTGGGGACTGTGGGGCAGCAAAAGCTCTCAGATCAGGTCCCAGCCACTGCTGAGTGGCAACTGCAGAAAAATCAACGCTGACTTTGTTCACACAGTGAAATGGGGAGAAAACACTTGTGGAAAGAACCTGACAGTACGAGGGGAAGGATTCAAGGACGGAATGGATGGGACTTTGAGCAACCTCATCTAATGAAAGCTGTCCCTGCCCACCCTCACCCAACCCTATCCCTGCAGGGGAGTTGAAACCAGATGATCTTTGAGGTCCCTTCCAACCCCAATATCCTGTGATTACCAACCAAACACACATTTCCAGAAGCTCCTGTGTGTCACTTGCAAGTCCAGGGAGGGTTGGCTTTGCTATGTTTAAGTGCCTCTTTTTTTTTGTTCTTGATTTTTTTAGCACAAAATTAGTTCTAAATAAGTCACCAGTGTACAGTATGTGTACAGATGGAGCAGCAGGGCCACTCCACAAAGGCTCCACGTCCTCAGGGCTGTGGGAACAAGCTGCCTCACCACCCTGCTCCTGCAAGGTAATTTCCCTGCCCTTCTATTCCAGCAGGCAGCCCCCACACAACAAGGGCTGCACACACCCATCTGGGCTTGGAGAGCACTCGAKATCCCAGCCCTGGCAGCAGGCAGGACTCTGGGGCAGACCCCAGGATGTGACCCACAGCCAAGAGGAGTTCCCAGCTCTGTGAGGCACTCCCACAGCCCCGCAGCTGCTGTGCCCCAGCACCCTCACAGGAGAGCTGGAAAACRTGGGGATCATTCTGCAAATGTCCCCAGCATTCAAAGGCTGATTAGTGCTGCCTCTGARATCCTGGGCCAGGGACTGAAGTGGTACGAGACAGCTGGCCCAGGATTTCAGTGCAGGTGTCAAAGGAGATGCTGCCAGCACAGAGACCAAGCTCCATCCTCCTCCCTCATCTCTTGGCTTCAACCCCAGGCCATCAGGGACCCGAGGGGAATTCACACA
The DNA here is from genome assembly GCA_902810485.1 of Alauda arvensis. Classification (NCBI taxonomy): domain Eukaryota; kingdom Metazoa; phylum Chordata; class Aves; order Passeriformes; family Alaudidae; genus Alauda; species Alauda arvensis. The sequence goes on along the minus strand of CADDXX010000113.1, from coordinate 785,862 downwards.
CTGGAGATGTGAATCGTGCCCCTGCAGATCAGCTCCCAACCTCCTCTGTGCTCAGCAGAGCCCTGCTCAGACTGCTTTGCACAGGAGCAAGTTCAACAGCCAGAAACTGGAGCAGCTCCCATGAGGCCAGGCAGGTGAGACCCACTGTCACCCCTGCATGGGGAGGGTGGCCCTGCCACTCAGGGGAAGTGACAGCTTAGGGTAAGTCACACCTWGCCTGGGGACCAGGGGGTCTTTTTGAGCACAGGTGCAGAGTTCGACATGCTGGGGGTTTCCCCTTCAGAAAAGGCTGGAAAGGGAACAAAACGCACAGGGCAAGGAGGACAAGCAAACCTCCTCAGAGACTGCTGCAGAGCACACCTCCACCAGTGACAGAGAGAAACTGAATATGGAAATGGAGAATGGAAATTGGATATGGAAAACTTCCCAGGGCAGAGGATACTTGCCCTCAGCTGACACATCACCCAGACAAAGCTCCTAACCCAGGCCCCAGCCCCAAGATGAAAACAAGTAAGGCAGCATGGTACTGGAGAGAAAAAGGCCAGATCTGCCTTTTTCCAGAGTTCCCTGGAATAAGGACATGACTTCATCAGCAGCTGCATTACAGAGCGGACAGCGTTTGCCCCGCAGCACAAACTCAATATCCCCTCATCGGAACTGCAGACTTATCTTTGGAGGGTCTCTGCATCCTGGGAACACRTGCAGCCAGGGCTGGCAGCCTTCCCACCCCACACCTGCCCAAACACACATCTGCTCTGCAGCACTGAGCCCCAACAGGTGGGCTGGGTTTGGATCTCAGCGACTGCCCGGGGAGGATTTCCCCTCTGGGAGTCCCTCCTGCCCCTACAGAAAGCCAAGGGGGCAGAGCTGGGGTGCTTGCACCTCTTAGGGTGCCCCTCATGCAGTAACAGTGGGAACYTGGGGAACAAGAAAGTCATGCTTGAGATTTCTGCTCCAGATATTTTTTAACCAAATGCAAGGCTCAGCTTCTGATTCAGAGAGTTCAGTTCCTTGGAAATGTAATCCCTTCACTGGAGCTGAACACAGAGAGAAAGCAGCCAAGCCCAGTAAACCTGAACTTTCAAGAGTGAGGGAAGCAAATCCTTCCTGCTCTCCTAACAGAGCCAGATCCTGATCCCACAGARCTTCTGAGCCACCACTGACCAGGAGCCTGTGTGCCCAGCCCCACACAAATCCATTCCCAAACTTCCCCACCACCCCAATGCTCTGCCATGGCCAAGCTCAAGCAGCCCAGATGTAGAGTTCTTGCATTCAAGCCCTTCCCACTCTGATAGGATCCTTCTGTGAATCCCACCACCAGCTGCCAAAGCAAACCAGCCCCTGGCACAAACCCCCACCCTGGGGCTTCAAAAAGATGTGGTTTTTCTGGAGATGCCAGTGACAGCTCCATGATGGCACARCCAGACTGCTCTGCCCCTCAGGAAGACAGGTCAGGGAGCTCAGGGGATAAAACTAAAAGCAGGCATCACCCACAAACAGAGCAATTACTCCTTTAGACTTTTCTCCCTGCTGTCCAGCAGTGGGGTGAGTGGGAATGGTTCAAAGCTGCACCAGGGAAGGTTCAGACTGGMCATCAGGAAGCATTTCTTTACCAAAAACATGTTCAAACCCTGGAACAGGATAGCYAATCTCTCAAGCCTGTCAGTGTTTAAGAGACATTTGGCCAATGCCCTTAACAGGACCCCAAGACAGTTTGGGTTGGAAGGGACCTTAAAAGTCACCTTGTTCCATCCCCTGCAGTGGGCAGGGACATCTTCCACTAGACCAGGCTGMTCCAAGGCCTGTCCAKCCTGGCTGTAACTTTTGKTCAGCCCTGAAGTGGGCAGAAGGTTGGACCTATGAACATCATAGGYCCCTTCCAAATTCTATCCCTCGCAGCCACCACTGCTCCAGGGCAGCAAGCATTGCCAGGGATGTTAGCACAAACACAAAGAGGAGCAGAGAGTGAGGTCAGCTAGGCACAACCCAGGACATTCCTGTTTGGAACAGCACCTGGATTGGCCTTGGGAAAGCTGCAACAAGTCTGAAAACCAAGCTAAAATCGTGGGGCACAGACCAAGCCCAGCACACAGGCCATGGAGAGAAACACCCAGGGATAACACCCTGTGGTATCCCATGGGAGTCCACCCCCAGTGTTCTCCACCCTCTAAGGAGAGCATACCCCAGTTCATCCAGTTAAATCCAGGTGAAAGCCAAATACCAAGAGACCCAAGGAACAAAAAGAGAGGGGAGACCTGCTCTTTCTAACCCAYAGTTTGCACTTTGGATTTTCTCCAGATATTTCTATACCAGGCTTATTTCCACTATGAGAGCCTGAGAGGYTTTAAAAGCATGAATTTTTCCAGGYCTGGAAGACACTCGATTGACAAYCCCAGARAGAAATTTTGTATRCACAGGAAGAACAAAGAAAACCCAGGTTGTTTTAGCCCCACTGCAGAGACACAGGTCTCAGAGAATAAAGATTACCCACACAGGCCTTGGGAGCTCAGTTGAGACCCCCCAAAGGGAGCAAATCTCTTACCCTACCTGCTGTGTTGCCTCCTCTGCAGCTGAGCTCCTTCCTCTCCAATTGCCACATGTTCTTCCATCAATTCTACACCCTTCTTCAAGCCTAAAACACAGCTTCATTCTTCTGCAGCTCAGAGATTCAGTTCCTGACCTTACATCTTCCATCTCCAAACTACAGTCACCTCCTGCCTTGATCTCAGCTTCCCAAGCCATTTGGGAACTAGTCTGGGCTCTGGGAATGGCAGCTTTGCACCATTTGCTTTCCTGAATTTATCTTTGAGTTACCTCCCTGAATTTGCTCTTCTGGAAATCAAATTCCTCCTTCTTTTTCCTTCTTCCTTCCCTCAACAACTACTCCAGACTGCTGCAGGGACTGTGCCCACCCCTTGTGTTCTGCTCACATCCTCCAACCCCAGCAGTTAACCCTGAGGAGCCCCTTCTGCTCTCTGAGCTCAGCACTCCAAGAAGCCAGGGGCAGCTATAAAATTGATTTCTACAGTCCCTGCCTGCAAAATAAAGTGAGCCTCATCTCCCCATCCTGCTTTAAGCACCTGGCCCGGGGTTTGCCATATATAACTGAGGGAGATGGGCAGCACCTGCCCAGAGCCCATTTCCCTCTCAGCCATACATCACCTGGGCTGGAGGCCCTGGAGCAATTGCCTCCTCATTCCAGGTGCTGGGAGGAAGCCAGCAGATGGAGTTTGYTCCAGCTACTGGTGCCACCCATTTCCCAGGCTGTGCTCACACCCCAGAAGTCCTGACCTGCCTTCCCAGCTGCTGTTTGGTGGCTGAGCATGGAGCCAGCTGCAGCTTCAATCCACGCTGTGATGATCCCAGTGGCAGCTCCCACCACCCTGCTGCAGCTGGGTAAAACAAAACACACCTAATGAGTGAGATGGGTGCAGGGAGAGCACTCACCACTCTGGGCACAGAGATGGACTCACCTCCTTCCCCMGAGGGCTGGGTGCTAAATCCTCCCCTGTCTGCCACGTCCATCATGCAGGCTCTGGGCTCCAGCAGCCTGAGATCTGTTTCCTATAAATTTTCTGCACAGTGCCTACAACAGTTGTAGTCTCTCTAAAATAATGATTGGAGGCTGGATAGAGGAGAACAAACAGTTCAGCTGAACAGTTTATCTGATGAATTCAGCCTCTTCTCCTGTTCCTGCAATATCAGGTGGACAAATCCAATTTCCTCAAATGCATTTGTTGTTTGGGTTTATTTGACAAATACCTCCCCAAACAATTGCCTCTACATTCACTTAGCAAAYATTTAAAATATGAACTGTGCTGTTTAGTGAATCCCCTGGCACTGCACCAGCCCCCAGTGGAGCAGAAAAGTTAGGTTTCCCCCAATATTAGTTATTTCTGCATTTCAAATTAAATTTTTTGCCAGCTCTCATTCTATTCCTGATAAGACCAGATGATTTGGTGGTGCTTATTAGGAAAGGAGCTGGTCAGTTGTCTCCCAAGGAAATTGAGTTTTCCTGGGAAGCAATAACCCATTGAAGCAGACACATTTCATCAGAAACACCCCACAATCAAATGACTTGCAGCAGCTGAGGAAAGGCAAATCCAGCTCTCAGRAATCCCTGTGGGTTGGTGTCAGTCACCTGTCAGCTCCACATCTCCAGCTGAAAACTGGGAAATGGTGCCTTGCTTGACCTTCTTGGAGCTGGGGGAGTTCTGTGACGAGCATGGCAATGTAAGGGATCCAGAGAAAAGCGTGTCCCAGGCATTTTTTTGTCCCAAAAGTAGGCCTAGGGAGCTGGGCTTAGGGACACTTCACAGTCCAACTCCTACCTGGAGCTAGCAAGAAGCTGGAGCCAGGGGTTTTCCAGGAAGAGGGAGATGGAAGGCAATGGGCCTAAACTGAAACAAACAGATATAAACACTGGATATAACAGCASATGGGCAAATGTGGTACAGGTTGCCCAGAGAGCCTGTGCATTCTCCATCCTTGGAGGCTGTACTGGTTTGAAAGCAAAACCAGTGAGAGACTAAGTCAGAAATACAATTTAATAGGAAAACTATAAAATAAATATAATAGTAAAAGGAACGAATGAAAAGACCCTTGGCAGAGTCAGAATACAACCCGACACCCTGTTCGTTAGGATGGTGGTAGCAGTCTGAATGAAGCAGTCTTGTTGAAGCAGTGATCCTGTAGAAAGAGCTGACAACTTCTGTTCTCTGGGAATCCAGTCGGGCCCTGTGCTGTCCCAAACTGCAGATTATATCCAGCTGGGAATGCCTGGCTCCTCCCCATGGGCAGAGCATCCCACAATGGGCTGATGTCATTCTATGAGTCACACAATGGGTCCTTGATTGCCCATTGAGCAGAGATGGCTCCTGAGGGGAGTTACCTGTGAGTCACTGACCAGGGCATGGATGGGCCATGGACAGAGATAAGGGAGTTACCTGTGAGTCATTGGCCAGGGCATTGATGGGCCATGGACAGAGATAAGGGAGTTACCTGTGAGTCATTGGCCAGGGCATTGATGGGCCATGAACAGCAGATAGTCCTGAGGGAGGGGGCAGGGAAAACACTGCCCCACCTGGCTCCAACAGCCCGTGAAGATGGTAATAGAATACATACTTTGGGCACATCTTACATTGCAACCTAGGACAGAGGCTTTCAAACCCAGGTCTGATCCCAAAACTAATCCTGGTGTAAGATGTTGGACAAAAGACTTCCTGAGTCCCCTTCCACCCAGATCATTCCAGTCTGTGATGCTGGGAAACCCTGTACAARTACAGATCAAGTTAACAAAAAATGAAGGTTACACAGAGTTGGAGGGATGTAACATCATACCTTGGCTAAGGTTTAGTTCTAGGATTGCCTGTTTATAGCAAGATTTGGGGGGAAATAATAATAACATCCAGTTTTGGTCCAAACTGGACCAGAACCAACACTGGAAGAAATGCTGAGGAACAAATATCTGCATTTCAGCAAACTCAGCTACAAAGACTCATCATTTCAGACCTAGGGAAAATCAGCTTCCAGGTCCCATGATTACAAAGAATAACTCAAGAGCTGGAAGAGTTCAACCTGAACCAGAAGGCAAATAAAAAGAAATCACAATTCATTATTCATCAAAATCTTCAGCGATCTGTTRCAAGCCCATGTCAGGATATTTTAGCACTGCAGGTATCAATAGTGCTAAAAAAAACCTGCAAATGTGACTTTGAAATTTACTCTTTTTTTGGTCATGTTTTGTTTCATGCCAGTGAAAATCTCGTTGCTTGAATGTTCTTGGAAAGTCACCAGGGACAGGTTGGGAATATCGCCCAAGCAAATTCACTTAAGAATTCAAACAAACACATCAGGACACAATTTTGCTTTTGTCACCCAGCTCTGAGGGAAAGCTTTAAAAACCCAGTTAAGGAGAGGGCAGTAAAAGAACAAATGGTTCATTAAACCTGGTTTTGGGCAGAGGAACAACAGACAACCCATTACTGGARCAGCTTCTCCTGCTCTCCAGTCAAGCAGGAGCCTTTGAAGATGACATTGAGTTGGACAGCAGCTCTTCATATCCCAGTTATTTATTCTGCCACTTGGAGGGATGCAGCCAGGACAACCCATCCTTCTAAGCTGTGTACCAGGGTGGAAGAGGGAGGAATTTCACATTCTCATTCCACAAACTCCCACTCACTGCCAAGAGCAGCAAATGACACATGAGGACACCAGGCAGGCAGACAAAGAGAATCAARCAGGCTTTCAGAGACACCAGGAATTCCTTCCCTTACCACTGGGATGCTTCTTRCATCCAAAAACACCAAAAAAATGGGCACCATGTGGTGCATCTGGAAAGGCATTTTTGGGGGGGTTGTGCTGGCTTTTTTRACCTTCAGATCAGCCATGTGAAATGTTCACAGCACTGGGTAAGGGGAAAGATGAGATGGTGTGCTGGRGTTTTCATTCAGAGCTCCATGGCCAGGGCTTGATTTTGGGTGTAAATCCATGTTTTTTTCTTGCCTTGAAGGGAGACAAAGCACCAGCAACCTAGAAACCACAGAGTTTCTCTAGGCTGGGCTGTGCAGAAGCTTTCCTACAGAAAGCTGGGTTGTCAGCCAGGCATGGAACAGAACCATTCCTCCAGCAAGCACCCAGACCTTTGGCTGAGGGCTCCTCACCTCCATGGAGAAGTGAAAATGCCTCCCACCAGCCCATCTCTGGCCTCACTGAGCTAAAATAATTGGGATCTACAGCCTGAAATGAGATTTTTCCAATTCTCTATCCCTGGGAAGTTAGTTYCTGTTAGGTGCCTTGGAGAAGTCATGCTTAGTCCAAAGGGGCTGCAATTGCTCCTGGATGTCCTCTAATCCCTGGCTCCATCTCTGCCTCAGCCTCTCCAGCACACTTTGTAATGGACTGGCTCACTCTGGCCACATCCTTTACATCTCTTTAGCTCCGTGAGCAGATGGAGTCGAGGGACAGCAGAATTTATGCTTCTTGCTCGAGCTGCAGCTTGGCTGGGTGGAAATAAAACACGGGAAAGGACGGGGAAATGGCACCGTGACAGCATTTACCTCCCGGGCTTTGGAGCCTCTGTCCTTACCTGGGCAGTGCTTGTGCTGTCAGCATTGATCCTGAGCCTTCCTCCCCAGCTGAGGAGGAGCAGGCCCAAGGGATGGCTCTCCTCCCTAGCCCAGGTGATGGATGGATGGATGGATGGATGGATGGATGGATGGATGGATGGATGGATGGATGGAGCTTCCAGAAGTGTGCAATACTCTGCTGACAGAGCCCGTGCATCAGTGCTGGTTTATATAATCCAGCCCAGACCTTTCCTTCAGGGCATGCAAAGGAAAACCAGGAAATGATTCTGACCTCTGAGGGCTTTAAAGGGARAGAGAAGGAGGCAGAGGTATGAAAGCAGGCAGGGAGATTGACAGGGGCTCGGGAAGGAGCAGCATAATAGGCCCCTAAACTCTTTACCTTTCTCCGCGTTCCGTACAGTCGAAGGGGAGAAACAAAACGAGGAGAGGGAGGGAATTATAATGAACGTGAAAGCTTCCAGATTAATTAATTACCCCTTTTGGTTTGTGAAAAGGGAGGCTAGAAATATCCACGTCTGCTCCTCTTGGAAGGCAACCCTGGCGCCTGCTCCGAGCATCCCCCAGCCCGCCTGCGCGGGGATAATTAATCCATTGCGGGATGGATCCTGCCGTGCTGCCGTAAAAAAGAGATCCATTTCTCCTCCGCTCCCCCCTCCTCCCCGAAGAGACATCTGAAACGGATCATGTAATAAATGTTTCTTGGATGGAAGGAGAGGTATTGTTCTCTGGCCGTGGAAACAATCCCGGCGGTGGGGCCAGCCAGGAGGGAGCGGGGCCGGATCCTTCCCTGGGCAGCTCCCATCGCATCCTGCATGGCAGGGCAGGCTCCGGGGGACACCTTTTGGGATGTCCCCTCTGCAGGGCAGCGCTCGGCAGGGCAGGGTCAGCTCCTTCCACCGAGGGCTGTRGGGCTGGAGCTGGCTTCCCTCTGTGGGGACATCCCAGCACTGCCTGGCGGGCAGCGGGACACTCTGGAGAGAGGGAGGTGGCCCGGAGTCCATCCCAACACAGCCAAAAGAGCACCTCTGACCACACCCATCCAACGCTGCCTCCATCCCTCTCCACCGTGCCCCACTGGAATGCAGCCCAGGCTGGGAGCAGCTCCTTGCACGGCTCCAGGCAGAGATCAGCCTTTCCTCAGGCAGCTCTCCATCAGTTTGATGGTTCCCTGTTGTCCAAGGGACCTGGGAACAAGCTGCACTGCACTCACGGTGTGCAGCTCGAATAGGAGAGATCCTCCTCCACCAGGTATTTTTCATTCCTGGCCAGCCATGCTCGCTATCCAAGGTGAGATGTTTCAGTCACCTTTGTCACCCCCTGCCCTGCACTGCGAAGGGCGGGAGCTCTCCTGTGCTGCACACACAGCACAAAGGCTGCTGCTGCTGCAGGATATGGATTTCCCCACCCTCTCCAATTAACAAAACCCGCATGCCATGCTCTTCATTCCCTTGGCTGGTGTTTTTGTGGACTAAAACAAGTGATTCCCTGAAGGGTTTCCCAAGGAGGATGGGGTGGGCTGCCCATCACCTGCCCAGGACCCTTTGCTCTGTGGGGGCTGGGTACCCCCTGAGATCAGACCTCCCCAGTGCTGATCCCAGCCCTGATCCCAGCATCTCATTTGCATCAGTTTATCAGAAACATYGCCTCTTGCTGCTGACATCCAAATATTCCTTGCATGGAGGAGCTGCTGACATTTATTCCTGAATTGCCACATTGCGGGAGCTTTGGCTCTGACTCATGTTACATGGGAAGAGAGAAGGGACCTCGTTACTTGGTGAAGATAAGTCTTCTACAGCCTATCAGTCTAGATTAGATTTGGGTCACTTCCTTTATTCATTTCCCTGGATGGTTTTTTTAAGGCTCTTTCAAAGAAACACTCGAGCTCAGTACAATGTTCTTGATTGCAACCAGAACTGGCTGAAAAATGCTGAACTAATTGAAAGAAATTTTCTTTTTCATTTCTTCCTCAAAACATTTCCAGGGTTTCTGGTCAGTACTTGCAACTGTGAAAAATCCCCCTGGGCTCTGCTGTACAACAGCAAAAGCTTTTTCCACTGCATCAGCAGCATTTCAAAATCCTGTGAGCTGATCTTAGGGCAGCRAAGTGACTTCTCTGCCTATCAAAGACACGGGGATGTCACGACACCTGTGTGTTTTCATCACAACACCCCTCAAGCAGACACCCAGGTCATGGGGAATTGTTTCCCCCCACCAGTTCTCCATCACTGCATGCTCTGAGGGTGTCCTGAAGTCTTCTAAGAGCAGTTGGCATCATGAATCCTCTCTGTTTCATGGGGAAGCTGAGGCATGGGGTGCCAGCAATTCCCACAGCATGGAAGCATTGCATCATTCAGGTTGGAAAAGACTTACAAGACCATCAAGTCCAACCTTTGACTGAATTCCACTTTGCCCRCTGAGCCACATCACAAAGGGCCACATCTCCTCATTTTTTGAATGCTTCCAGGAATGGTGGCTCCACCATTCCTGACCCTTGGGGACCTTGTTCTGGTGTCTGGCTGCTCTTTCAGTGAAAAGCTTTCTCCTAATATCCAGCCTGGACCTTTCCTGGAGGCAGAAATCTGTYCCCTCCCAAGCCCCCTGGGGATCTCCAGGTACTGAACCGTGGCAGGGGGGTCCTACCATGCACAGACCTCCACATCCCCCCCAAAGCCACAACGACACAGAGCTGCAGAGACCATCTGTGCCTGCACCCCATGGCTCCCTCCTGGGGCTCTCAGTGGCCCATTCCCCCTCTGTGGCTCCCAGGAAGATGGTGAATTCCACCCCAAACAAGGAGCAAACCGAACAACCCCCACCCACAACGCCCGGGCTCTCTGGCAGAGGGGAGAGCTTCCTGCATYGCTCATTTTCTGTCAAGTTAACACCAACTGAACATTCTCCTTTCTTCCCCRAGCATTTCTAGTCCTGGTGCTTCCCCCTCCCCTTCCTTTCTTCTTCCATTTCARCCACCTCGAGCAGAAGGCCCTCCGAGGCACTGGTGACTTCAAAGACACCAGGTCCAATGTGCAGCAAGTGATAAAAACCTACACAGCATGTGTTGGGCAAATTAATATCCCCTCCAGAGCCACCAGCTCCCCAGTCCCAGCAGCCCCATAATGAGATGTTGTACTGAAGGGGAGGGGGAGCTCAGTGCAGRAGGGGAGATGTGTTTAATGTATGCAAATTGACTCACATGCAAATTGCCACTAAGTTAAAAATAACACGAGGAGTAGTCTTTTAAAATATTTGTTTATTCATTAGGGTAATCTCTGTTATCAGTCACCTCTTTCCCTGCACATTAAGTGCTCAGTTTGGGGGAAGTTTGTGTATTGCAATTCTGGGGGACAGCTGTGACTTCCTGCTGACCCCAGCCACCATAGAACAACTCCAGTTTTCCTCCCCTTCCTTCTCCTCCCTTCTACTCATACAGGGATTAAAATCACCTTTCCTCAGAGGGGACACACTCAAAGTGATGAACTTCAAGGACAAAAGTTGTCAGAGCCTCTCAGAGCAGTTCTTSACARYCAGAGCCTTCCCCAGGGCCAGAGCWGAGCATCTGTCCCAGCTGGGCTCAGGGTGACCAAGCTGCATGGAAGGCACAACATCAGCCTTGCAGCCTTCCCTCCCTCTGCTGACCAGGGACAGGACCCCAGGGAGGGGCTGGAGCTGTAACTGGGGGTTTAGGTTGGATAATAGGAACTTCCCCCAGAGGGTGCTGGGCACTGCCCAGGCTCCCCAGGGAATGGGCACAGCCCCAAGGCTGCCAGAGCTCCAGAAGAATTTGGAAAATGGTCTCAGGGATGCCCAGGGTGGGATTGTTGAGGTGTCCTGAGCAGGGCCAGGCATTGGACTCCATGATCCTTGTTGGTGCCTTCCTGCTCAGGACATTCTGTGACTCTGAAATAAGAGTGCAAATGCCTCCTTCCAGGCTGAGCTCTGCAGGGCAGCCAGTGCTCCCCACACCCAGAACAACTAATTAATACTGGATCCTGCCACTGATGCTAACAGCTGCTGACACAGGCCAGTGCATCCTGATTCTAGCTGATTGATCTCATGGCAAATGCACTGCTGATCCTACCTGGCATTACAAAGGAGCCATGGGGTTTTGAACAGTGCAYGGGAAGTGGAGTGGGAATGGGTGGTGGGTGCCATTTCAAGATGATGGGTGCAGTTCTACTGCCTGGGAGAGGGAATTCAGAGACCAAGAGCACGTGGTTTGTCCAGAGTTTGATACTGAGCCTTTGCTGCAGGCTTTGGAAGGGTCTCAGGTGGGATTTACATGAAGAGCAGTTCTCCATCCAGCCATGCTGGAGTGTGTTAACACTTTGCAGTCTTCAGACATCCAAAGCCCTGGGAGAGGGTGGGAAGGGAGGGAGGGGTATCCTCTGGACTGAAGCACAGAAGGAGCCCTGGTGTCCTGCTTTCACTGGGATGGTTTTTTCCTGATGATTAATACATTCCCCACCAATTGCAAAGGTCTTGATTGTGCAGAAGAGGAGTGGCACTAGATGGGAGCTCCAACCATCCCAAGCAAGAGAACAGTCCAGACAAAACTGTGCTTCAGCTGTACCACACTGTCAGGGCCAGAGCTGCTGCAGCTGGACCATCTCCAGGTCCCAGAGGAGCATGTTCTGCCATTCCTGTTTTGATAATTCCTTATTACTCAGCCCAAGATTGATGAAGTTACAGTGTTAGCACAACCCTCCAGCACCTGCCAATGMTCAGGAAGTTTCTTACTTCATTAGTCAACTCTGCTCCTCTTGGGAGCCTTGTTCTTCTGTCCTGTGCATGTCAAGAGCTGTAAAAACAGAGACAAAAGGGAGTCTAAGGACAGCAACAAGCATCACTCGTTTTCTTTCAGCCGGAATTCTAAATCAACACACAGAGATTCACCCTTCCAAGAACCAGGATTGCTGCTCTGGGCAAAGAGGAGCAGCAGGGCTGAGCTCCCCTCTCCAGGCACTGCCCACGGGGAGCAGCCTGCTCCTCCTSTGCCTCACCAAGGGACAGGCCTGAGCAGGGATGCTGATGGAAATCCCTCCTCACAACAGCAAGGGCAGGTTTAAAGTGATTGGATTAAACTGCATTAACCTCTGTGTGGACACGGTCACTCCAGATTTAAGTGGCCATTGCTCAGTTCASCAGGAGCCACTTCAATGTGACCTAATTCACCACCTGAGTAAATAAGGCAAACCAAATAAAGGTCAATGACTGTGAAGAAGTGGCTCCCCAGAGGAGAGTGACCCACTCAGAGCTTACCTATCAGCACAGATTAACAGCACACACCATCTCTCATCCCTCTGCCTGGAGCTCCAGCTTGGAAGAGCCACTGAGCCCTGRGTGGCAGCGGGACACCAGGAGTCAGGGGGTCACCCTTAATTCAKGCAGCAGCAGAGATCACAAGTCATGTCAGCAAGAACAAACTCTCATTTSCAGGAGCTCTGCTCTTGCCTCAGCCAAGGAGTTTCAGTTTGCCAAGAGATGGGAACGGAGCAGGACAGAGAGGAGATGCTGGTGCAGGCACTTCCCACACACAGGGACATGGCACAGCACCACACTGAGCTGCTCCCCCCAGATGCCAGGCTAGGGCCATCCCAGTTTGAGCTGGAGGAAGCTGAAGTTCGTGATCTGTTGTAAAGATGCAGGAGATGATGAAATAGTAGGGACCCCTCTGTGACACTTTAAACCTTCCCAGTCTCCCTCACTGGGGAAGGCTGGGAGAGGGAGGCTCCTGAACCCTTGTACAGATGTGATGGCACAACACCAAACWCAGCTGGGATGTGGGGAATGGGAAATCAGCATCAGAGCACAGGGCCAGCAGGCAGCAAAATGAGATTATACAGATTCATGGACTGGAGATTGAAAAACAGAGATTACAGGCACAAAACAGAGAGACACCTTCTACTACTGCCTTCCAGAGACTGGGGATTCTGAGCACAGCTGGAAGGGGTGCTAGGAGAGACCATTCCTGTGTGTTCTCTTTACAGAGCACCCACTGCTGCTGCTGCTGSTGGCAGGGACCTGGGCTGGGTGACCCACTGCTCTGTCCCAAGCAGGCATTTCTGTCCCAAGTGGCCCAGTTTGCAGGCTGCCCCTCCCCACACCACTCCATGTCCACAGCWCCTGGCCCCCAGGCAGCACATCCCCACTGCTGTGGTGGGCAGGAGTCTCTTGTCTGCCTGTCCAGAAGAGGATGGACAGCAGTAATTATTCATGCCACAGCAGCTGCTCTTTCAGCTTTCCCTGGGCTCAGCCCAGTCAGATGTTTCTTCTCCCCGTGCCATCCCCCTCGCCCCACCCCGTGCTCCTTCCCTCCCAGTTTGTCACTCCCAGTGACATGGCCCACTGGTGACTGAGAGCTGGTGGCCATCTCTTGCTGTCACTGAGGGCTGAGGTGACTGATCCTGCCAGGTGGTGCATTTTCCAGAGGATGAAGAGCGACGGAGCCTGAATCCTAATGAGCTGCCACCCCTCCACAAGGGTTCAGTGATGCTTTCCCAGTGTCAGTCAAGCAGAAACAGATTATCCTGCCCAGCCTGAAGTGCAGGGACCACCYCCCTTTCCCATTTGTGGAGCCCCAGCAGCTGCTGGTGAGAAAACACACAATAATAGCTCTCCAGAACTACCTAAAAGGAGGTTGTAGCCAGCTGAGGGTTGGTCTCTCCTCCCAAATAACAACCAATAGGATAAGAAGAAATGSCCTCCAGTTGTGCCAGCAGAGGTTTAGGCTGGATATTTGGAAAATTTCTTCACAGAAAGGGTCGTCAAGCACTGGCACAGGCAGACATGGCAGTGGTGGAGTCCCCACCCTGCAGGGATTTCACAGACAGGTGGGTGTGGCACCTGGGGACAGGGGCCAGTGGTGGCCCCAGCAGTGCTGGGAAAATGGTTGGACTCTGGGACCTGAGAGGGCTTTTCCAGCCTAAAGGATGCAGTGGTTCTCTAAGGAGTATGCTTGGACTGGACTCACAGCTCGGGTCAGGGGCACCTCCTGAGGGTGGGAGCTTCTCCCAGAGCTCCAGGGTGCAGCCCCATCCCACCACAGAGCTCACCTGATCCCAAAGGACAGGTTTACTCTCTGCCATACCCAGCTGATCTGTTTCCCCAGGGCTCCCAGCAAGAGCTGCTGCTGCCCTGTTGTGTGGAGACCACAGGGAGTTGCWGAGGAATTTGTTTCCCCCTGAACTCAGCATCCTCCATCCTGCTGCCAGTCCTTGATGGAACACACACCAGCAATCCCAGGCCAAGGACAGACCAGCACCTCCACTTCCAGATGATTCTTCCTTTTCTGTTCACTGGTGCCAGTGATCACAGGACAGCCTGCAATCTCTAGAMTTAAGGGTTAGAGTATGATGAATTGGAGCTCATCCCAAATCCGGGAGTGKTGTCAGGAATGCCTGCTTTCCCTGCAGGGTCTGTTCTCTGCTAGCACTGCTGAACAGCCTGGATATGCTCCCCACCACACGGCACAAACTGGAATGCTTCCTAATTAACTGCATGGGAGAGGAGMAAAATTCCCTGCTCTTCCCAGTCCTGCAGAAGTCAGGGATGTGAGGAAAGAGAGTGGAGCAGCAGAGRTGGAGTGGCCGTGGTGGAACACGTACCCACCAGCATGGCAATTCCAGCTCAATCCCAGGGCTCATTGGGTGCCCAATTCCAGGAGGTGGAGCACGCCCACAGGACCAAACAGCAGGGCCTGAAATTTGGAAACATCACAGCTCGAGGCACAGGGACGCTCTGTGAAACTCTAATTGCAGGATGTTGGGCAGGACTGTCAAACAGCTGGCACAGCCACCCYGTCACCTCCAGGCCCGCTGCTCCCTGACCCGAGCCTGCCACCACGGCATCCCTTCCCAGATCCATTAATTCCTGCCAAGCACAGCAGCTCTGCGAGAGGCAGAGAGGAAAGAAGGCAGCTTGCTGATGCTCATCACATCCCCAGCTCTCCAGCAGCCCCACACCCARCTCTCAGCTGCTGCAGAGGATCTGATTTTTGAAAGGATCTGCCACTGCCCCACCTTTGGCTCRGGATCAGCAAGGTCACAGCTGAGGAGGCGCCGGGCTCCTCGTGGCTGTCACTGCTCCGTGCTCAGGCTGTTTCATGCTGCCTGCTCTGGTTGCAGGAGCTGTAGCTGGGTTCAGCTCCCAGTTTTGCTCCCGCTGTCCAGGCACGGCACGTCCTGCTCTGACAGGGAAATCAAGGTGCCACAGCAGCACTGAATTACTGCTCACAAAAAGGGCCCGGTGCCCTGCAGTTCCAGGGTGAGGTGACCTCCATGAATACCTGCACACACCCTCCCTTTGAGGCTTTGGTGTGTGAGCACCAAGGCTGCACAGTAAACCAGAGATTAATGCACAGCTAGGCAGAGCATTCCCAGGCAAGAATACAAAGCAGAACAAAGGCCTTGTCGTGCCTTCAGTTTCTTCCCCAGAGTTTTATTTACTTCATTTACTTTGGMAAAAACTTCCTATGCACAACTTCCAGCTTACAGCACTGGCTTTGCAAAACTCAGGCATACAATAGGAGCCTCCTTCCTTTGCAGGAAGCAAAGCTCCTGCACAGCCAGGTTCCCAACAGACTTTTCGGGCAGCCAACACATTCTGGAAGCCTCATGCTGCTTCCAGGGGATCTGTCCAGGCAGAGCCACTCAGGAAATCCACCCCTTAATGCCAGTCATGTGCACCAGGGAGGTCTAGAGAGCACCTGGTCATTCAGCAAAACCCAATAAATTCTTGGACCCTTGGCAGGAGTCAGGGAAGGTGTTTTGGGATCACTCTTCCACCTGGCTTCAAAGCATGGGAGAGCACAGCTGAGAGCAGAGCTTCACATCATCCCTTAGCAGAAGGAGATATTCAGAATCACTGRGTCATTAAGGTTGGAAAAGCCCTCTAAGATCATCGAGTCTGACCATTACCCCAACCCTCCAGGCCACCAATGACCCATGTCCCCACACCCCACATCCACACTTATTTTGTCCTTCTTGGGACAACCTCCTCCATGCCTTACTGTACTTACAGACCACTCTGAATGCAGTTGCTATAGAGGTTTTCCTGTCAGAAGAATGTTTTCAAGATCATCTCCTTGCATCCAAACAGCACAGAATCACAGGATGGTTTAGGTTGGAAAAGCCCTTTAAGACCATTGAGTCTGACTTTTCCTCCAGCACTACCAAGGCCACCACTGCCCCATGTCCCCAGGTGCCACATCCACACGTCTGTKAAATCCCTCCAGAAATGAGAATTCCACCACTGCCCTGGGCAGCCCGTTCTAGTGCCTGGCAACCCTTTCAGAGATGGAATTTTCTAGAATATCCAGCATAAATATGATCCTAAGGCAGGTTTGGGGATGGCAGCTGTCTGCAGCACGGGTTGGCTGCTGGTGGGATAATCTGCTCAGAGGAGCAGAGAGACACAAACACACTTGTGCCTGTTTTCCAAACAACAACAAAGGGTGGAAAGCACYCTCCTGGATTTGGGTGGTGGAGGAGCTTCGTGTTGTGTTGATGTTGACAACACAACAACTGGGCCTGACCTATTGACATTTCTGCAGGCTCCCCATTCCTGCGTGGGGGCTGTCACTTTAAATTTGAATTGCATGGGGTTTTCTCTATCACAACAGCCTGATATTTTTTGCTCATGAAGAATAAATATTTACAAACCTTCCCTCTCGCCAACAAAAGCATTCTGTTCCAGAATTTTCTTGGGGTTTTGTTCTGTTTTTAAACAGTTTTAGAAACCATTGCCCAACACTTYAATTTCTCTTATCAAAACAGGAGCAATGGTAAAAAGATGCACAAACCAGGGGAAGGATCATGGCAACTCTCGGCTCACMTTCAAGGGTTTTCAGCGACGCGTTGAAAAACGGCCAAGAGCATCTGCAGAAAATGCAAGGGATAACAGCACAGCAACTCCAGCCAAGGACAGGTCACCAGGCTGTAGGAAATGTGTTTTCTTGGTAAACTAATGAGGGTTCAAGCGTTTCATACAATGTGGGTCTGTAAACAGATTAAACAAAACACGGCAGCGCCGCTCCTCCAGCCCGAGGAGCCGACTCCACATGGCTCAAACAGCTCAGGAGCTGCAAACAACAGCAGAGCCCAGCAAAGCAGGGACCAGCTCACCCTTTATCCCCCAAAAAGGCTGTCATCCCTAAGAACCTGACAGCCCACCCACATCCCTGCCAGTGCAGCTCACTTCAGTGGGACACGAGGGGCTCAGCTCAGCCAGGGGAGCTCAGGGGGGACACCTGGCTGAACACGAGCTGCCAGCACCAAGCTGAGCCACCCACACCCCCCCTGCCCAGGGGAGTGCAAAGGGAGTCGTGTTTCACTTCACGACCTGGTGCTGGCAAGAACATTGTGTCCAGCTCTTGTGTTCACACCTACAAAAAAAAAAGGTATTGTCGGAAACAGCGAGTTTGGACAATAGCTACARTAGTAAATTTGGGGTGTGAAAAACCAGCCTGGAGGTGAGAACCTGAAAGAGTTCAGTCAATTTAGTCTGCTAAGGAGAAGGTTAAAAAGCAGCTTGACTCCAGTCCAGGCWTTGCTACCCAAAACAATGTTAGTGGCTCTTTGCTCTTGCTCACTGCAATCCAACAGCCGCAGGCTGGAGTTGCAGTGTCCAAATCCAGAGCTGAGGTGAAAATTGTTGCCATATGGGTCCATGAGACTCAGATGTCTCTCCAGAGGAGATGTTCCTGCTCAACTGACCACACAACCAAAATTTGGGGGTGTATCCTCCTGCTTGCATGATGCTGAAGCTAAGACAGCTCTTTTTTGATTTCCCCAAAGCCCCACCTCTCACCCATCCTGGCTCCAGGGGTGATGCTGGACACCAGCTCAGACCCCACATGGGCTGCAAAGCCCAGGCTGAGGAGGTCAAACCACACAGCCTCTGCTTTCCGGGAGTTTGTTGTAGGATAACCCATGGACAAGCAAGGACATGGCCATGACTGAGCTGCTGGGGCACAGCCAAGGGACACCCAGAACAGGAGCAGAGCTCCAGCACTTCYCCACTGCAGCCACTGCCAGAAGGGAGCAGCCAGAATGGGCAAGCTCCTGAGGACAGAGAGATGGAGAGCCCAGGCTGGGAGCGATGAGAGAAATTCTGGAGATAGATGATTTATGGCATAACCCCCTCAATATGGAGCTGCTTGACTCTATTAGGTGGATGGATGGCAGGGAATTTAAGAAGAGAAATAGATTTTTTACTCAGCTAATTAGCTAAAAAGGCTTGTCTGGAAACACGGGCCCCATTGTGTCTGAAGCCTGCTGACACACGGCTCACAGGCACATTTTTCTTCCCTGTTATTACTCTGCCTCCCAGAACATCCCTCAGAGACACTGAGAGAGAGGTGGGATCCCTGCACCAAACCACAGGCACCCAAGACAACCAAAAAACATTCAAGTGACATAATAAATACATGAGTTTATGTGTTTATACATAAGTAGCTGCACAAACTTTCAGGTGTATGCATGCASCTACAGATACACACAAACATATTGCTTATTAATCCATGAAAACGGCTTATTCTGTACATGAAAATATCATTACACCAGTAAAATAAACTCCATAGAAGAGCCAAGTTTGCCATCAAAACCAGTTTGCTGGCTCACATTAGCCWGCCCCATAATTCAAAAGCAAACTTGGGGCACCTGATGAAACAAAATGGCTGTAGGTTGAAGAGAAATAAAAGAAAAATACGACTTGACCCAGCACAGTCACTCCTGGAATCCACTACCCCAGGAAGTCATGGAGACGCACACCAGTGGAACAGACATTTTAAAGGACTGGATAATTTTATGAGCATTAATAACATTTGCAGCTATGCAAGCTAATAAAACGTTACAAGGGTAATCAAACTTCATGCTTCAATGTGTAAGTTGATCACCTGTGAGCGCTGGGAAGGAATTTCCTCTCTGGTGCTGTTGCACTGAGCAAGTAGCCAGCTGCGCCACAGGGGTGCACTTCTAATAAAAAAAATTAAAATACTAAAAAAATATAAGAATYAGTGTCACTGCTGTTGCTGCTATGTCTTTGCTTTGGTTTTCTCCTTCTGCAATAGCTGGCCCTCACCAGAGACTCCAAATATCAGTGAGAGCTTTGAWGTCGACTTCCCAAGGTTTCCTGGTGGAGTTTTGGGACAGCAYATCCCACAGGATCCAACAATAATATCACTTTACTCCTGGAAGGTTGATCCTATAGCCTAGCAGCAGGAATTACACCAGGCTTAACCTGTCATCCCTGCACCATGGATCCCACACTGACTCTTTATGTTTCCATACTGGACAAGTTGTGTTGGCCAACTGAGCACAAGCTCTTCCAGTAACTCCGAGCCCCATCACAGAGGAGCTCCAGGTATTCCCAGGAAAACTTGGCAGCTTTTGAGCTCTCTGCCAATTTRAAACTATCCAATGTGTTATTTATAACTCACAAGCAGCAACCYTGGTGTTTCCAGTGTTTTCTAGCCTCGGAAGTTAATGCCCTGGTAATTAATGAACTGACAGCAAACGCTGCAATCTGCTGCCACAGGCTYYGCAAARGAACGACAGACTTTGCTCTTGTGCCTACCCTTCTGTTCCAGGGAATCCAGGCTCCCTTCAGCCAGCTGGGGAGGAGGCTGAAGGGAGGATGGGACACAGCAGAAGTGTCAAAATAAACCTTTCACTTCAAAATAACAAGCACAGGAGGGTTACAGATACAAATCCAAAGGGCTGGAGAGGAGGAGGGTGTGCTCGAACCAGGGAGCTGCTCCAGGAGCCTGCCCTCTCCAAAACAAAAAGAGAAAATAGGGATGGCATAGAAGGAATATTGGGGAAACACATGCTCTGGGCAGACCACAACAGGGCCTGGTGAGCTCTCCTGGGAAGTGCAGGTGTTGGGAACACAGGACTGCAGCYCCCTGCCACACCCCTGCCACASCCCTCYCTCCACCGTGGTTAAAACCCACGTCTATCACCACGGTAACCACACCTGAACCAGTCACTAAATCCAAGCAGCCCATCCCCAGGCCTGGCTTTGCTGCCTGTGCTCCTCCTGCCCTTGGGAGCACCTTTTCCTGGTTCCCAGGGCCAGGGGTTGGAAGAGGCAGGACACACTTTCCTGGGACAGGAGGAAAATACATCTCAGCAGAATTAAGAGTTTCACCACTTATCCCCTGGGGAGGGTTRTTCACAAATTCCTCTTCTGAGCACAAGGTGTGTTTGAAGGAGGACATCAGGATCCATTAACCAGCCTGGCCATGCATGAGYCCCTATTTCCTCTCCTTTCTATTTGTCCTCAGAGAAAAGCAGCTCAATATTCCTKTGGGAGAGAGGAGGCAAAGGACACAAGGATGACACACGTCAGTCACCCTTTCATTCCCAAACAATCCTTCTCGCTCTGACAGTGTCCTCCAGGCCACAAAACCCATATTTTTCTGAATACACAGCATTGAGAATTGCACTCTCTGCCCTCCAAAGACCTTTCCAAATGACATTCCCTCCCCAGCCATGACAGCATTTGGCCTGGAACATGATATGCCCCAAGAAAGCCATAACTTTTCCATCAGGACAGGAAAGCACTTTAAATCCTGGTAAGAAGAGCGCTGTCATCAGAGACCAGAGCTGAAACCCCACGTGATGTCACACACATGAACCCAGCATGCTGACAACAGCCATGGGGTTTAGAATTACAGGCCATAAAGTATGACATCATGATGACATCATGGAAGGAGAAATTCAATTCCCAGCCCAGGGGCTATCAGTTACKGCTTTATTCGAAAACCTGTCACCGTGTGCGTGAGCAATGAGCGGGATCCATCATTTCCACAGCTTTTTATGGCCACCATAAATTTGGAACACTTAGGCCTCAGCCACCTCCCTGTGTCTCTSCAAGCCCATCTGTCAGCTCCCTCTGTGCTCCCTATGGATTCCTAGCACTACAAATCCCACTCCAGGACAATCAGAGCAGCTCAGGGCAGCTGTGAGATTTGGCTTTGGGGTGGCCAGGTCAGCTCTGCACGTGCTTCCCCTCCCTGCTGGGCTGGCACAGCTGGGTGCACCCTGGACAAACCCTCTGACCACTAAAGGCCATTTCCAAACCTGCTTTGGTGAGCACTCCCAGGCAGATGCTTCGAGCAGATCCCCTGGTGCAGGCTGTCCACCTCACCCCCTGCCAAAGCACTTCCCAAAGTGTGTTCATAAAGGATTCATTTCACAGGTGCATGAAGCACGTGGCCTAGCAGATCACAGAGGCAGAGCTGAACGTGCTCCCCACTGAGGCAGCTGGAATATTTTGGGGTGTTCTTATGATTAGATGATACTCTAATCTGTCTAATGTGGTCACACACACATTTAACTCAGTCTCCATAACACCTCAGGCAGTGATAAGACATGGATTTTTCATAAGATTCCTTACACACGAGAGGTGTCCCTTGTCTTTGCCTCCTTTTATTGTTTTTATTTCACCTGTTCCTGCAAAAAACACAGCAGTGCCATGACCCAACAGGTATTTCCTGGAGTACAGCAGAGACTCCTGACTGTGTTATTTCCAATCATGAGCTGGGAAACCTCTCCACTGCAATGAGCCCCGACTTCCAATTTCCTGACCTCCACAGCATTAGATTAGACCAGTCTGATCTTTACCAGACACCTTGAAAATACAGAAATATCCTCTGCTTGCTCCCACCCAGGACACAATTCCCCAGAGCATTAAAATAAAATTAAAATTGCCCATTTCCATCCATTGCAGCTGCATTTGTCCTGCCCACCTCTTACACATCCCCTGCAAAAATGTCACCCCATGCAAAAGTGACCTCCCTGCATTATCAGTGTGATTGCTGAGATATCCCTGAGTGAGCCCCAAAATCCCTGCCCAGGATGGTTAAAGGTGGTGCCTTTAAGGGAGTTCAGCTGATAGACATCAAACACAATATCAGGTTATTTAACTGATTATTTAACTGGTTTATTAAACACATCTTTAACTGTTGGTGATGCTCAGAATAACCTTGTTGATGCCCAGAATAAACCTTGTTGATGCACAGAATCACCTTGTTGATGCATAATCCCCGAAAATAAAAAAGCCACAGTGACAGCTGGGCACCAAATATTCAAGTTCTGCTAAGGATCTGGCAGTATCAGCTGAATCATAACCCAGTGCAGAGTTCACTTCACTTTCAAGATATTTCATGAGATAGTCTTTGCACTGTCTCAGTTCATTACTTCTGTGGGAAGATCAAGGATGACACCGGGGTTTGGAGATGAAAGAACTTGGCAAGTCACCTTCTCTCTTCTCACAGGCAGTGAATAGCCAAAGAACAAAGCCACCTCGTTTAAGAAGGGCTATTGGACAAGTCACTTTGGAGGGAGTCTGTTGGTATTTAGGGAGGGCAAAGAGCTGCTAAAATTCCTCACCCCCTTCAGATCCCAGGTCTTGCAGCCTCAAACTCCACTGTATCATTTCAGCTCTCTGATTTCTTGTGGGTTTTCCTGAAGTGTGGCTGTGCACTAATACCCAGCACTGAGAATGGCTTTTAAATGCCAGTGAGTTTTTCTTAACCCAGTTTGCACGGTCCCTATCAGTTACACACAATTAACAGGTAATTASGGGCAGGTTCCGAGACAGCAGCCTGCATGCAACGCTCCCCTTGCCCAATGTGCCTAACACACCGTGCAGCTCTGCCTCCACCAGCCAGGAGACAGGAAAAATGGGAAAGGGATCCACTCAATAACCCGAGACTTGCTGCAAAAATGTATCTCCGAGTTAAACATTCCGAGCATACGCGACCAGAGCCCCAGCAATTACTGGATTTGTTACTGCCTCAACTATCATGACAGGCATTGAAATAAATCTCATTTATATGACATACAGTCATCTAGAAATGCCTTTTTTTTTTTTCCTTAAGAAATTCTTTTAAGATGTCAATGTGCTGCACATGGCTCCGTTTTGAGACCTCTCCAGACGGGAGATCAGACAAGATATACAAGCCTTTCAGCCTGCCAAGTCTCATACTCGTTAGGAGGGAGCCTGCATTCCGAATTTGCTGCACGGTGCCTCCGTGAATGCGATTAAGGAAGGACTCTTGCCACTAAAAGTTGGCTGCAGGGATGCAGCTCCCCCTCTCCCATCACCCTGCGGTGCTCCCCAAGGCCGGGCTCCTCACGGCTGCGCTCCACACATTGCATTTCCCTCCGTAGCTCAGGCCTGGGGTGTTCCTCTGGAGCCTGAAGCACAGCCCAGATGTTTCTCCTGGCCCTCCAGGCATCCCCACCCAGGTCTGGGACCCCCCATGCCCTTGCTCACCACGCTGGCACAATCACACCGGGCTGGAAGACAGAGTGGGATGGGGAGTGTCTCAGCTGTTCTGGCCAAGATCTGAGCAATGATGTCCAAACCTGKGCCAGGGAAGGTTAGGATGGATATCATGATGGATATCATGAAAAGCTTCTTCCCCAGAGGGTGGGCAGGGTTTGAACAGGCTCCCCAGGGAGATTGGCCATGGCCCCCAGGCTGCCAGAGCTCCAGGAGTGTTTGGACAACACTCTCAGGAATGCACAGGCTGAGATTGTTGGGGTGTCCTGGGCAGGGCCACGAGTCAGACTTTGATCCTTGTGAGTCCCTTCCAGMCTATTCCATGGTTCTGTGACACTCAAGAGCATCTCCCTCAAAAAGTCCTGTTCAAGGTGCTGGCATTCCTGGAAAACATGGTCCTAAGGCAACAGCTTCACCACATCACTCTTTCCCTAAATACTTTGGAAAGGGTCATTCTGGCAGATGCTGCAACTGGGAATCATCACATCCACCCACCGAGCAGCAAAGAAAACCACTTGTTACCTTCCTCCATTTATGTCTCACACTCCCACAAATTACAGCTCAATTAGGCTCTCCTGGAATCCATCACACAGCTCCAGGAGAATGTGGTCCCAGCAACTGCGCTCTCCAGGCAAGCTGAGGCAGTAAATAGAAAGGGCTAATTGGGGAAGGGGGGAGACGCCGTTTCCTGCTGTAAAAATAACTGACACTTCCAGGAAATAATGGTATAAATAGAAAATTAAGCCATTCCTCCTCCAAAAATATTTCATAATTATGTGTCATAAAAATAATTAGGTTATGGTGAATTAGTACAAATGTTTACAGCAAAATTGCCATGCAAAACATTATGGGTAATAACATGCTAATTGCTGTAGAAGCAAAAGCTGATTATGTTTCAGCAATACTAAAAGTTGCCAACTCAGCGCTACCATCCAAGCTCCGATATCTCCCGGCAGCATCTAAGGACACAGGGAGAGCTGGTGAGGAGAGCAGGTGGGCACTGTGAGCCCAAGCACTCCCCTTGCTGGGTGCCAATTCCTGGAAAGCTCACTCCAGGCTATCCTCGGGGAGCACCTGAGGCATCGCCCTCGCTCCCTGGAAGGCTGAGCGAGCACGGAGCAGCAGGAGGGGACTCGGCTGGGGMTGTCCGAGGTGTGGCTGGGATCTGGTCCTGCACAGCCAGCTCCCAGCCAGAGCCACATGGGATCTGCATCCTGCTC
>CADDXX010000113.1:745066-760622 GCA_902810485.1 Alauda arvensis | reverse complement strand
TCACTCTGCACACATCTCTCCTCTGAGCACCTGCTCRCTGCCTGGTGCATCCCAGCTCTTCCCATTGCTTCTGGTGTAGGGACATTCCTGGAATTCCTGCCACACAGCTGTCCCAGAGGGATCAGGTCCTGCCACCAAAGGATGGTCTCATTCCCTGGCCAGTCCCAGGGCAGCACTGCCCTGCTCTGCTCAGTTCCCTCTCCCCAGCAGGCTCCACAAGTGTCTGAGGCTGAGCTGCTGTGCCAGGAACCTGCCATGGGATCTGTGGGATTKGCAGCAGCCACTGCCTAAAGATGCCTTTTTGACAGCATCCATAGCCTCCTGGGAGCTGGGCTGTCTGCACACACATCTCCAACCCACCCCACCCAGGCACCCAATGCTTTTTGGGTTGGATCCCCCTGATCCAAGGTGTCTCAGGAGAAATGAGGTCTGAGTATTTCTGGAGCGTGGGCAGAGGTCTTTCACACATGCCCATAAATCTGTTTGGTTCCTTGTCCCCTTGTCAGCAGACGTGGCAAAGTGCTCACGGGGAGCACTGGGTGAAGTTAAAGGTGWGAATGTAAAGCTCATTGCTTTATTTAAAGTTCAGAAATCCCTGCAGAGTGTTCTCACTCAGAACTGAAGTGACATTAATTGGGTTTACCAAGCTCACTTCCAMCACAAATGCTGATAAACCGGATTACATTGCAGTGGGGGTGTTCACACAGAACTTCAGCACAGTTTAGCTAATCCTCTTTCTGAGTAAATTTGCCTTAAACCCTCTRAGTGTCCCACATTACAGTTTCTCCTGCAGGGGAGTTGCTGAGTTTTACCACAGAAAACTTGATCATCTTGGTCCTTGTTTTATTAGGTCGGAAATAAGTGTCTTTCCAAACGGCAGAAATTCCTCATTCCCTTTTACCCGTGCCTGGCGCCGAGGCAGTTCTCAGACCATTACAGACCTGGGGAAATTGTCCCAAGGGCAGGCAGAGCCCATCCCYAGTGCGAGGTGTCCCTGCTGGATGTGGATGATCTGTCAGGTCCTTCCAACCAAACCACCCTTTGGGTGACCCTTTGGAGGAGCTGCAGCGATGTCCCTTGTGTGCCACCACGGGCGCCGCTGCCGCCCCCAAGTTTGCAAATACTGCGTGAAAGGCGCCGTGGCAATGGCGGGGCTCACTTTATTTATTTTTTTCCCCAAACAAAGCGCGGTTTGAGCTGTTAATTGCGGCGCTGGCTGATGAGGGGCTGTGCCTGCATGGGCCGGGAGGCTCCGCTGGCGCTGGGCTCGGCGCTGAAAGGCGCTCGCAGCCCGGCCGCGCTCATTATGCACCGAGTCACACCGGGCAGCTCCCGGCTGAACGCCGGGACAGAGGTAAACCACTGTTTGGAAACAAAGGACGGCTCTCTCCATCCTAATTAGCGGCAGGTTGCAGAGAGCAGCGGCGGAAGGCGAAGGTCACTTCCCACAAGGCTCGGCTCGGGATGCCAAAACACCCACTTAATTCAGGAGGCTCAGCGGGCAGAGTCAGACCGGCGCAATTACGCTCCCTGGATTTCCCCACGGAAGGGTTTAACAATGCAGCTCTCGGAAAGAAAGGTGACTGCRGGAGCTCTTTATTCTGCCACCTTGGAGCGGGGGGAAGCGCAGCCCACCGCGCTGCCGGCTCCGGCACGGGCACGGCCGCGTCTTTGTGCCTCTGCGCTGGGAGCCGAGCTGGGAGGGCTGCCTTTCCCTTTATTTTTAACTCGAGAGATGAATAAGAACAAATTTTAACATTTAAAACACAAAGACAAAAAGAGCCGCAGACGTGAAGGCCCTTTGGAGTGGGTTGAGTTCCCTCTGAGTGCTCCAAGTTTTCTTGCAGATGCTGCCGGTGAGAATTAACCTTTAAAGGAGCCATCTGAGCACGAACCCTGGGAGCCTTCCTGGGAGAAGCAGCTCCTCTGCTGGGGTAGTCCTTGTGAGGCTCAGCGCAGGGATTGAGCCGTTCTGTGAAAGGCTCACGGCAGCCCGGCCGCCTCGCACACACAGCTCCTCCGAAAGGTCACAGCGCCTTCTCTGCCCTCAGCTGCTGTTYCCTCCCTGCGCACACCGCGATCGCTGTGTGACCACACCAGCCCTCCTCYCGCACCTCCCGCTGCTCYCTSCAAGCATCTGCAGCGCCCCTGGCACCTTCTGCCGATGGCAGGAGCCATTCCCGGGGTGGAACTGCAGGAACACAGACACTTTCATCCCTTCCAAAGGCTCCAGAATGGGGAATTTGCAGTGGGAGATGAAGACCGAGATTTTTCTAAAGTTCTTTATTTTTAGCCTGGTGAACAAGGGATGCAGACACCATCTGGATCCCCCTCAAAGGCTTCAGATCCAACATGCTGTCCAGAGCCCTCTTCCAGCTAACAGCAAGAGATCACCAGCACGTCCTGGATGGATCCACCCCAGTCCCTGCTTGGGTGGGAAACAGCTCCAGCCAGCAGTTCAGCAGGAGGCAGAGCAGCCATGGGGTTAGTGCAGCCTTCTTTGAATCATTTGTGAAATACATTTCAGATCACAACCTGCAGCCCTTTCCCTCCAACATGCTCCACCCTGTTCACAATCACTTCCCAGCATGGAGGAGTCCTGCAGACCTTCTGCTCCCCACTCCTGAGCCACAGCTGCCTCGTGCTCCACAAAGCCACCCTTGATGTTGGATCAGAGATGCCCAAAACATCTTTCAGAGCTGCAACTCCCCCTTGTTTCCCCTCCCAGCTGCATCAGCAGTAACTGATACTGAGCACTGGCAWTACAGGGCATTCCAGCTGTTTCCAAGCAGCCCATAAAACAGCTGGCAGTGCTGGAGAGGGCTCTGGTGCCTGTGTGTCACAGCCACGCCCATTGTTCCCAGCACGAGGACCAAGCTGGCCCTGGCACAGGGCTGGGGACACTTTGGGTGGATCTCAACCCCGTGCTGGTCCTGCTCAGCCACAGGCTGGCACCTGTCCTGGCACATCTCTTGGCCTCAGGCTGGCTTTGCAGATGTGGGTGGCTGGAGATGGAAGTTGGAGTTTTCTTGCTCAGGAGATRTTGCCAGGTCCTTTCAGAGAGTGCTGAGAGACTGTTTGAGGTGCAGGGACAGAGATGCTCAGTGGGGAAGGGGGGTTTTCCAGCAGGGATGTATGGCTCTCCACCAAGCTGGTGATCCCATCGTGCCTCCCTCATTCCTATTARAATGCTGTTTGCCCTCTGGCTGCACTCCCAGTCCCCATGGCCACTGTTCCCACAGGGATCCCATGGGGATGTCAACTGCTGCCTCTGTTTCTGGAGCTCAGGTTTGCTCCTCAAACCTCTCCCAGGTGGTAAAACCTTCAGTCAGGTGAAAGCACAKCAGTACCACCACCATCCCCATCCACAGCACACTGGGAAACACAGCTGTGCTTCCAGGTCTCTGTGACTCCAGGTGAGAGTTGGTCATGGAAAATCAACCAACATTCACAACAACCAACCTGCAGCCAGGGCCCCCTGTTTGCCTCYTCTCCCTGTTAAAAGCCAACTCAAAAAGTACCTCACAATCAGCAATTCACAAAATTGTCCCCCTGCAGCTTTCTTCCCCTTGACACTCATTGCCTGCAGAGCCTGGATGAAGAGCTCTTCCCTCTCCTCCTCCTCCACACCTCCAGAGCCTCTGCTCCAACAAAGTTTGAGCTGCTCCCTTTTTCAGGGCAGCACTGGTGCTCCTTCACCCATGTTCTCCCCAACCCCACACRTTGCTGGGGGATCACTCAAGAGACAAGCAGCTGCTCTGCTCACCAAACCCCCTCTGAGCACTGCACAGGGCATCTGCTCAGCACAGCAGCCCATCCCAGCTCCACTCATTCCCCTTTTTTACTGCATCTCTTGCCCCTACCTGGCTTGAGGAGAGGAGGCCATTCCAGCCCAGCTCCCTCCCTTTGCACAGCAGCAGCGCCAGGGAAGGGCCCTGGTGGGTTTTTTCCAAGGACAGAGGGTGCTGGAAGGGGATGAGCCCCAGCAGGGAGCATCCCACACTGGGCCAACACCACTTCAGGGATGTTCCTACACACCTGATCCACAGCTGCTGGGAACCACCTGGGACTTCCACCTGCTCTGCTGAAGGAAAACGCTCTGCCTGCTGTGTCCATCCCGGCAGGTGGGAGGAGATGCCCGTGCTCAGTGCTCTGCTGACCAGCACAGCCCTCCGTGCTGACGGCCCTCAGAAACGCCCCTGCTCCCCAGCAATTAAACCCTGTCTGCCAGGGCTGGCCGAGATAAATGGTGTTTATTGGGATGGCTTTCCTGTGTGCCAAACATAAAACAAAATGCCAATCGATGGAGCTGCCTCACCTGATGGTTTCATTTCTCTTCTCCTCCCGCCCCCACTTTTAACTTTGCAGAGCTCTGGAGCTCTCGGCGGGGTTTGCACCGCGGTGATAAACCAACAGATCCTCATTAACCCGTGGGCAAGAGCAAGAATTTGCCTTTTCTCTCTCTCTTTCCCTTTTCCCTTTTTAATTTTTTTTTTCTTTTAAAAACTCTCCCTCTATCAATATTTGATGAGGGTAATTTCAAAGACTTGTTTAGTATGATCTCCACATAAGGAGTCCTTGGGAGTGTTTATCACGTTCGAGGTATAATTACATTCAAATGCTGAGACACAGTTGCCAGGGTTACAGCTGCTGGTGGTTCCTCCAGCTTTTGTGTGTCTGGGGTTTCTCACCGCCCCCCGCGCACCCGCACGCCCCACGCGCTCCGCTGGGGAAGCGGGGAGGGGGAGAGATGGGAGCTCAAGGACCAGGGCAGGTCACAGCAGCACCTCCCAGCCTGAAGGAAAGCCAGCATTCCCTTCAGGGGGTGCCCAGTGCAGGGGTTTGGGGTCA
Source organism: Alauda arvensis (assembly GCA_902810485.1). Taxonomy (NCBI): domain Eukaryota; kingdom Metazoa; phylum Chordata; class Aves; order Passeriformes; family Alaudidae; genus Alauda; species Alauda arvensis. The sequence goes on along the minus strand of CADDXX010000113.1, from coordinate 755,771 downwards.
GGGATGGGGTAGAGGAAGAGTTGAGCAGGGTGATGCTGACAAAAATATTACAGTAAAACACTCCAGCCATTCCCTTGGCTCCTGTCACTGGGGGAGGAGGGAGGTTCAGCTTGGATCTCAGGAAAAGGTTCTTCCACAGGGTGCTGGGCACTGCCCAGGCTCCCCAGGGAATGAGCACGGCCCCAAGGCTGCCAGAGCTCCAGGAGTGTTTGGATAATGCTCTCAGGGATGCACAGGCTGGGATTGTTGGGGTGTCTGTGCAGGGCCAGGGGTTGGACTGGATGATCCYTGTGGGTCCCTTCCAGCTCAGAGTGTTCCATTGACTCAATGARCCTCAAAGGCTGTAAAAGCTCCATGGAAGGAGAGGCAGCAACACCTTTCCTTCATCCCTGGAATCCCCAAGTGGACTCTAAAGAGCCAAGGCATGGATTGGCAGTGACAGAGGGCTGCAGAATCCCAAGGGAGASGTCCARCCATGCCAGCACTGGGACCTCCKTGCACTCTCAGCTTTCTCCACCCTRCACAAGCTCCCCTGCTCTCACCAGCCCAGGAGAACGGGCTCAAGAGGTGCGTGGTGTTCAGGGACACCAACTGTGTGTGTGCCAAAACGGGGACACCAACTCCAGCTGAGACAACATTCCAGGCATTCACCTGGCTTAAAGCAGATACACACAGAGATGGATGGATGGATGGATGGATGGATGGATGGATGGATGGATGGATGGATGGATGGATGGATGGATGGATGGATGGATGATCTGGGATATCTGCTGGAGACCTGCTCTTACACTGCTGGCCATGCAGAGAGGGAAGGAGCTGCCAGTTCAAGTTCTTTGCTGTCACTTAACCAAAGCCCAGCCACAGCAGGGCTGTGTGTGTGCAGCCACCCGAGCACCAGAGCTGGGAGCAGCCCCTGCCCCAGCCCCACTGCTGGTGTGGTCCTACTGGAATGCCCCTAAGACTCTGCTGTACTGGGAAAGAATKAAAACCTGAGCCTTTCCACCCCAACACCACACCCCAGCCCTGCTGCAGCGCTGACCTGGAGATCTCCAGGGCAAGGGCAGTGCTGCAGGAGGCACTAACAACAACCCYCAGGGAAGGGGCACCCAAGGAAGAGCCATTCCCTGCTCCTGCCCAGGCTCTGGGGCTGCCCAGSCAGATTCACCTCCCTTCCCTGGCCTGCACACAGCCAGAGGCTCAGCTCCTACCTGGCACTTCCTGGACAACACCAGAAAATGCAGTTTCATCGGGGCAGCAAGGAATTTGGATTGAATTGCCTTTGTTCTAGTTCCAATTTTAAATAATATGAACCTTCCTACAATAGGCAGCGTTATCACTAATCCCCACAGCTGAGCCTGAAATAAGCTTACAAACCATGCAGCAGCACTGTGGGAAGAACAATTATTCCAACAAAGGATGGAGAGGGGAAGAAACAACCATGAGCTCCTTGGATTAGATGGAGGGTGAACACAATTGTTGTCAATTCGCAATAAATAAATAATATTTTTTTTTAAAAGCCACCAAAACACAGAACAAACAAACACCAAGAACAAATGCAGCGTGAAGGCACAGTAAAATATTTGCAATTATTTCAATGGAAAAAAAGGTACCTGCTACAGTCAATAGGTTGTAAAACAAATTCAGATGGAAGCTATTGTTTACCCCTAAATCAGCTCTAATGCACTGGCAAATGTGATTATCAGCATTCTGCGGGGAGAGGCAGCATCAGCATTCATTCCAGGTGTGCTCAGYGAAGGCTCTCTTGGCCACAGGTTCATTTGTAATTATTAAAATGCACCTTGTTAGCCATGCAGCAAGCCCCAAATTTCTGGGCAGCAGCACATGCAGTGTTTGCTTTAATTTATTCTGTGCGATTTCGGCGTTATTTTACTGTGTCAATGCCACAGTGCAAATGAGAAACCCCACCTCAAAGGCTGCGAAGGGAAGAGAGCTGAGCACTCCCTGTCGCTGGTGACTTGGGGCTGGCACGTCCTTTGTTCCTGGGGAAAGCTTTTCCATCAAGGACAAACAGCCAGAGAGCTGCTCCCACTGCCAGGGGTGGGAGAGGGACCAGCTCAGTGCCTGGGTGCACAGCAGGGACAAGGCAGTAATTCAGGAAAGGGAAAGACTTGGTGTCACCCTGAGGACTCACCCCAGTGCGCTGCTGGGCCACCCTGTTCTCCAAAGTAACAGCAAACACAGAGAAGTGACAGAAAAACAGGCAGAGAAGTCTTAACAGTTTGTGGCATGAGATGTGAGAGATTACAAAATGGTTTGGGTCAGAAGGGACCTTGAAGCTCATCCAGTCTCATCCCCTGCCATGGGCAGGGACACCTCCCACTATCCCAGGTTGTTCCCAGTCCTGTCCAGCCTGGCCTTGGACACTTCCAGGGATCCAGGGGCAGCCACAGCTTCTGTGGGGACCCTGTGCCAGGACCTCACCTCCCTCACAAGGGAGTATTTAGTTCTAATGTCCCATCCAAATCTTCCTCTGGTGGTTAAAACCTTTCCCTCTTGTCCACCAACACCCCCAAGCCCTTTTCCTTGGGGCTGCTCTCCATCCTCTCCCCACCCAGCCTGTGTTTGTGCCTGGCATTGCCCCGATCCGGGTGCAGGACCTTGCATTTGGCCTTTGAACTTCACCAGAGGAATGCAGCATGCCCCATCTCACTTATCCATAGGAGAGCAAGGGCAAATCCAGGTGAGAAATCCTGGCCAGGTGTGCCTCAGGAACCAGGAGCTTTTGAGCAGAGGAGCACCTGGGCACAGCTGCAAGGGCAGATTGGCTCTGTTTGCTGAAGGGTCCAGCACAGGGAGACAGAGTCATGGGATCCCAACACCTCCCCAAAATGCCCGGTTCCAACGCCAAAGGAGAGGGCCAGGTGGAAATCTGATCCCAAGGATTTTTAAATATCAGGAGGGAGCATGAAGTCGTTGGGATGAGGGTCAGAGTGGTGTAAGGAGCACTGCTCGGTGGCCTCACCTCCCGAGGCAGCGGCACTGGGGACGCCACTTATCAGGGGCAGGGAATGGGATTGAGGTGAGCACGGAGCATGTCTGAGCATTCAAATTACAAGCAGGGCTTGTAAGGGACAGGATCTGACATTTAATGCCTCTGTTTGCAAAGTGCTTGACATTCACGATAACAGGAGCGGCGCAGGCAGGCAGGGAGGGCTCTGGATCCCSGGGAAAGCGAGTGAAAAGCAGCCTGGCTTTCCCTCTGCACTCCCTGGGAACACCCCTGGCAGATGCAGAGGCAAGGAGCTCACACAAACACCTGCAGCACCCCTGGGGGTGGGCTGCCTGCAGACTCCTGGAAAAGTCACCTTGTTCCCTCGTGCCTGAGCTCTCCTCCCCAGAAGATGGAYCATCCATCCCACTTGCTGGTTCTGWGGGAGATGTGCCACACGYGTGGAGCACACACCCAAAGGAGGCAGGCTCTGATCTTGTCTGGGGCTCTGAGGAGCCATTATGAGAGAAATAAAGTTCAACACTCAGTCTTCACTTGGAAAGCTGCAGACTGGATGGAAAGATCTCACTTTAAGGTGCCTCCCCTGACAGCTGTTCAGGGATGAAAGAGGAGGAATCAGAGTTGCAGCTAATGCTTGGCAGGAGCTGGAGGCTTGGAACCAGTTCTAGTGCAGGGCTCAGCCTGGAGGTGCCCTGGTGTGGGCAGCTGGGTCCTCAGCAAGAGGTGCCAAGTCCTGGGAGTGCCCAGATTGCCTGGACGGGGCTTGGAGCAGCCTGGGGTGGTGGAAGGTGTCCCTGCCCTGGCAGGGGTGGGACTGGATGAGCTCTGAGGTCCCTTCCAGCCCAAACCATTCTAGGGTCCCTTCCCTAGGACAACTCCAGAGGTTCTCCTGGCACAGCTGGAGAGTGGCCTGCAAGAGCAGATCATCCCAGGGTGTCCCCCAATAGTCCCAGGCTTTACAGGGCAGGGCTGGGCAAAGCTGAGCTCAGGAAGGCTGATGAGGAGACTGCTCAGTATTGACACAAAACAGTGTTGTCAGCACATGTGAACACTGAATTCTATTGTGGTGTTAATGGACTGTCCTGCACAGGGACAGGACTCTTGTGGAGGCAGGGGAGGGGACAGAGCCCAAGGTCCCCAGRGCASAGCAGATCCTGCTCTCTCAGCCACYCATCCAGCCATGTCTTCTCTTAATTACGTTAAAATAACACTCTCCCACCTCGTTTTTTATTATTAGAAATGAACAGATTTAAAGCATTTCCCCTCAAATTATGGTTCACCTGAGTAGATAATTAAAAGACTATAAAGGAGATACACTTCTATGTGTAATTACGCCTACTTCTGCTGCTGTATCAGGGCTTCAAAAATATTTGCAAAACAACTCAAAACTTTTATTTTGTCAGCACAATAATTGCTGCTTGTCAGGGCTATCGGTGCCAGCSTCTGCTCAAACAGGAGCAGCATCTCCCAGGCAGCCTTGCTGCGAGAGGGAGGAGTGTGGAGCTGCAGAGCATCCCAGGAAATCTGCTGGCAGAGCAGCTGTGCACACCGAGCTGTGGGAGCAGGCACCGAGCTCAGCCAGGGAGCAGCCCTGGCAAGGAGAAGGAGGTTTGGTGGAATTCTGGGGGGAGAATGGAGGCAGGATGCTCAGGGACCCACAGGGACAATTCTCCACACACGCTGGATGCGTCTGGGCTGGTTTGGCACGCTGAAGGCTCAGCACAGAATCAGAACCCCAGGATGGAAGTGAGCCTAAAGCTCATCTAGTCCCCATGGGCAGGGACACCTTCCACCAGCCCAGGTGGCTCCAAGCCCTGTCCAACCTGGCCCTGGACACTTCCAGGGATCCAGGCACAGCCACAGCTTCTCTGGGCACCCTGTGCCAGGGCCTCCCCACCCTCACAGCCAAGAATCTCTTCCAAATACCTCRCCTAAGCCATTCCTTCTTGACCTACCACTCCATGCTCTTGCCCAAAGTCCCTCTCCAGCTCTTGCCCAGATCTCCCAACCCTATTTATTTCTTCCCTGCACGTGGTGCTCCTGCAGAGGAGCTGGATCTGTCCCTGTGTGCAGTGGTGGCACCCACACCTCCGTGCAGGAGCAGAGGTGAGTTCATCTCCCTGACAGGGACAGGCTGGGAATGTCCCCTGCCCCTCGGGAGGCTCCCTCCGCCCCGGGGGATGCAGCACTGGCCACCTCTGCAGAGAGGATTCTCGGGTATTGACACAGGGGCCGGGCAGAGCACAGCTCCCTCCAGCCGCCCCCAGGCACAGCTCGGCCCGGCTGGGCTCATTAGCTGGGGTGATTAGCACAGCTCRGTGGCACACATCCCACCGCAGTTAACAATCCCATCCTGCCGGCGCTGGAGGCAGGGCTGGCCCCACACCTCCCGCCCCAGCTGCTCCCCACAGCCCCGTCAAGGCCGGCCGGGCTCGGCAGGAGATGGAATCTAAAGCAAAAGGGTCCAGAAGAGAGCGTGGGGACAAGTAAAGGGAGCAAAGGGGTTCAGAGCACGGCAAAGGGTGCTGACTCAGCACGACGAGGCCACCTTAGAGCAAGGGAATGTGAGCAGAGGGCAGGACAAGGAGCCTGGAGGGCAGAGAGGTCCAAGAGAGCATCAAGGAAACACCTGGGGCTCCTGGTGCGGCCTGAGGGGAGCAAAGCTTGCCAAGGAATGTCTGCAGCAGCAAATGGGAAAGGGGATCAGGCAAGGACAGGATCGTCCTGCACCTTGGGCAGCTCCTGGTGGGCCCACAGGTAATCCCAGGGATGCTGTTACAGCTATGGACAGACCTGAGCCTCACACTGGGGACAGCAGGTTCCACACAATCCACCAGTTCCTCCCTGATTTATAATCACAGAATCATGGAATGGGCYGAGTTGGAAAGGACCCACAAGGATCAGAGTGCATGTCCTGGCCCTGCACAGACACCCCARCAATCCCAGCCTGTGCATCCCTGAGAGCATTGTCCAAACACTCCTGGAGCTCTGGCAGCCCTGGGGCTGTGCCCATTCCCTGGGGAGCCTGGGCAGTGCCCAGCACCCTCTGGGGGAAAACCTTTCCCTGATATCCAACTTGAACATCCCCAGTTATCCTGGGGGAAACCCCCAGTGGTGGATGGAGCTGCTGAGGTGATTCTGTGCTGCCCTGGTTACCTGGGTTTAAGTCACTGCCTGTGTGTGCAGCCTGGGGAGCCTCGCTGATCAGAGCAGGAGCCACGCCAAGAACCCCCAGCACAATCTCCAGCTGCACACCAAGCTGAGGGCCTGGCTGGCTTCCCAGGGCACACAGCACAGTCCCATGGAGGCTCTGTGGCACTGGACCCACGTGTTGTCAGAGCCAAGTGACCAAACTGATGCTGAACAGAGGAGGGGAGTGGGAGGATGGAGGGAGGAAAGCTGAGCAGGGCCCACCAGCATGGGGCCAGCACCAGGCTGCACATCCCCTGCTCTCCTTGCTGGGACACCCAGAGCCAGCTGATGCCCATGGCCACTGCTGGGTGAGGAACACCAGCCCTCCAGGCCTCCCATGGTGCCAACATGCTTTGGAGTCCCCAAATCCACACTGGAGCTTGCTATGTATAACGAAGATACAATGCCCCATCTCCCTCATCAGGGCATGGGGAARTAAATTCATTAGTGTTTATAAGGAGCTAAGAGTCTCTGATTAGAGAGCCAGGGAAAGGGCCCACGAGGGAAATGAATGATTTGGCAGGAAGAGGGTGGTAAATAATGCATGGGCTGCTGTGGCACCGGGACAGGAAAGGCTCAGGAGCAGCTCTGGGTGAACACATCCCTGCAGCCCTGCCTGTGGGCAGCACTGCTGAGCCTGCCTGGGTCCTGAGCCAGGCAGCACAGATATCTTGGGGTTTTGGGGAGCTTTCCACTTCCTCTGTTCATCCAGAGGGGCACCAGCATCTCCAGTTGGGTCCACAAGCAGCAGGGACAGTCCCCAAAGCTGGGGTGACAGCAGAGACATTTTCCCACCCAGGTTAATGCCAGCACCTTACAGCAAAGCATTCCCACTCCTCCAGGGCCAGGTGGGTGTGAGAGGTGTTTCCAAGGGGCTGCTCCTGCAGGAAAACATCCTGRATCCTCCCCATTGCTGAGGGCAGGGGCACAGGAGCCCAGCTCACAGCACAGCAGCAGCTCAGACGTGCCTTCCATCCTGCCCAAATCCCAGGAGGTGACAATTGCTCAGTCAGCTGGGTGAGAGTGTGTGTCTGRGAGCTTCATGGAATCCTGGGATGSTTTGGAAGGGACACTGAAGCTCATCCACCCCAACCTCCCACTATCCCAGGATGCTCCAAGCCCTGTCCAACCTACCCTTGGACACTCCCAGGGATGGGGCAGCCACAGCTGCTCTGGGCACCCTGTGCCAGGCCCTCATCACCCTCACAGGGAAGAATTCTTTCCCAATATCCCATCTAACCCAGCCCTTTGGCAGTGGGAAGCCATTCCCTGTGTCCTGTCCCTCCATCCCTTGCCCCCAGTCTCTCTCCAGCTCTCCTGGATCCCCTTCAGGCACTGGAAGGGGCTCTGAGGTCTCCCTAGAGCCTTCTCCTCTCCAGGTGAACACTCCCAGCCTGGCTCCAGAGCAGAGGGGGCTCCAGCCCTTGGGAGCATCTCTGTGGGCTCCTCTGGACTCATTCCAACACCTCCACATCCTTCTTATGCTGGAGGCCCCAGAGCTGGAGGCAGCACTGCAGGTGGGGTCTCACCTGAGCAGAGCAGAGGGGCAGAATCCCCTCCCTGGGTGCTGCTGCTGGCTTAGGGCAGCAAAGGGAGCAGCTGTGCAGGTTTCATCAAGGCAGAAATCCAGCTGAAATCCAGCTAAAAGCAACTGCTTGGAGTAAATCCTGCCCTGTCCCCATCACCCTGGAGCAGAGGGTGTCAGTTGGGAGGGGTTTGTGGGGTGACCACACAAAAAGGAAGGAGCCCCTTGCTGGCAACAGGGGATGGCTTTGTTGAGAGCCTCCCCCAGAACCTCTCTGAGGGTCTGGAGGAGATTTCCACACTGCAGCAGCCTCAGACCGGCTCCATCCGAGCCCTGCTGCCTCTCCAGCAGAGCTGAGCCTGCCTGGCTGGTCCTCCAGGAAAATCCCAGCACTTCTAAYAGGCCATGAGGCACCTCCAATAATTCCAGCAGATGCTGCCAGTTCATGTGGGTTGGCACAGAACTTTATCATCAGCCCATATTGCTCCAATTACAATTTAGCCTATGGTCCTCTTGGGCTCATCTTTTATTTGCCTTTCACTGCCGAGTGTGGGAGGGAGGGGAGGTGGGAGAGGTTGGAGGAYGTGTCTGACCTCTCCCTCCTTCACTGCCCAGCTCTGCTCAGCCAAGACATTCCCAGCCACTCTTCCCATGGGAAGGGCTGGCCCATGTCCCAAGGGCTGTCCTCGGGCCAGAGCTGTGCATCTGGAAAAAGARCAAGTGTCTCTCCTCAGACTCCACACTGAACCACCCAGGGAAGCCCCCATCACACCCCACGGAGCTGAGCTCAGTCCTGGCTCCRTTTCCTCCTTGCAGTGGGGTAAATAAGGATTTATTCCCGGAGTTAGGCTGGTTTCACAGAGGTGCACTGGGATTTCTGGGAGCTGCTGTGGGGTAACTGGAGCCAACACTCCACTTCCATTTTTCAAACCTGAGAGCCGTGAAGGGAAGATTTTTCATTCTGAGGGTTAGGCTCTGTTCTGGCTGTGACAGTCACCTGTGTCTATATTGAAGGCTCAGGGAAAGTTTCTCTGGATGCTGTGTGGCCTCGTGAATGACATCCTGCTCCAGCTGGGACACAGGAAGAGATGGTGACTGCTTATCCCGAGGGGAAAACAAAGCGCAGCTCACAGAGCCTGCAGCTGTATAAGCCTCTGTCAGGGAGTGAGGCTCTGTCAGGGACTGGCCAGCCATATCCAGGCTCTGTGAGGGGCTTTTGGCTCCCCAGGGTCCTTCAGAGCCTCACCAACCACCACACTGCCAGCAGGGCTTCCCCAGACCCTGTTAAAAGGCTCTTCCAAGGCAAACTGCTTCGGGAGCATCAAGCACTGGCTGTAAATGTCCGTTAATCACTTCAGGGGAAAACCTCAGAGCAACCTGTGTAARGGATACACCCTCCCAGCACCCCAAATCCCAGAGAATTTAGCAAACAKGAACACTCATTTAAACCACACCAGAAGCCCATTAAATCAAGTGTCTACTYAATTAAGGACACACAAACAACTTCACTCTGCCCTCCATCAGCTGCTGCCTGTTTGCATCTTGTATATCCAAAGATGGCAGAGAGCCTCTGTTTCCATTTGTTGGGATGGGCTCAGCAAAAAAACCATGCAAAACACCCAAAACAACAGTTCTACCCCTGTGTAAAGTGTGAGGCAAACCTCACAAATATCACACAGTGATATGTGAGAGCCTGGGGCAGTGGAGTCCTGCCTGCAGGGACCTGGAGCCATCCCCATCCCCATCAGCACATGGAATTCACTCACTTAAAAATCCCTGTAATAAACACATCCAGCTATAACAGCTCTGGAGAAGCAGAAGAGATTTGGAAATCTCCTGACAGGAGCCATGAGAACACCCCATATCAACACCACCACTTTTACAGGATGCCAGGGACCGCAGGGCTCTGCTGAAGCACTGCTTGCCTCCCTCCCCACAGCTCACCCCAAAACCCCAGCCATGGGAACCCCTAACCCAGAGCTCTCCCAGCAGCAGCCYCCCTTTCTGAACCCCACATAATTCATTGGTGGCTGCATATTTTTAATTTACAAAACCTTTAGCCCCCRTTTCAGCCCCCGCTGCCGACCCCAACTGGAGATGTTCCCAGTGCCAGCAGGATGCTCTCAGCATCACCTGGACCAGAGAATCACAGAACATCCTGAGGTGGAAGGAGTGATGGAGGATCCTCCACAAGGATCACGGAGCCCAACCCCTGACCCTGCACAGGACSACCCCGAGAGTGTGTAAGACAGAGCTGTTGTGTGATTGAGCCCAGCAGGATAAAATGCCCAAGTGCAGCCAATACACAAGGAGGAATCYATTTTCCAGCTGTGATTTACAGCAATCCTTAAGGAAAGCAGGGTCAGCACGATCATCAGCCTTTGCACGGACAGGCTCCAGGAGGACTTGGAGTGAGGAGCCCGTTGGGGCGGCGCTGTGATCCTGGGCAGCGCTGATTCCTGTCAGCGCTGTTATCCCAGGCAGCGCTGTGATCCCGGTCAATGCCGTGATCCCGGTCAATGCTGTGATGCCGGTCAATGCCGGGATCCCGGTCAATGCTGGGATCCCGGGCAGTGCTGGGATCCCGGGCAGCGCTGTGATCCCGGGCAGCGCTGGGATCCCGGGCAGAGCTGTGATCCCGGTCAATGCTGGGATCCCGGGCAGCGCTGTGATCCCGGGCAGCGCTGGGATCCCGGGCAGAGCTGTGATCCCGGGAAGCGCTGTGATCCCGGTTAACGCTGTGATCCCGGTCAAGGCTGTGATCCCGGGCACTGCTGTGATCCCGGGCACTGCTGTGATCCCGGTCAATGCTGGGATCCCGGGAAGCGCTGTGATCCCAGTCAATGCTGTGATCCCAGTCAATGCCGTGATCCCGGTCAATGCTGGGATCCCGGGAAGCGCTGTGATCCCAGTCAATGCTGTGATCCCGGGCACTGCTGTGATCCCGGTCCCCGGTCAATGCCGGGATCCCGGGCAGCGCTGCCAGCGCGCCTTCCCCGAGCCATCGCACCCGCGGG
>CADDXX010000113.1:701540-744890 GCA_902810485.1 Alauda arvensis | reverse complement strand
TTTGAACCGCTCCGCACAAACACCCGCGCCAGGAAAACTCCTTCTCCCGGCTTCTCTGCTGCGAGCGAGCTCCGATAGGGATCGCCGAGAATAAAGTCACTTCATTTACAAACCGGGGAGCCAAATCTGATAGACATCAACATTCGAGGTAAGTCAAGGAGCGGTGGAGCGCTGCCAGCTCCCCAAATGAATATTCATGGCAAACACTCCCCCAGCTCCGAGCYGAAGAGAAGCCGGCAGCAGGAAAGGCTGCCCCTGGGAAGGGGAAGGCGAGGGACCAGGCTTATTTCATCCTTTTTATTGAGTGCAATTTTCTCTTTAGTACAATATTCTCTGAAAGATACTGTTACAAACTCCGACAATTCAACACAATCAACAAATCGGGGAAAAAGGGGGAGGGGGCCAAAAAAAAAAAAAAATCCAAGGGTTGGAATCTTTTACAGACATCTCACTGGTTATGTACAGGACAGGGTAGGGCTGGCCCGGGACACGCCGCGGCTCGGGGGGACGGGGACCTCCCGGAGCATCCTGCGGTGGGGAGCAGCCCCTGGGGCCCCTCTCCGACGCTGCTGCCCCGCTGCAATGCCGCACTCGACGCCCCTGCAAGAGGAAGATGAGGAGACGGTGAGAATAGACACGTCCAGAGCTCCGAGAGCCCCCAGAGAAACCCAAAGGCTTCTTATACAGCCTCAAAAAAAAAAAAAAAAAAAAAAAAAAAAAAAAAAAAAAAAGGGATTAATTAATATGCTGTCAAAAAAGTGATGATTTCACTGAAAGCTCTCCATTTCTCCTCAGGGGGAAAAGGAAGGAATGGAAGAGATGGAATTCTTTGTGAAGCTGAGCTGCTTTAGGGAGCGGAGGCTCGGCGCGGTTTTGGGGGCAGGAGGGAGGAAGGTGTCCGTGTCCCCCAGCAGCCAGATGCCTTTTTCACCCCCTCCCACTGCAGAATGAGCCCCCGAGGGTGGAAAGCAGGAACAAACCACCAGGCACCATCAATTCGCTTTTACCAATGTAACAAAAAAATCCCCATTTTCTCTGCTGCCAGGGGGAAACCAGAGGGTCTGGGAAGCAGAGGAGCAGCCCCAGGAGCACCTTCTCCACACCCTATAACCAGCGAGTACCTCACAGCAGCAAAATCCCATTATTTAGCCACTTGGGAGAGGCAAAGATGCTTTTAATATACAATAGCACCTTGGAAACATAAAGGCAGCACATTAAATTACAAAGCAATTGACTGCTGGGCCCCTTTGCTGGGCCACAAAAAACCGGGGCTCACTGGCTAATTATTGCCGGGCATCCCTGTGCCTCTCCAAACATACCAGTGCTTTCAGAAACCCACCCCAGCTGTGCCTGACATTTCACTCCTATTAAAATTCATCATTCTCCTGAATGGAAATAATCTTTTCCTTTAGCAAACCCAGGTAGTAATGAAAGTTTTATTTAGTAATGTAGTGTTTGGTGGGAAAAAGGGGCAGAGAAAAGGCAAGAGAAATTGAGATTATTTTTTTTTTAATGGAACTTCAGCTGGGTAAAAAGATATTGCTGGGTATTTCTTGGGCGCAGGGGGCCGTTTTTGGTGCCATGCGTGGTGGTTTGGTCTCATAGCTCTCGTTAACAGGATCAGAACAGCAAAACACCCGGAAAAAACCTGTTAGAGAAACACTGCTGATGTAAGGATGCTGAACACGCTGCCTGAGCCGGGCGGGTCCGGGGGATGAGTGCAAGCCGAGGTGGGGTGGCGGTGATTGTGGCAGTGATTTCACTGCTCCAGATGCTGCCACATTAAAGCTGGACGCGAGCGAGGCCCGGGGCGCTGCTCCCGGCCCCGCCACCGCCTTCCCCCGCGGCATTCCCAGCTCTTCCAGCCGYCCTTTCCCAACCCGCAGCGCAGCTGGGCAAGGGTTTGGGGGTTTATCTTCCCCCCAAAAAAGAGAGAGAGCTGGGGAACCCTCCCGGGGGTGGTGGCTGCAGACTCAGCCCTCCCACACGAGCTGCCCCCCTTCTCTTCGTCGGGGCAAAAATGATGCACGGACAGCTGAAGATGATTTGGGGCGATCCCAAAGGATGGATCTCTAGACCCGAGGGACAGGTCATCAGCAGCTGGAGAAGGATGGAGGGGGGCTGGGGGCAGCGCAGCTCCTCCCCAGGAACGCAGCCACCGAGTCACCCCTTCATCCCTCATCCCTCCTCCTCCTCCTCCTCCTCCCGGAGCCCCGGCGTGGGGACCCCTGCGAGGCGGGCGGGGGGCTTTGATCTCAGCCTCCGAGTGCCGGCGTGACACCAACAGCGATAAAAAGGCCCCGTTTGAGCGATGGGAAGGCGTTCCAAGAGGGAAGGAGTTACCGGAGTTACCCAGCAGCCTGGCTGGGATGCGGGCACCGCGTCAGCCTCAGGGCGCTCTCCCGTCCCACCCGCACGGGAACGGGCAGAACTGCAAACACCCAAACAATCAAGGATGGGTGGCACTGCAAAAGCAGCTGCTGTGCCCGTGTGGTGCCATGGAAAAAGGAGCAGCTGGTGGGAACGGGGGAGGATGGAGGCAACTCTGGGAGTGACCCAAAGCTGTTCCCATATCCCACAAGCCCCCCTGAGCACCAGCATATTTCCAAACCCCCTGCACAAAGAATTCCCATCTCACCCCCTTCTCCCTGGAGCCTCGCACAGCTCCATCTCCATCCAGGCACCATCAGGACCATGACATGGCACTGCCACCCAGGCACTAACCCCAGCCTGAGYCCCTGGCCACAGCAGCCTCTGGCTGGCTCCCAAATATTTGGGCTGGGGAATCTGAAGAGCTCAGCCAAAGCACACTGGGGAAAAATAAGTAAACCAACCAACATGAGCACGTTCCACATCTGCCTGTGCATGGAAGCCCCCACAAGGATGTGATGTGAGGCTCACCTGGCTCCTCAGACAACACTTGCCATGGGCTGCACCTCCCACTGTCAGTCCTGCTTGGCACTAATTAGCATTGATAATTACACTGATGGTGACCATAATTTTCCTGCCCTCTCTCCCTACCTTCACACAAGGGTTCAATTGCCTAATGAGGCCCCTGAGGACAATCAGAAAGGAGCAGGTTCCCCCACCACGATGGCAGCTCCAGCACAACGTGAAGGGATGGGAGAGCAGAGGAGGGAAAGGCACAGCCCAGCTGCTGGATGGGGAAAGCTGCCGAGTCTTGTTTACTTGGGGACACAGAGAAAAGTTCACTCCAATTAATTTTTTTAAGTGGATGGGCGTTAATCCCCCTACACTTATCTAGAATTAATGCAGCCTTAAGTAGATTTTTGCCTAATCCACTTCTACATCCACCCCAAAAGGGCACCGTCTGTTTGGGAAGGAGCAGAGTTCAGCTAATCCACTTAAAATTCACAGGGCTGGTTTGTTCAGATTAACTTCCTCCAGCACTTCCCTCCAGAGACAGGCCAGGACACCTCAACACCATCCTGCCTCTGCCACTGATGGGGCCACCCCCTCCGTGGCTGTGTCACCTGCAGTGCAGCTGTCCTCGTGTTGGGGCCCACAGGGACCCCAAGATGTCCCCAAAATAGCCACTAGAGCAGAGCAAAGCAGCAGGGTGGGACAGCCAGGGGCTCCAGGGCTGTTTAAATTCCAGTGGCCAGAGGAAGGAGAGCAAAAGCAGCAGCAATGCAGACACAGACAGGGAGAAGAGGGGCAGCTAAGCCTGGGCTGGAGGGGTGCTCACAGCTCTGTGGAGGACAGCCAGCCCAAAGTGACAGCCTCGGGACACCATCCCAAGTGCCAGCAGCTCTGACAACCCCAAAAGGTGCAAGTGAAGGGCACCACGGTCACCAAGATAGGTGCACTCCCCTCCCCAGCACTGATCTGCTGCTCTGGCAGGAACTAAGACAGCACAGTGATTGCCATGGATGCTCACAGTTCCCACCTCACCTCTCTTCCTGCCAGGCAAAGCAGAGGAGGCCCTCTCCTGATAAGAGAAGCTCCCCTTTCCATGTCAAACTCTGGGAAGGCAACACAGCCCATCAGGGTCCAGTGATGGGCATGAGCCAGCARATCTCCCCTGAGACACAGAGCCAAACCCTGAGGACATCACAAATGGGACAGCACAAGCCAACAGTGGCTCTCACACCTCCCAGACAGGCTTTGGAAGAGACTGAGCTCAGCTGGAACAGGCAGAGCCATTCCTCCATGGCAGGAGGATTGATGATCCAAGATGATCCCAATTGAACCCTCCAACACCCCAACAATATGAAAAATATAAGCCAAAACAGGAACAACAAAGACATCACTGATGGGGTGAAACAACTTGCCATAGGAGTCCCATCAGTGTGGAGTTGGCTTCTCCCCCATCATCACTCAAGAAGTTTCAGGCACTTCCAAAATTCTGAGGAGACTCCAAGTATTGGATCACTCTCCACCCTGGCAGGGTGCTTCACAGAAGAGGAACCACAGCAGACAATGAACTGAACATTAAATCCCCCAGCAGCTCCTCAGGCAGCATTGGGGCAGCAGGGATGAGCAGCACGTGGATGAGTGCTGGAGCTGGATGTGATTCCCTGGCCCCTGCCCTTCCTGCCAGCAGTTCAAGGACGGATGGCCTTAGAGCTACAGAGCATTTCTGGGGCTGGAAATCCATTCCTTGTCTCAGAAGCTGATTGATCCTTTTTTTTTTTTTAACTCCAATTCAACATTTAAGAGTAATGATTTCCAAGTGAACACAGAGTGGCTCAGATATATTGGCAGTTTTTATGGATCAGAGGCAAAAGCCTTGATTCAGACCTTAACAAAGAGAAACGTGTCTGTGCCCATCTCAGAACAATAGCAAGGGCTGATGGCAGTGCAAAAAACCTTTCCTAGGTGATGCCCAAYGATTTATCCCAGACCATGGGCCAACTGGGATGTTCCCACAGAGATATCCTTGGGATGCAGACAAATTTATTGATGAGATTCTGCAACCCAAGCCCAGCCCAGTCCTTCCTTCTCTCTCCATCAAACACCTGGAAAAGCAGAAAGCAGAAGAGGAGATCCCATGGGAGTTAGGCTGATCCAAGGAGGACAGGGGGAAGGATAACCCTGTTTTCTCCTTGGCAAAGGAGCATTAGAGGCACCAAAAGCTGACAGGCTCAGAAATAATGGCTTGAGATCTCTCTTATTTAAAAACTGGCTGCCTGCTGTTTTCATCGCAAGCCCTGCTCTGACTTGCAGCAATATTTAAAATTAAATATACATAAGTGCTTTCAAAGAACTGTTAATTTGAAGGTCATTAAATGGCATAAAATATATTCCCTTTTTTTTTCTGGAGAGAGGCACATAATTATGCCATTAATACATGCTCTTCTTCCACATCCAAGCCTCGGATGTGCAAGGGGCTCGGGTTCACCTTCCCTGGCAGAGGCACCACATCTCCTTCTAATTACTGCTGTTGAGAAGCCTGCTGCTCCTCCATCACACCCAGGGATGGATGTGGAAAAAGCATGGAAAAGCCCCAGGGGAGAACGATGCAGCTGAATTGCAAACAGGGATTTTGGGGGGATGAGGGAAGTAAAAGCAGGGCTGGAAATGTGAAGCCACTTGGCAACACCCAGTCCAGTTGTGAGGATCTTGCCCACTGCTTGTCACACGAGACCTTGGGCCAAGCTCAGAACAGGGGTCTGGCAGGCAAAAGTCCCTTTCTTTATTTAACTCTCTATGCAAAAAGGACAAAGCCAACCCAGACACATTAAAAAAAAAAAAAACTTTAAAAAGATACAAAAGGGTTGAGGTATTTACAGTTGCCATAGAAATGGAGAGAAGGAGCTGACAACTGCAGAGCACAAAGTGAAAGGCCAGGATCAGGGGMGAGGGTGAGGTGGGCTCCCCCGGGCATGCAGCCACATCCATGCATGGATATTCATGTGGGATGCAGCCAAAGGGGCAAGGCAYTGTGACTGAGCTTCACTCATCAGCAGTGGCAGGGGTCAGGATCCAGCCCAGAGGGGTTCAGCAGCAATGGGCCCCTCCCAGCACCTCCACGTGGCACAGGAACCCATCAGGACCCTGTGTGATGGATGGAGCCCAGCCCAGAGCAAAGGCCTGAGCAGTTGCTCCTCTTTGATGCAAAACTCCTTTATCTTCCCTTCAAACCAAAACTCWGCAGGGAGAAAACAGCTTCTGAGCCATCCCTTCTCCTCTGTGATCAAAGAAAGGAAGTCCAACACCAACCAGCATGGGTCAGAAGACGGGAAATTGGAGCGTTCATCTTTAGCCTAAGGAAGAGGCTCTTGCCAGAGTAGGAGCAACAGAGCAGCATCAAAAAGTCTTGCACCCAAGTCCAGGTGAGAGCCTCTTCCTCGGCATTGGACAAAGGAAAAGGAGGAACAGGTCAAACACAATACTGCTGCCATGGCCAGGCAGGGATAGCACTGTCACTTCCACACAGAAAGCCTTCACAGCTTGGAAAACTGATTTTACATGAAAGAAAGGCCTCTAAATAAACAAAATGATCTGCCAGAAATCATCTGAAATTTTTATGCTGTTTTTTTTCAATAAAAAGCAAAAACCAAGCATGGCTATTTTGGACTTTCCCCTTTGTTTTCCACTAACAGACTGATGGCCTTTCATGAAATCTTCTGGTTTGGATGAAAGAACTCTTATTGAAAGGCAAGAGAACRGGTGGCCTGTGGTGACCCTCCCTCAAGTATCACCTTGACAGCAACTGCCTTGGCCCATGATGCCCCATGATRCAAGGATTTGTTTGAGCCCACCTGCACTCACTTTGCTCAGCCCTGAGCAYCACCAATCTGTGCTGGGCTCTTGCATGACCCTGGAGGGGACACRTCCAGGTCCCAGCACAAGGCCAAGATGTGGGGACAGCTGGTTAGGAGTGGTAGGATATGGGAATCATCTGCTCTGACACAGCTCAGGAAACATCAGAAGTAGGACAGCTGGGAAAGGGCAAGAGAATGGAAAGGCCACCAGCCCTGGCAATGTCCAGGGGCACTGCTGATGGCCCAGAGCCAAGGAACATCATCCACCCTGGAAAACTGAACCAAGAAGGTCTTGGCATCTCTGATAGCACCTGAACACCCAGACAGCCTGTCTGATCCCTCAGGGGTACCTGGTCTGCTGGGTGGGATGGGCAGGACTGAGTGATTCACATTTCATRTTCACRATGAAATGGCCTCAAGCTGTGCCAGGGGAGGTTCAAGTTAGATGCCAGGAAGAATTTCTTCACTGAAGGAGTGATTAAACATTGGAATGGGCTGCCCAGGGAGGTGSTGGAATGCCCATSCTCCAAGGCTGGTGGACATGGCACTCACTTCTCTGGACTGGCTGAAACGGTGGGGACCAGTCACGGGTTGGACTCAGTGATCCCAGAGGTCCATTCTCACCCTATGACACTGTGGTTCTGTATTAAAGGGTTTCCATCAAGCCAGGGTGGCTGTGGTRTGCTGGGGCAGGGACAGCACCGAGCAGGCAGCAGCAGCTGCCTCCCAGGTGCTCACAGAACCAGCAACAGCAGCAGGGGAGCCATARAGGTGCAGTATTGATATTTAGCCTGTGTGGCTGTCACTCGTTCCTTTAAACACCTTTASCTTCCTCCTAATAAAAGAGAAATCATAAAAAACCCCACAAAGGACCCTTCAGTGCCAGCGAACACCGACGTGGCAGGGCGGTGCATTAGCATGCGCGGCGCCCGCTCCATCTGCATGTTGTGCTCCGTGTGACAACATCCCAGAATACAGATTTGGGCCGCCAACATCCCAAGAGGTATTAGCAATCTTCTCTCAGACAGGAAGAGGAGCAGTCCCTGCTGTTGTAAACAAGGGGTGTTTTTCTCTGCCTCCTTCTCCGGGGAGARTTCAGAGAATTGAAACAAGCTCATTCCCACATCTTGTTAGTTCCCGTTCCTCTATGGCAGAGCACGGGTCATCTTCCTTGGGCAATGGAAGAAAAACACCTGGAGGTGTAAAGAGCACCCCAAAGGGTTCTTCACCTGCTGGTGGTGATGGACCATGACCATGAACATGTTCCTCTGAACCACCCCAAACTGAGCATGTGCTCCTCAGGGGATACATGGGAGTCCACCCAGCTACAGAGGACCCTGATGGCCCCAGCACAGGAGGGACAGTGTTTCCACMCAGATGTGCCCAGGTGCTGGCAGCAGGCAGAGCACAGGCTTGACTCCTTGTGTTCAGTGGCAGCAAGCAAATCTGGTGAGGGATCTCCAGGCGTAGATGGGAACACRATGGGGTAGATGGACATGGAGCAATCCCATGGTGTAGCTGGATGTGGGCAGCCCCATGGCAAGGACAGACATGGGGAAAAACCACAGCCCAGGTGGGCATGAGCCATCCTCACAGCACTGATGGGCACAGGACAGATGCGGGCTGAGAAGTAAAGCAGCCCCTACAACACAGCTGGACATGGGGCATCCCTGTGGCTTAGGAACACCCCCAGGACATGGATGGGTGCAGGACATCCCCATCTGCTRGATGTGGAGTATTGCCATGGTGGGGATGGAGGAGTGAGGGGGACGGAGGGTGAGTGAGGGGGACAGAGAGGACACACTCACTCTGAGGAGGRCAGAGGGTCTCTGTGTACGTATGAGCCACCACACCACCAAATCCCAGCTGGGACCTGCAGCCCCTGAGGTACAGCCACAGCCAGCCCGTGCCACTGCTCCCCCACCACACASATGCCAGCACAGCGTGGTGATGGATCATTGCAACTCACACACAGCCCTTTAAGTAAAAGCCTTATTAAGAGTCCATTCATTTTATAAACTCCTGGCACAATCCGCAGGGGGAAGTCAGATGGCCCAACCTTACAATATTCTGGGTAAACACTGACACGTGTTGGGCAATTTTAACCAGATCAATTTGTCTAGGAGACCAAAGGAGGAACCAAAATAAAGAATAATAACGATCAAATTAAATACAGGGAAACATCCACTGGGAGAGGCTGTAAAGAAGAGCAGAAAAATACAGCGCAGGACAGACGGATGGACAGAGACACACAAGACACTCGGACCTACCTCTGAAGCCATGAAACCTAAGTCCATAAATCAATATCAAAATCCGTAGGTCCACAAGATGGGGGAAAAAAGTCCTCCATAGCCATCTTCCAGACATCACCGAGGCCCTGGAGGCCTGAGCAGTCCATTTCCCAGAGCATGTCTCCTCCTCCAGCAGCCACCAACCCAGTCACAGCCATGCGGTGGCTCCTCCAGTCCCGTCCCATCCCCGCCACGCCAGGCGGCCCTTGGCATCCTCCTCCACACGTGCAGGATGCTTCCTTCATCACCGGSTGCTTCCCAGCTGCCTCCCACCCCTGGGGGCTGTGGGCACAACCCCTGGCCCTGGGCTGGGGACAGGCCAGCCGCCAACTGCAGGCTCAGCACTGGTCTTCAGTCACGGACAAGCAGCGAGTCCACGGAGGGTTGACAACATACACAGGCGCACGAGCGCGCACACACACACACGGGAACACCTCTTTCCATTTGCCAGGATGGAGAGTTTTTTGTTTTTGTTTTGTTTTTTAATCCTTTTTTTCCTTTTTGCAAAAAAATGCAAGCAAAAGAGAGAGAAAAAAAAAAAACCAAAACCCAAGGTTTTCTATTGAAGGTACATCTCTTCTTCAATATGAAGACATTAACTGGATTGAGTCGGATCCCCCATGCAGTGGTCAGCGAAGTCCTTTGGTAGTTTCTGGAGCAGCACCCGGGTGGGATGGCAGGGAGCTGCAGAGACATCTGAGGACACTTCCACCCAGTCCATGAGCAGAGAGGGGAGCAGGGTGAGCCGGGRCAGGGAGGAAGGATGAAAGAAGACGAAGGTAGTTTCTCCAGCCRGGATGCTCCATCTCATGCCTCTCCCTTCCCCAACAGCCCTTTCCTCCTTCTCAGTTTTGACCACTGCTCACTGGTGGCAGGATTGAAGTCTGGTCTCTAGGGTTTGGGTTTGCTTCCCCAACACACATTGGTTTGTCTTCACTGTTTCTCATGAATTTTTTTTTGTTTTGCTTTGCTTTTTAAATATATGATTTGTACATATTTATACGTATTTATACGCTGTCCCCCATGACATTGGTAAGTGTGCTTCTGTTGGTGAGGAACGGAAGTCACCAGTCAGAGGTGAGTCCCAGGAACATCCTTTGGCTGCAGTGGCAGTCCCCAGGCAGCAGTGGCTCCTCTCCCAGCACTGCCCTCAGTTGCTCCCCTCCCACCTCTGCCCTGCGCTGCGTGCCCTCCCCGGCCCTCCCCACGGAACCAGGGACGTCATGCCATCGAGGTGGGAGACTGGCTCATCTGTACTCGCATGGACTGCACGCTGTTCAGGATCTTCTTCTGGTGCCCAGCCAAAGTCACCCCTATTCTCAGGAGGTCTCTGGAAGACAGACAGACAGACAGAAGAAGGTCAATGGGCAGCTGAGGGTGGTGAGCCTGTTTTGCTGTTACTAAGGGAGGTAAGCTCAGCTGGAACATCCACAGAGCCCAAGCACGGCCGCATGAGCATCACTGGTCTGAGAGCAGGGATCTCTCACAATGAGTGGGAGACATCCACTCGTTGACCCCCAAACAGTGAATGTGGCTACTTCCAGACTCTGGGTGACCAATGTGAGGGATGCTCACACCTGTCCTTTGCCCTGAACTGACCTCCCCACCTCCCCAGCTGGGCAGCACCCCGCTCCTGGGCAGCCCTGGCATGGCCAACTCACTCGGATGTCATCTGGGCCACCAGCTGCAGGGAGGTGAAGCCAGCGGTCAGGAAGCTGTCCCGGTACTGGCTCATCTTCACAGCACTCAGCCAGTCGTCTACTGAGGTAAAGGCAGTGAAGTCGGGGATGGAGCGGTCGAGGAGGGGCTGAGAAGGCCTGAAACAGGACACACTGCTGGGAACAAGCCCGGCTGGCACCGAGGGGCTGCCCTGCCTGAGCCTGGCCAGCACAGGGACACACCCCTCAATCCACCCCCAGCGCCCCTGTGCTCCCCCAGCACACACCCACGGAAGGCCATGAGGAAGGCCTGTCCCATGGGAGTACCCCTGTGCCAAGCAGGGCTTTGCAAGCTCACRCATTGTATCCCAGCTGCGGGAGCCACAGGGAGGAGGCGCCAGCAGAGCAGCCACCACACCCAAATGGTCACACGCCATACAGAATCAATAGCAAAGAATTATTGCTGTTGCTTGGCTGAAAACTGCATGTTCTTTGTCTGACTGTCAGGCAGAGTGAAGACAGAACCCCCCTGCCCCCGCCTAAGGATTTATTCCTCGAGCTGCTCAGGGAATCTTCCCCCAGGGCGTGGGATGGTGACAGSGAGCACTCACACAGCGGTGATGGTCGCCACAGTTTTGAGGCTTGCCGGGTTGCGGATCATTTTGTCCAGGGTGTTGACGATCTCGGAGAAGCGCGGGCGCGTGTTGCGGTCCTTCTGCCAGCAGTCCAGCATCAGCTGGTGCAGGGCGGCCGGGCAGTCCATGGGCGGCGGGAGCCGGTAGTCCTGCTCGATGGCGTTGATCACCTGAGCGTGGATGAGTGAGGGGGAGAGTGCATGAGGGGCTCTGGGGGCTCCCCGAGCTGCTTGTGCAGGCAGAGGGGCTGCAGGCAGCCRGGAAGGCACGGCCAGCCCGGCTGATCAGCAGCCAAGGGAGCGGGAGGAGCCGGGTGCTCTCCGAGGTTAATCTCCGCTCTGATGCTCCACGGCTGCAGTTCCTCCCAGCRGAGAGCTGCCACTCATTATCTCGGCACATCTCTCCAGAGTACAGCAGTCACACTTCCAAAGCTCCTTCCCCGCTCGTAAACCCTCTGAACATTTTCAAAGGCCCTGCAGCTTGCTGAAGTCCAATTACCAGCCCACTGGCTTTTCTTCCCAATTTCCCTCCTTGCATCCTCTCGCTCACCAGCCTGTTTCATCTCCRAACTGAGCTCTCCTGAGGCTCCAGGAAGGAGCAGAGAGCCCTTCAGGCAGGGATTTCTTTTGGGAATGAGCACCCCCTGGCCCCCAGAGCAGTGTGGATGACCCCCAGTGCTTACATCTTGGTTGGACATGTCCCAGTAGGGCCTCTCCCCGAACGACATCACCTCCCACATGACGATGCCGTAGCTCCACACGTCGCTGGCCGAGGTGAACTTGCGGTAGGCGATGGCCTCCGGCGCCGTCCACCTGACAGGGATCTTCCCCCCCTACAGGAAAAGGGACTTCAGCTGAGGAACGTCTCCCTAGGCAGAGGAGGCTGGATGCCCACAAGCCAGGGYTGGGGCCATCCCACACGCCCCAAACTGTGGGTCTCTGGGGACCCCAGCAAGGAGTGGGCAGATGGCACCTGATTGGAACAGGAGGCAGGAGCCAAAAAAGAACAGCATGAATGTATCTTGCACCTGCCTAAAATGGCTTAGCTGAACAAAACACATGGGTGTATCCAAGGATTTACCCCACTGACTGACACCATCTCACTGCAGCTGCCCTGCAGGACCCAGCACATCAGTGGCCTGTCCCCAGGTCCCTTCCCAGGGAGCCACCAGGTGACAAGCCAAAGTACAACTGGGCTAGTGCTTGTCACAGGTGAGGAGCCATAGGATTCGCACACCTCGGCCTTCAACGATAACAAGGTTGAACTAAAAGCATCCTCTGCAGATTCATCTGGGCTCCCACAGCTGCCAGAAGGTCCWTCCAGCCCTACTTTTGGAGTGGAAGGCAAAAAGCAAAACACCTTTAAAACCCAGGGGAAAGCACTGGTGTAGGAAAGTGCCCTCAGCAGAGAGCTCCTCATTTCTCCCAAAGGCTCAAAATCAGCCTCAGCACCTAAAGCCACCCCACTGAGCCAGGGCAGGTCGCAGGGCCAAAGGCCATGCCAAGGGTGCAGGGATGTGAGGAGGGGCAGCACACACACAGGGACTGCTCCCTGGGAAAGCTCCATAAAATAACCACAAAAAATGCCAAGGGATAAGGAAAACCACAGACAGGCAGGGGAAGTTTCTGGGGGCAGGACTGCGTTGTAAATCGTTTAGCACAATCATTTTCCGTAGCCTTTCCGAGGACGCGTCAGCCGCTCTTGAAGGATGAATGGCAAAAAATTTGATTTGAATAACTACAAGTGGAGAAATTAACTGCTAGGTTGTTTTTCCTGCCTTTTCCCCAGAGCGAAAAGCCTGCTGTGGGAGGCAGAGTGATGCAATCGCAGGCACAGCATCACTTCCCAGCTGCCAGGGAGATCTATTATGGCCTAAATTAAATAAAAACACAGATGAGATAATCTCTTTTTATCTCTGAAGGTGGGGAAAAGACTAATTCATGCCTCATCTCAGCAGCTACCRCTGGGGTCTTTGAAGGAAAAATAAAAGCTGGGTGTCTGCTCAAAGGCTGCTGCCTGCAGGAAGGGTCTGGGCAGGGAGCGGGGCAGGTCTGGGAGGAACGGGAACATCCCACTGAGCACGAGAGAGACAGTGAGGGGCTGCAATTGGGCCAAAACACYTGAGTCAGCCTTAAAGGCATGTCCCTGGCTTTCCCATTTTGGCAGCTGGAGCCAGCCCTGACAGCTGGGCACAGCTCAGCAGCCCAAGGAACTGCTTTGGCAGGARCTGGTGCAGCCTCGTGTAGTACCCACCACACACTCTTCTGGTTAATCCATTAGGATGAGGCCAGTGAGGTGCTCATCCCTTTCCCCTCTGATCATCCTTAACACTTCTCAGGGGCCCACAAGCAGGACAACGGCTGTGGTGGGGAGCTGGGGGTCCCCTGGGGTAGCCAGGAGCAGGGGGAGAAGAGAGCTGCCGTTACCTACAAATGAGTTAATTAAGGAGGAGAAGGATGGCTGGGGAATGGCAGAGCTCCCGTTAGGCTTGTCTCTTTAATTTATGCTTGGAACAAGTTTCCAGCAGGGAAAAGCAAACCAGACCTGGAGTGCTGGGGGAAGGGAAGTTAAAACACCATCGCTGTGCTGCCAGGAGTTGCTGTGATCTCCCTGCCTCCCCTTCCTGTCTCTCCAGGGACTCCTCTGTGCACCTTTCCTCCACAGAGGAGAGGGAAGAGGCTTATCTGGAAACTGCAGAACGCAGAAAGGTGCTTAGGGAGGAGAGAGGTGGAAAACTCCTAAAAAGGAGGAAGAGAAAGGAGGGAAAAGAGGATAATTTGCGGAAACCCCAGCCAGGACCTCTGGACCATGAACCTATGTGGTGGGGACAACCATGAGGTACTCCCACCCACGCCAGACAGYACATCCATCCAGAACCCTTCCTGCAGGTTCAGCAGGGCACAGGGAATGCTGGGCAGGAGAACATGCTGTGTGAGGTACCTACCAAGGAGCTGGTGTAGGTGGGGTCAGACGTGTCGTCCTGCAGGTAGCGCGAGAGGCCAAAGTCGGACACTTTGCACACCAGGTTGCTGTTGACCAGGATGTTCCTGGCAGCCAGATCTCGATGCACGTAATTCATCTCTGCCAGGTACTTCATGCCAGCAGCAATGCCTCTGAGCATTCCCACCAGCTGGATCACTGTGAACTGCCCATCGTTTTGCTGCGAGCAGAAAGAGCAGGCGCTGGGGTGAGCATGCAGAGCCCACAGTGGGACCAGGGCCACTCACCCCGACCTCAGGAGGATGTTGAGGACTCCAGCTGCCCTGCCTGATTACAGCAGAGGCAAGCACCCCAAAACACACATTTTGGAGATATATGGCACACTCCAGCCAGCTCCCCAAGTAAGCAGACAGGCTGGGATTTATAAATGGGACACCAACATCTCATTCCCCAATCCCACGAGGCCCCTTACCCGCAGGAAGGAGTCCAAGGCGCCGTTCTCCATGAACTCCGTGATGATCATGACCGGCCGGCTCTTGGTGACCACGCCCTCGAGGCGGATGATGTTGGGGTGGTCGAACTGGCCCATGATGCTGGCCTCGCTCAGGAAATCCCGGCGCTGCTTCTCCGAGTACCCGGCCTTGAGCGTCTTGATGGCCACGTAGATCTCCCGCTTGCCTGGCAGCTTCAGGCGCCCCTTGTACACCTCTCCAAACTCCCCTGCGAGCCCAACATGCAGTCAGTCAGGTTGGAAAAGACCTCCAGGATCACTGAGTCCAAGCTTTGATCAATCAACACCAGAGTTACCACCTCCTCCTCCATACTAAACATTGCAAAGAGCAAGAGGTCCGTGCCCAGCTGAGAAATGGCAGCCAATTCTCACTTCAATAACGCTCTCCTGTCCTCTTTAAAAGGGCTGATTCTGCTATTGGGGACATGTTTAAGTCTGCAACCTTCTCCAAGGTGACAGTGCCCAACATTGACTCAGGCAGAGGCTGCAGCCACCTGTGCAAACCCCCACAAGGAGAATTTGCAGGGAAAGTGCATCCACATTTCAGGACTACCTCAAATACCAGGTGTCAGCGTTGTTAATCTTGGCTGCCCTTCTGCACATCACTTATCTTGGGCTGGGAAATAATTGGGCTGTTTATATTGCTGCTCTCTGATTTAAAATACAGAGAAAGCAGGAGAGCTTCCACGTCATCAAAGCAAAATTTGCCTGTGGATGGATTACATTTAAGGCATGTTTGCAGGCACTTTGCCTTGATGAGCAGCAAAGGGCAGGTGATACATTGCTGAACTTGATCCCAAACAAACTGACTCATTGCTTCCTCACAGCTTCCCCTCCCCGGCTTCTCACTTTCTCCTCTARGAGTATGACACAGTTATTTAAAAATGGCAATAAAACAGCACAGATCACACACACACACATGCATATGTGTGTATATATATACATATGTAGGGGAATATGGCACAGACTAGAGTSAGATCAGGCTTTTCTTGTTATCTCATGGAAAAGCTACATGGAAAATCCCAGGAGGCCCCATGGTCAGCCAGTGAATACATTCCTGGAGCCTTTCCCCACCTCAGAGGGACTCTGAGAGCACAAAAAACCCTCATGTCCACCCTAACCCATCATAAMCCCAGGAAAGCCTCATGTTTCAAGGCTTCAGTGACGGCTTCCAGGTGAAGAACTGTCTGTGCTTTGCCAGAAAGTTGAACAGGTGGGTGGACAGCCCCGCAGGAGCAGCAGAGAGGGCAGGGAAGGATGGGCAGCAGGACACAGAGAGACCCACCTGCCCCAATGACTTCCTCAATCTTCACAAAGGACACGTCAATCTCCTTGGCAAACTCTCGGACGGCTTCGTTGGGGTCCTCGTARGTGAAGGGGTCGATGTAGATCTTCATCCCTGGAGACCCTTGTTACAGGGAAGACAGGAACAACAGCAAAAGAGAGAGAATTCCAGAAACAGAGTTAATAGAACTGTTCGGGTTGGAAGGAGCTCAAAGTTTGTTCCATACCATCCCCCATGAGCAAGGACACCTTCCACTAAACCAGTTTGCTCCAAGCCCCATCCAACGTGGCCTTGAACAATGCCAGGTACAGTGGATCCCCACAGTCTCTGGGCAGCTTGGAAAATCAAGAGCACTTTTACCTTGGCCAAGAACTGGAGACCCTTCTGTCCTCACACTCTCCACTAAGTGGCTACTATCACTGTGCTCACCCACACCACTTCCACAGACCCTTATCATCCCCTTTGGGCCACCAATTCACCCAACACCCCCCTGCAGCTCTCTCTCTCTCTCTCTCTGCCCTACACCCCGCTACCATTATCCTTCCCCTTCCTCCTCCAGGGCAATGGGAGCAGTTACAGACCCAAGCTACAGTGAGCTGGCTTTACAGTGAAGGCTTTCTGAGGCTCCATGTGTTAGTGAAGAAATATTTATTWACCCAAAAAGGCCTCTGATGGCTCTGTGGTGGCTACTAAATTGACAGAGTGCAGCAATTATAACCAACAACCTGTATGGAACTGTGAAACGTGGCTTGGCCAGACACCAGGACACGTGTGCAGTCCTTCACCTATGACAATGCATGGCAGCAGGATCTGGCCATGCAGAAAGTGGGCTCCTGCCCTTTTTCAAGGAGGAAAAAATGAAARCAGGCCCCCAGATTTCCCAAATGGGCATGCAGATGTTATGTCTGAATGTGAGGGGCTTAAGGGAGCTGCCAGGGGGCATGGTGGTGAGTCACAGYGAGGTCACAGGGCTCAGCTAAGCACTGGTGTTGTACTGGCACCCAAAAGGGACCTACAACAGGCTGTGGTGTCCTCCTGGAGGRGGGGCCAGCTTGCTGTGCCATTTCTCACCCAAAAAGGGGACTRTGGATGGCACAGCAGCCCCTCAAGGTCATCTCTGAAGGAGACCAGGAGAGACATTGCTGCCTGGTTCCCTCCCCAAGGGATTAACAGCCCTCAGTTACACTGTTCAGAACCCTTCCAAGGCCAYGATCCCATCACACCAGTGCTTCCCAGAGGCCCTCCAGAGCCAGCACACAGATGGATGCATGGACCACAGCATCACCTCTGCACCAGGAATCCAAATCAGCTCCCAGCTGCGAAATAATTCAGGGTGAATCATGAAAGCCTCACAGTGGGCACTGCTGGTGCCACAGAGCCACCAGAGGAGAGCTGCTTGTGGGGCATCAAGGACCCAGGAAGGACCAGGCAGGAGCATCCTCACCCCCACAAGGGTCCTTGGGGCMGAAGTTCTGCACCTCAGAGGCAGGGGAGGCTGCAATGAAGCCATCTGTGCATCTCCCAGTTCATAAATCCCTTTATGGCTCTGTCTCATASACTTTAACTGCCCCATAAATTCTTTTACAAGAGCAGCTGATGCTCCAGCCAGGATTACAAAGGGATTTACAGGATCGTAACAGAGACTAGCTCACTGATCAAAATATTGAAAACACAGAGGAGAAAACAATGCTCAAGTTTCCTGTCCCCTGTCAACACAGGCTGGTTTTCAAACACCCTCTGATGTGCCCCAGGGTCTGTCCATAGGCTCAGTAATCACAAGGATGAGCTCGCTCCTCATCCTCCTCCCATCCAAATGAGGGACTGGGCACCTAAACCCAACTCCTCATCTCTGCCCACATCAGCCCCTGACTCATCATTCTCACACCAGCAAAAGCTGKGTGAAATTCTGGGTACTGGGGCACACCACCAAAGGCACCCATGGTGAGCCCACCTGCAAAGAGCTTTGTGCTCTTAAAACCATCCCAAGAATCCTCAAAACCAAATGAGGCCATTTTTCACTACTCACACACACAAGGACAAATTTTTTATCACTCTTCMAAAGTTGAAGCGCTCTGCACCACGACCCTGACTCCAGTGGCCAATTCCTTCTGGCATCGTGTTTCCTTGGCAGTAAGTATCATGGGGACAGAGAAAAACCCTTCCTGCTGGATTGCTGGTGCTCCAACAGGGTGTTTTTCCCATTTCCCCAATCTCAAAGCTTGCAGTGAAGCAATGGAAGGGATAAACCACAAAAAAGTACACCCGCCCTAGAGACCCCATCTCACCTCAAAATCCACTTGGAGTGCTCTGCCAGCAGCAGGTGATCCCAGGGGGCTGCTGGAGGGATTGCTGGGAGGCTGCAATTGCTGTACCACTGAACACATGGTGATTTGTTCCAGAGGATGCTCTCATTACTCCATTAGTTGCTCACCACAAATTTCCCACCTGTTTTGCTCCAGCCTCTGCACTGATGGAGTGCCTGGAGGCTCACTAACCTTGACAGGGTATTGCTGGCACCCCAGATTTCTGACACCAGTCATCACAGCCCCCAGGCTTAGAAACCCAGGACAGGCACATGATGCATTGCTTCCCTGCCTAGGTTGAGCATCCTGGATTTTGGGGTGCTTGGGGCCAGCTAGGGATGTATGTGTACTAGGGAATGCTTCAAAGCAGGGGGAAAATGTGAAGARTCAGTCTGCCTGCAGCCTGATGTGAGTTTAGCCATCAGGCATCAAATAAATCTTGTCCTGCCCCCCACAGTGCAGAAACGTGGAGAAAAGAGGGAGGAAAAGCACAGGTCTGTCATCACCCAGGGATGTTTGGAAAACAGTTTATTGTCTGCCAGGAGGTTCAGGGCCCCCCACAGTGCTCCCACCACCTTGGGAGGGTTCAGTGTGATGCCAAGACGGCCTGAAGAGTACTCTGCTCTCTTGGCTGGGCTCTCCTGCTTATCTCCCATCCCTCTTTAGCCCTCTCCACCTCTCCTGTTCTTCTCTGCCAGGCCRATTGCTCCATCCCCATTCCTCCCCTCTGCTCACCCATACTGCTCCCTGCCTCCCCCACCCATCCTTGCTCCACCCCTGCATCCCACACTTCTTTCCCCCATCCAGGACCAAGATGGTTCWTCCCACAAGCAAACTGCACCTGGGAAGCACCTCTAGGAAAGTGTAAATGGGATTTACATCCCACAGGGATGGGGCATGGAACCAGTGGACACCAGGAAAATCCTRCCCCACAAAGCTGCTGCTTTGCTGCCTTACTTTCATTTGCAGTGCTGGCTGCTGGAGGGGCACCACAGCAGCCATGACACACAAATACACCTGGAATTAATTCTGGTGCACAGCTCCACCAGCCACAGAGGTCTCCTAGGAAAAGCTCAGGCTCTCCTAATTGTTTGCCAAGGGGATCAGCAGCCCAAAGCCAGTTAAACATTCCCAGTCACTGGCTGCCCATCCTTCCCAGAGCAAGGTACAGGGCAAGCATCAGCCACACAGCCAGGACAGCAGCAATGCCAGCCACCAGCACCCACACCCCAGCCATGCTCCCAAAATCCAGAATCCCTCTAACAGCTCAGCATCCATCCAGACCCAGGCAGAGGTTCTCCTGTGGCAGGAGATCAAGGGCTCACTCTCCCTCTGAACATCACCTCTCTCCCTTCTTCCTTCCTTTGGGAGTCTTCACAGCATCCTCTCCCCATCCCTTGTCCCCTGCAGCCCCTGACATACCCCCAAATCCATCATCATTCCCCAATCCCTCCTGGTACTCCTCCCACCCACAGTGCTGCACCACTGCAGCCCACCCACACCCTGACACACACGTGTGGACATCTCCACTCCCACCCTACGGTCCTGTCCATCTGCCATGGGGGCTCCCACCACCCCACAGTCCCCCTTGGAAGGGCAGGAGTGGGGCACATGCCCGGTGCAGGTTTGGGAGCATCTCCCCTGCCTGCTTTTCCCACTTTYCCTGCTCACCTCTGCCGGTGCTGTAGTGCTGCAGTTTATCACTGTACACGGCCTCCTTGCTGTAGGCRCGCTTCCTGAGGGAGACAACAGCCAGGCTTCAGGGATCAGCAGCTCTGCTGGCCCCAAACCACCCCCCTCCATGAGCAGTGCTGCTCCCTCGGGAGCATGAGGCCCMCATCCCACCCCTCCTACCCCTAATCTGCACCTCACCACCTCCACCTCCCCAGGACACCGCTCCCACCGGGACACACCTGCTGCAGACGATGGAAATGGCCACCAGGGACACGATGAAGACCACTCCAGCTGCTGCRGAGCCCGCGATCAGAGGCAGCTGCTCTCTCAGCTCTGACTTGTAATCGTCTGGGAGAGAAGAGGGACAGGGTCAATCTTTCCTGGCATGCTCATGGAGTGAGAGCAGCCTTTGGGAAGGGAAGGGACCCCCTCTGATTCCATGGGTGCTGCTCCCAAGGTGGTGGGACAAGGGGGATCCAGGCTGGGTCAGCTGAGGCAGGGGATGAGCCAGTGCCATGGTGCACTGGGTAGGATTGTCGTGCTTGGCTCACACACCTTTGGCTTAAAGACAGGGGAGAGAAGATCCTGGAAATAACATCAGAACAATGTGCATGGGCCCAGCTCCTCAAAGAGATGAGGTTCACAAGGTGGCTTTGTCCATGGCTTTGGCATTGCCCTTTCCTCAATAAATTCATTTACTGAGCAGCCTGATCTATCAGGTGTCTCTGCACAGGGGTTGGAATGAGATGAGCTTTAGGGTCCCTTCCAATCCAAACCTTTTTGATTTACACCTATTGTCCACTTTGACCAATTTTAACATGAGGTCTCACAAACACGAAATTTCTACAAGTAGGAAAGGCAGGAAACACCATGAATAACAAGCCAGCCAGAGAATGCTGTGCCAAGACTTCACCCAGATTAGAAAACAGAGAGTCCACCACACAATGGTGAACTTTGGGAGTGAGGCTCAAAAGAACCTGGGAACCCTCGCCACAGGTCTGCTTGTAGGTTTTAATATCTCAGCATGAGACAAGCCCTTTTGCAGAGCCATGGCACCCACAGCACCTCTTCCCCACCAAGCACCCCTTGGAACCTCCTTTGTCTGCTCAGCCACCCCTTGCATACTTCAGCAGCAGGTTGGGGTGAAAGCCAAGGTGGCACCAGGAGGACTCGATATGCCTGGGGGAACCCCCAAAAAGCTACTGGCACCCTCCATGGGCCTCCCCCATTTTTCCCTGTCCCATCAGTGGTGTGGGTACTCTCAACAGGTAGTATCCAGCAGATCCCACATTCCTGGGGTTTCTGTAGCATTCCAGAAACACCCCTCTCTCCAATCACCCCATCGAGGTCTGCCGGGCTGTGCCAGCAGCCACACACAAGGGTTAAAATAAAACTCATCAAAAAAAAAGCATTTAGCACCATTTTATCTGTATTTTCTACTCTGCAGTTAATTACTGGCAACTAGATTTATCTCTTGCATGCTGCTTAAATCCTGAAAAATTCTCATCTAACAATCAATTATTATTTAATAAGCTACACAATCCATTCTTATTAAATTTCAATTAATTGCTTATTTGAGGCAGGATTTTTCTTCTCGCTTCTCTAATCCTGAATATTTGAGGCATTAGAGGGGGGTTTATTACCATTTCCTTCCCTTTGGTCACCCAGCATGGTTTTCCTCTTCCCACCCCAGCTGGCACTCGACATGAATGCAAGTCACATGGGGTGACCCGTTTTAGGGAAGAAGAAAAGCTTTAGGAAAGAAGAAAAGCTTTAGGAAAGAAGAAAAGCTTTAGGAAAGACAGGCAGCGAGGCTGGGAGCTGTGGATGTCACCTAAGCAGAGAAGGAACCACGACAGCAGCAACAGGGAACAGGCTCTCAGCTCTCCAGGGGTAGGAGGACCTGCTTCACTCACCAACTTCTGAGTAAGTTCTGAAGATGGGAGTAATGGAAAACATTCCCTTGAGTTAGTAGTTCCCAAAGGAAGCCAGTGTTTGTGGGTGCAGGGAAGGGCTGGGGCCAGAAGGCACCAGGGAGGTCATGAGCTGGCCCAACACACCACTTTGGCATGGGAAATCAGCTTTCAGATGGGTCTGACCATCCCAGCCTTGCCCTGATGGCTCAGATGGACTCCAAGTATCCCAGCAAAGCATCCCCGAGTCCTTCCTCCGAGCATCTACAACCCTCCTCCCACCCCATCACACCGTGCCACACTCACAGCTGGTGCCAGGGGCTTCTGTCCCCGCAGCCCAAGGCAGCAGAGACAGAAATAAACAGCGGGGGAAACCCGGAGCTGGGAGATTGAGAGCGGCTGTTAATGAGACACCGCCCTCAACCGTGCCACGCTGGGACGGGGCTCTGTGCAGACAAACTCCTGTAACGCAATTAGAGCGGGGATCTGGGGGCACCGGGGCCGCACTCACCGTCGGTGAGGGTCTGGAAGCACATCTTGCCGCTGTAYTTGCCGTAGCCGGCCACGGTGCGGGCGCGCACCTGCACCACGTACACCATGCCGGGCCGCAGCCCCTCCAGGCGCGCCGTGTTCGTCTGGCTCCGAGCCATGGACGAGTTGTACTCGTTGTGGTCCTGCGGGCAGCCCAGAGAGCCACGGTCAGTGCGACAGGGACACGGGGCAGTGTAGAGACACAAGGGCCTGGCAGGACCCTGCCTCGGAGGGATGTTTAGTGGAATTTGATAAGCCTGTCTCACCTCTCCCAGGAGAGATACCCTTAGATAAGGCTTCTCCCTGGTCACCCATGATGCTCTGATGTACCCAGGTAGATTCTTTCGAACCCATTGGTTTTTCCCCTCTGGTACCACCCTGGCTTTCCCCATAAATACCTCAGCTTCTGCCCAGTTCAGTTGGGAGCTGTCATCCCTGGCCACCCTTCACAGGGCACTGGACAATAAAGCCACCCCTGTGGGACCACCACACGACTCTCCTGTCTCTGTCTCTGAGTCGGCCTGGAGGAAGCCTGCAAGGCACAGCTGAAATCACTGCTGAAATCACTGAGCTAGATCACTTGCACCTACTGCCTTGCAGAGGGGATCTGGCAGCTGAAGGACTGCACAGACCCCGGGGAAGTTGTCTCTTGTGAGACCTCTCACTCCAAGGAAGGCTGTGGCATCCTGAGTCGGACCAACAGACCCCAGCACAGCCATTCACACAGCAGGACAGTGGGACTGCAGCCCACCTGTCCCTGTTGAGGGCAGGGAGGGGGTTCCTGCAAGGGGATAAAGAGGCTCTGGTTCTGCTTCAGGATCCCACAGCAAAAGCTGGGAGAACTGTGACTGTTCAGTCTGGAGAACGCTTTGGGGTCACCTAATTGTGGACTTCCAGTACCTGAAGGGAGCTACAATAAAGATGGGGATGGAGTATTTTTAAGGGCCTGTTGTCACGGGACAAGAGGGAATGGCTACCCACTGACAGAGAGCACATTTAGGTTGGATATTCAGGAGATTCTCCCCTGTAAGGGTGGGAAGGCCCTGGCACAGGGTGCCCAGAGAAGCTGTGGCTGCCCCATCCCTGGAAGTGTCCAAGGCCAGGTTGGATGGGACTTGGAGCAACCTGGGACAGTGGGAGGTGTCCCTGCCATGGCGGGGGGTGGAACAAGATGAGCTTCAAGGTCCCTTCAGCCCAGAACTTTCTATGATTTTATGAAACAGGACCCACAAGGAACCAGTGAGGCCAGTGCAGCACGTGGCCCCCAGGCAGCCCCCTGGTCCCACCAGAGCAGGGAATAGCCGAGGGAAACTATAAGATCATCCAGAGCAAAAGTAATTTATGAACAACAGATTCCACCTCTTCAAATGATTGACATCTTTGTGCATTTCAGAAACATCCCACAGTTAAGGAAACCTGGTGTCCCTGCCCACAGCACAGGATGGGAACTGGATGATCTGCAAGGTCTCTTCCAACCCAAACCATTCCACTAAATACCATAATGTGCCCAATGAGACCCAGCCCAAGCAGGTTCAAGGGCAACTCTCTGCTGAGATCCCCAGCTCCTGCTCTGCTGGCATGGGTCCTTGGCCTGGACCTTGGTGGAAACTTCAAGCATCTCCACTCTCATTTTTTACCCTGCTCCCCAGTGCTTTGCAGGTAAGAGGCTGCTGGTGAGATCATCTAATTATTCATACTTAGAGGAATTCATTAGAGCTGGCAAGACACAGGAGGGATGGAACAGCTTGGGCTGGGCACGGTTCATCGCAGGGGTCAGGAGCATGTCCCCTGCAGGACAGGACAGCTGCCAGGGACAGGACCAGTGGTAGGCAGTGACCCAGGGCACGGACAACCTCCATAACCTTCTCTGGTCCCCTCCAACCCCCTCCCGTTCTCCTGATGTCATCCCCATAATTCAGGAATTGAGGCCCCTGCTCATSCTAGCAAATACCAGAGCCAAGGTGGCCACGGGCACTGATGTGCTGCACAAATGCTGCYACAGRGAAGGAATGRCTCAGRTTGGACAGGGCTCTGARCAACCTGATCTAGTGAGAGGTGTCCCATGSCAGGSGTTTGGAACTARATGAGCTTTAAGGTCCTTTCCAACTCAAGCTGCCCTGTGATTCTGATTCTGTGGTCACAACTCACTCCCACCTTTTGGAGGCAGCTTGGGTGAGCTGGTGCCTGTCCTGCCTGACCACTCCCAGCAGAGCCTGTCTCAGAGCCCATGGATGTTGCCCCTGCCCCTATGCCCCCAGCCTAGCCCCCAGGGCAGGGCTCCCCCCAGGCTCACCGGGGCAGGCCTGGAGCCCACGGTGCTGCCGACGTCGGGCGTGCAGATGCGGCTCAGCTTCTCGTAGTAGCGGATCTCGTAGTCCAGGATGATGCCATTGGGCTGCTCGGGCTGGGGCCAGGACAGCGTGATGCTCCTCATCGTGGCACTCACCTGGTGCATGATGGGCACGGTGGAGGGGGCTGCCAAGAAGCAGGGGAGCGAGGAAATTAATGGAGAGGGGGAGGAAAAAATGGCCCTGAGGAGGGGGGAAACCCCCACGGCATCCCAAATCTCCCTTGCCTGTGGTTGGCTTCCCCACAGGACCAGCTCACTCATTAGCAGTGGGAAGACTTACATCTCAGCAGCTTTACATGGAAGCAGAGCAGCAAGCCACTGAGGGAATTCTGCWATTTAAACCAACTACTCTGTTTAATTAGGGGCTTGGAAATCCTTGGTGTTCCTTCTCCCTGGGACTGCTTGCTCCGAGGATGTCTCTCATGGTGGGAGAGACACAGCAAAGCTCTCCCCAGTGTGCCAAACCGAGGTTTGGTGACATGGTCCAGCTCTGTGTGACATCTTTTGCTGTACCAGCCTCTCTGGGGAGCCAGCATTCAGCCACCCCACGTGCTCTCAGAAATGGTGTGTGGGAACAAAGATCTGCCCACCCTGAGGACAGTGACAGGGAAACCCCAGCCCAGCTTTGGCTCCAGAGAAGCTGCTGGGGCTGTTCTTAAGGGGCTCTCAAGGAATGCTCATCCCCAGCACCCAAACACTGTCCTTCTACCATTAGGGTCACTGAGCCACTAAATCAGCCAGGAGACCCCTTTCCAAATGCTCTGTGCCCTCCAAGCTACACTTATAAAGGGCAAACTCAGCCAACACAGCCCTAATCCTGCACTTAATCCTCTCAAAACAAAGGTATCCAAGTCTGTCCACACCAAAGGGGCACTGGAATGTCCTGTCCATAGAGGCAGCTCCCAATCCAGCCATCTCTGCCTTCCTCCTCCCCACCATGCTTAGAGTCCAAGCAGTGCTGGGCAGGGAAAATGCCTCCCCTGTGTGAATTCAGGGAATACCTGAGCCCAGCACAATCAGCGTGGGGCATGGGATCATGCCATGGATGGAATCTAGGGCTGGCAGGAGCCCTATTCCTCATGGTTCCAATGGAAGACATGGATAGCTCAGCACTGCCTTTGTTTACCCAGAATACTTAATCCTATATTATTTTTTTAATCTCTCCAGATCTGCTCCAGGAAGATGCTCATGGGCTGAAATTAAGCACTCAGATTGCTGTTTTATTAACTCCCATTAGCTTGGATGGGGCTGGGAAAATGGTTGGAAAAACCCACTGTAAAGCCAAAGAGATTTCAGAGGGAGAGCACCAATGCCCAGGAGAATTTCCATCAGGTTACCCCACAGCCCAGCACTTCCATGTTTGTAATCAGCCTTTGCAAGACAAACAGGGACCACTGGGGTACAGACAGACAGACGAGGGTGACCTGGCTGTTCCCAGCTCCCCTTGGTGGGAGAAGAGCTAAGAAACACCCCAAAAATCCAACCCAGGAGAAAAAAGGCCTGGAAACAAGAGGCAGGTTTGGCTGCACGTGGTTCAGCAGACAGCGATGCCAGCCAGGCACAAATGTAGATTTGTATTCCCCAGAGCCAGGAGACTGAAATATTTACACTGGTTTACACTGAAATATTTACACTGAAATATTTACACCAGGTTTCTCCATTGTGCTATCCAGAGGGAGCAGGATGGTGAAGGCTGCCTGCCCTGGCACAAAGCAGGAATTCCCATTCCCTTTTCAAACCCAGAGCACATGGGTTTCCATCACCTCTGATCCTCAGTGCAGCCCAGGACCAGTTGTCCCCTTGACACCYCACTGGCATCCCCCTTTGACCCAGAGCTGCTCATTCAGCTCCTGATGCCTAACTGGGGACAGGAAAGGGAGCAGGGGAGCCTGGGAAAGGAGACAAGAGGAAAATTATGGGAGAGGGATGTGCCAGAGGAGACAGAGCCTGGATTTAACCTCAGGATGCTGCTCCCTCTGTGCTGCAACAGAGTCTGACTGTGTTTCAAGGCTGGATTCACCCCATCTCCCTTGTCCCAACTATGAAAAGAGGGAAAGTGGTGATGCCATTTCATCCCCAAGCAATCTAGAGGGGGACAAAGCCAGGTATCAGATAACCCTCCCACAAGCCAACTCCCACCCTGCCCAGGCCACAGCCAACCCTTCCCTATCCCCATTCCTCTTCCCCCCTCAGGGCTGGGGACACCACGGCCAACACACACCCTCACACCCCAGGAGCTTTTCCTTTGGGACACAGAGCTTGACTCCACACAGMGTGTGGGCCTGATATTTCTGGGTCTGAGAGATTTCAGCCTGCTAACTTGTTCCCAAGGGAAAAATTCTCTGGAAATCTTCTTCTCCAAACAATCTTGGCAAACAACTTTCTCAAAACAAYCCTCCCCAGCTGGTGTTTTGCTATTTCTCTAGATTAACCARTGGGATTAGAGAGCTGTCATTCCTATTCACCWRTCATGTTAAGCCTKTATCAGAACACATTATAAAAAAGGC
Source organism: Alauda arvensis (assembly GCA_902810485.1). NCBI lineage: Eukaryota > Metazoa > Chordata > Aves > Passeriformes > Alaudidae > Alauda > Alauda arvensis. The sequence continues at coordinate 717,561 of CADDXX010000113.1, read as the reverse complement.
AGTAAATTTAGACAATAAAGCTTTTGYACTTYTSCCTTCTGGAATAYTGGAGTCTTTCATYKTTCTTTCGTGTCCTACAGCACCAAGTGAGCTGGCAGCTGGCACAGCCAAACCCCCCGGCACGGTGCAGGACTCACCAGCCTGGTTGGTGGTGATGTTGACAGAGACGTGCTGCTGGGGGAAGGGGCTCTTGCTGGACACACCATTGACCGCCTGGATCTCGAAGGTGTAGGGGGTGTGTGCCCAGAGGTTGCTGATGAAGACGCGGGTGTCGGTGAGGCCCAGCTGGCGCGGCACGAAGTCCACGTTGTCGTCGCAGCGGGAGCAGGCGCGCCGGTCCGAGCGGCACTTCTTGCACACGATGTTGTAGGTGACATCGTCGCGGCCGCCCGTCTCCCGCGGCGGGTGCCACTCCAGGATGATGGACGTCTCGTTGACGATGGAGATGACGTTGCGGGGGCCCGACGGGACGCCTGCGGGGAAGGAGAGATGTTGAAATGGGTCCTTGCCCTCCAGGGCTCTGCACTATCCATCACCTCCTCCCTCAGGAGGGGTTTGGTGTCCACAGCTTTGCTCAGCTCAGGGTCAGACTCTCCACCAACCACCTGCACTGCAAACGAGTTTCCCAGATGGAGATGACAGCTCCCACGCCACAAACCCACTTAAGCCTCCAAAAAACCTCCATGTGGAATGTGCAGGGATCCATCCGTGAAGATGGACCCATTTTCATCCCGTCAGGAGATGCTGAGATAACTGCACTGCTCACATGGAGAAACACCACGAGCAGATTATCCCAGTAAAAGAAAAAACACTTAGCCAGCACCATGGAGAACCAGAGAAGCACCAGGAGAAGAGAGAATCAAAAATGGAAAGTGGTTATTAAGGATTCAATATCTGGAGTTAGAAACCTGGGAATTTCCCAGCACAGAGGAAAGCCAGCACAGCTCTATGGTTTGCAAGCAGCTCCYATGTTGGACAAGAGATGAAAATTGCATTGATCAAAGCCATCAGGAGCCATTGCAAATGCTTCAGAGAATGGGAATTGAACATGGCTCCGATTGCAAGTGCTCCCAGATCAGGGCTCCAGTCCGTTCAGGAGGAATCCAGGAGAGCATCACTGAGGTACAAACACACATCTGCACAGATCCAGGAAAGGATTTGGGGTCAGCCAGGATGGCTCCACAGCCAAAACCACAAARTTCAGCTGCTTGGTTATATTAAATAAGGGAAGCAAGGAATTCCTCATGCTGGCTGGGCTGGGGGCTGCACTTCCCAGAAAGAAAAAGGACTTTGCCATGATACAGGGAGCAATAAAAATGATGGAGGACTTGACCTGTAAGGAAGGGTTAAGAGAGAGAAGCACACTCTGTCTTGGGGAAACCCATCCCATGGGAGCCCTCCTCATGTGTGTGTGTGCCAGGGAACATCGTTAGGGCTGTAGATAAATCAGCCAGGGATGGGCTGGACAGGGACAGATCCATCAGCACCATGYTGATGTGGCTGCTGGGATGGAGAGGTCATTCTGCATGGAGGCACTCAGAGCCTCTCTAAGCTGCTGTYCTGGGTAATGAGGATGAAAGATTTTGTTCGAATGCTTGAAGAAATGACAGCCTTAAAAAAAAAAAAACTAAGATAATAGAAATCTATTCCCTTTAACCCTTTTTTTCTTTAGGAGTAGAAGTGTCTGTCGTGGAGCAGCCACCAGTGCAACATCCTCACTGGAAAGGGCTTTCCTGCACCTGAGGCACTGCAGCATTGCCAGGCTCCCCCATGGTGGAGATGTCAAAGAGAGTTCCAGGAGGGTTGTAGGGGCCACAGCAGGGGCAGGGAGAAAGACCTTGATTCCCCAGGAGAACAAGAATGCAGGACTCACAAAGGCTCAACAGGATCARTATTAGTGAGCTACCCCCAAAATTCTGCAACCTGTCTCATGAGCCTTATTCCAAATCCTCCCTCCCAAAGCAGTTAATATCTTTTCAAGATAAAGGAAAAAAGCCCCATATTGCTTCCCTTTCCCAGCAGCAAACTGCTGCCTCCCCAAATTCCTCCCCCTYTAATTGCAGCCCCTTCCCTCCCTTGCAGGGGTCCAGGAACTGCAGGGATTGCCCTTGGAAGGSTTCCAGTCCAGGGCACTGCCTGCAGCTGCAAAATGTTATGTACTCCTCTGACACAGAGAAACTTTGTGGRTGAACAGCTGGCACCTCAGATTGGAGCACTGCAAAATCAAGCACTGACAAGAAGAAATAAAAATCAGCAAAGAGACKTTTTTTCCTGTGTTCCTATAGCACAGCACTGTTGTAAATCAGTTATGTAACGAGGCATAATAAAGATCTGTAAATTATCTGCAGTCGTGCAACTGCTGAATACCTGTRTGAGGGCTCAGGTGATCCAGCAAAACACACAAATCCTTTCCTTGTTTCCTTGATGTGTGCTTTGGGCACTTCCCAGCATGGAGGGTCCGGAGCATCCAAGTGCTAAAGCTCCAAGATAGGCTGGGTTCAAAGGCCTGGAGTGTRTCTGGGGGGGCCAGCTGAGGCCTGAGTTTCCAGCAGGCTGAAGAGCACAGCAGCTCTTTCCTCTCTCCTGGGCTCTTTTCCCACCAAAAGACAGGCTTGAGGACACTGCTGCCATGGCAGGCAGCTCGGGCAGGCAGCCGAGCAGCCACGCATCGCTGACTACCAAGGCTTAATGCAGCCTTCCCCCTATTAAAAAATATTCCATCTGCAGGGCTATGAACAAGACAGCCAGAGCAGATAACTTTAAATCCTAATTTATCCTGGGGACTAGCTCCCTGCCTGGGTGATGCATAAATTCCAGAGGCTGCCAGCAAGGTGGGATGCGGGGCCATCCCACCCCCTCCGCCTTGCCAGCCCGGCCGCGCTCTTGCTCCTACCCCACGGTGGGACAGGGGGAGAGAATAAAACAAACTCCACATGGATTGAGACTGTATCCCTGCTGCTGTCCCAGGAGTGCGGGGAGCAGCCCCCCAGCCCCAGTCCCGTACTCACTGGTGCAGGCGGCGGCGGGCGGGTCGAAGTCAGCTCGGTAGTAGCCGTTGCGGCAGGCGCACACCGGAGAGCCCTCGGCGCTGGAGCGGCTGTTCGGGGGGCACGGCACGCACAGCCCCGAGCCCTGGCTGGCCTTGAACGTCCCTGCGGGGCAGGCTGCAAGAGAGAGCAGAGCAGCTGGGTCCTGAGCTGTGCCAGGACACAGGGGGAAAGCAGGTCCTGTCCTTGGAATGGGGAGGAGAGGAGAAGGAAGAGGGAGAGGAGAGGGAAGAGGAAGAAGGAGACACAGAAAAGCTTCACATTTGTATCAGTGTTAAATGGGTCAGCACCTTCCCATGAATGTAGGATGGCCAGAATTTTCYGTGTTGGCTATGGATTATTCTTGAAGCCACTAGAAAACACTGCAACCACATGGCAACAATCTTTAGGCAGGCAGAACAMGGGGGCTGCAGTAGGGGCCCTGCTGCTCATACCCAGTTCAAGGGGATTGCAGGGGGCCGTAGGACCCCTGTCCCCAGCAGCACCCATGGGGACATGGACAAGCAGGGACAGTGCTCCTCTTCTGCTGATTGGTCCCTTTGCACCAAACCCAACAGCCTGTCTCAGGCCCCGCAGCTATTTTTCCATGCAAAATTTAAATATTTAATTAAAAAGTCGGGTGATGCTCATGACAATGTGTTATGGGTCCATCCTGTTAATCCCCTGCAGCCTGGGGCTGGAGCTTCCCAGCCTCTGAGTTCATTCAAGCAGGAAATGGCAACTAATTCATAACAGAGAAGATGTTCCAGTTACAGTGAGGGTTTAATCAGCCACAGGGGAGGTTTCATTAATCAACCATCTCACTGCTCTGCGGAAAGAGGGTGAGGATGGAGTGACAGGGATGGGGTCCCTCATCTCCACCCCACCCCACCCGTCCTCAGCAATGGGCACTGATGAATGGATGCTCATCCATCCCTGACATCTAACAAAGGCTGCAGGAGGGAATATCTGTATTTAGCACATGTACCCAAGGGATCAGACCCAGCCCAGGAGAGACTGTTCCTGCCCTCACACCAGGGTGGTCCCAGCCCCGYTGGGCTCCCAGCTCTGTCCCTGTGATGCCATCCCCCCCAAGGCACAGCTCTGCAGAGAGACACCCGACGTGTCTCATAAACACRGCGATGATTGAGATAATGGAAAGTGCCTCTTAGCCCCTGTCTGCTGCATCAGGATATGAGGCATCTCCTAGCAGCCATGAAGAGGAAATTAATAGGAGCAAGCAGGAGTAACCACTTTGATGCAATTTCCTTGGGAGATAGTGGACCATCTAATCTTTATTGGAGCCCTTTAACCTGTCATTCAAAACTCATGAAGGCCTCCTGCTCACACAGCCTTTCCAGATATTAATAGATGATAGAAAAGAATAAATCAAAACAATATTTTACAATTTTATTATTCATTAGGTTTCCCACCCCTCCCAGCCTGAGGCACACAACTGGCTGCAATGAGCTGTCTATTTGCAGTGGCCCTGAGAGCTGGGTGAGGACGTGGCATTCCAGAGGAATCAGCCACCAYCTCCCTACTGCCCTTCCTCTTCCCCATCACGGGGGGACTGCCAAGCCCTCCACATCCCACCACAGCCATCCCACACATGTGGCATTTTAAGGAAGCATTCAGGGTCATAACCCACCAGCTCACGTGGTGGGCAGTGAGACACACGGGGTCACCATGCAGTCCAGAGGGTTTATGGGGGAACTTCAGGATGCTCCACATCCTGAAGCAGAAGGCAGAGGGATGCAGACCCTTCCCTAACACACACACACACACACCCCTGTTCCCATAACAGCACAAGGAGGCACAGAGTTACACAGGCACACAAGGCAGGAGATAAAAACCACAAATGGACACCAAGGCTTCAAGTGCATCTCCAGCTCCTCACCTCCCCACTATCGCTCCCCACCATGTCTCAGCAGCCTTGTGCTCCCACAGGAAGGGTGAGCATCCATGAGACATGCAAAGGGGGGACCTGTGGGCTCTGGAGCTGGAGGATGTGTCAGAACACAGCAGAAACAGGCCAGATCCTTTGGAGGAGCACGAAGGGGAGGACAGTGGTACCAGGGAACAGCCACTTGTGTTTTAATGGAAGAGGATGAAGGAGGGAATGAGGATGATGAGAGTTTTGCAGAGCTATGAACAATCCTCAGTTTTAATCTTGAGGGCATGTTGGTGGGTTGGTTGAAGAGGTTTGTTAATGTTTAATTACAATTAATCCAAGTGATGCTTCGTCAAAACACCTGAACATGGCACCCTGCACCCCAGAGTCCACAGGTTTCTGTTATCACTTTGCTTATCCACAAATTCCTGTAATCTGCAGGCACATGGATCTTAATTGCTATTATTACCAATTAGCTTTTCTCTCCTGTAATTACACTGTGCTTGCCTAAAGCCTCCCACAGTTTCAGGGAGGTGGATGCCTTCTCCTCCCTCCCAAATATAGCGTGGGTGCAGCACTCCCCTCTGGCTGCTCCCCTCTTTCTGGGGGAGCTGAACCACGAACTTCCTCCTGAAAACACAGCACAAAGCCCCAGGGCCCTGCAATGCCACAGTGGGATCCATAATCCTTCACATGGCMAACCTACAGTCCAAGTGCAAGGCTCAGATGGAGGACTCGAGCCCAGGAGGGAGCAATAAATCACCCCTCTAATGGCCAGTGCAACATTTGCCCTAATTTAAGGGCTGCTCCAAGAGCTTCCCAGAGCTGGCAAGGCCTGCATCCATGATAGTGTGTTGGACAAGKGCAGGATGAGGCTCTGCCTCAGCTTTCCCTGTGGGAAGGGGCTCTTTCTGCCAGCACCCAGGCTTACAGCACAACCCGCATCTCTTCAGCCCGGAGGAGAATTAATTGATTGTTGATTATGGGGGCTGGATAAGATTAATGATGTGCTTAACTATCCATTTCCTCACATTTAGGCACCAGGGGGGTGTYTGTAAATGCTGAGGCTCAGAACTCCTCCGTTCTGCTCGGCAGGGAGGATGCTCAGCGCTTAACCCCCCCACAATCCAGAGCTGCCCACGGATCCATCATCCTGCCTGCACACCAGGAATGCTGTGCATCCCAGGGGGCACTTTGCCAGCAGAACCCCTTTTCCAGGGCTGACGTGTCTGGGAGTGGGAGAGAACATCCTTGAGGGGCTGGTGAAACTCAGGCTTCTTGCAGCGAGATGTCATCAGTGGAAGTTTGAGGGGAAAAATAGCTGCAAGTTGCTGTCAGGTCCAAAGGGTGATTGTAAGGATGTGGCCACAGGGCTGGATACAACTGGGGACTCCCAGCCAGAGCTGAACCTCTCCTACCCGCCTTCAAAGGCTCAGGGGAGGGATGTGGCACATGTCTCACACAAAGCAAACACCCAGTGAAGGCACCACAAAGCTGTGTCCCCACTGCCACCTCTCTCTGCAGCTCCCAGAATCACAGAACCTCAGAATCTGAGAATCAGGGAATCACAGAACCTCAGAATCTGAGAATCATGGAATCACAGAATCACAGAACCACAGAATCTGAGAATCAGGGAATCACAGAACCATGGAATCATAAAACCACAGAATCTGAGAATGCCAAAACCACAGAATCACAAAACCACAAAATACACTGAGTTAGAAGGGATCTACAGGGATCATCAATCCAGCTCCTGGCCCTGCACAGACACCCCAACAATCCCAGCCTGTGCATCCCTGAGAGCATTGCCCAAATGCTCCTGGAGCTCTGGCAGCCTTGGGGCCGTGCCCATTCCCTGGGGAGCCTGGGCAGTGCCCAGCAGCAGGATGGATTATGGAAGCACTTGCAGCACACAGCAGCACTAACACTGTATCCTGCATCATTGTATTCCAGCTGCCAGGAGCCCTAGRAAGAGCCAGAGATAAGCAGGATCTCTCGGCACATCCATCCCTGCTCCTGCCCAAGGCAAGCCATCACAGCCTCTGTGGAAAGGGTGCAAGTGTGGGGATATTCAAGCATGGGGGTATCCAAGCGTTTCACTCTCARACTAAATCCTCTCAGTTAGCACCTGGAACTTGCACTTTTTAATTACTCTCTCAGGGAAGCTTAAGTCAAAAGAGGAAAAAAAAGAAGAAAGGAAGAAAGAAAGGAGACACTGCCTCTACATTTAACTTGCTCTAAAGCTCTCTGGGGATCAAGAGTGGCATTTTTCCTTCTTGGATTTTATAACAGGAGCTTCTCCAACGAATGACAGATTCAGCAGCAATTTAGAGAGCCCCGACCTGCCCCAACCCTCACCAGCTCCCAGCAAACCAAGTTGGCAGTGCGTAATCCATCCCGTGCCCCTCTGTCCCTGCTGTGGCAAAGACACCCCATTTTCCAGGTATCCCCAAATTCACACTTGTTTTGGGTTCCCTTCTGGGTCCAGCACCTTCCCAGGGCAATCCCAGTGTCTGTAAGCACACCTGTGGCACTCTGGCACAGCAGGTGATGAAAAGCTGCTTTAGAAGCAGCAGTGCTGCACAAGATGATGCCCTCAAGCAAGCTGCAGGTGTGGAGAGCACTGACAGATGCAAAGGCACTGAAGAGCCTGGATGATCCAGCCTTGCTCCAGAGAGACATGTGGAAGCACCAACCAGCTCCTCTGGGAGATGGGCAGCAGGGTTTGAGGACAGCACAGATCAGGAAAAAAGGAGAAACTGTGGCTCATTGCATTTGCAGCCTGCCAGAAAGAGATCAAAGGCTCCCCTTTGTGCAAACAATAATTTATCTTTCAGAAAAGATACTGGCTCCTCAACCCAACACCTTGTGCACAAGGCTCATAATTTTTTGATGAAACAACCCCCCCCAAAAAAGGGAAGAGATGCTTGCTAGAAACCCCTTGTGCATTTTGTAGACACCATCGACACTGAATCTATCTTTAAAGACATTTTAAAATAAAATAAGAAAAAAAGCCATCAGTTTCTCAGACTCCAAACTGGTCAGCCCCAGAGCTGGGTGTGTTAAAACACTCTCCTTGCCATCCTGCTGTCACCCTGAGCGGCCGAGATGCCGGCGAGGACACCCTCCCAGACACTTTSAGCTGAGAGACACCATCCAGGCAAATAAACACCCACACAAAACTGTGTGCTACAGAGAAGTGTCATTGAGAGGATGCTGTGACTACAGGGGCAGGCACTTGGCACGGCTTCCCAGGGCTCCCACTTGCCCTCTGGGGCAGTGCCAGGGGCACTGCTRACACCGTGTTCCCTGGGGACACACACAGACCCCGGGCTGCCACCCAGTCCTTGCATTTGGGCTCCAGTGCCTTTGATATGATGATGACACAGGCTGGGGGGAAAAGCAGCAGAATTGGGCAGGCTGTCACCCACAGGCAGGGGCTGTCATCTCTCACCTTCAGAAGGTGGCAAGGGTGCTGCTTTCCCACCCTGCTTTCATCTCCCTCGTTATCCTCCCTGCACACATCCAAGCAGGGAGCAGGCGTGTGGTGCAGGAGGTTTAATTGCATCCCTACATGGTGCTCTCCTGTCATCCCTTCCCTCCTGCCTCTCTCTTGGGGAGGGGGCYGGCAGGTTATTTTGCGAGGGTTTTGCCCCCTTACCTACATTTTCATTATCTGATTGCCTTTTACATTAAGCCAAGTGTTTCTCCAGTCATATCTCAGCCTGGCATGACCATGGGCAGCCCAGCAGTGCCAGGGGTGCCCTGCCATGCACCACAAAGGAATCTGGAGAGCTTTCCATATGGCAGCAACGCCAAGCCAGTTGAGCTGGGAGCATACCTGCATTCCACCTTCCTGACCATGCCAAGAGAGGAGACTCAGCCCTTGAACACCCCATCAGCCACCAAATCCCAGTATCCATGCCTCAGTGTAGGGAAAAGAGCGCGACCTGGGTGGGGGAACAGGGAAGTCCAAGCATTCCAGCCCTGAAGTATGCTCCTGCTCCCAAGGAGACAGCTCAGCACAGGCCCCCAAGCCATGCCAGAAATCACAGCAGAGCCTTGTCCACAGATCCTCATCCCAAAACCCGATTTTGGTGCAAACTTCACCATTCTGTAGCACAAATTTTGGATCACCCCGAGACGCTCCTGCCTCGGGACCATCCAAATTACAAACAGCACCCGCCCCTTTGTTTTCCCTTCTTTCAGCACTGCATAGGCAGAAACTCATGAGATAAACTCATGAGATAAACATGAGCTCGCCAGCATCCGGGCTGGCATCCTGCGGGCACGGGCTCGTCGCTGCCGCTGCACGGAGCAATGCGGCCCCTGCTCCGCCTGACGCAGCCGCTTAATTAAACCAGCCCTCCACSGCGGGAGGAACAGGCTTAGATCCGCCTTGGGACACATGTAAATTAAAGTCAGAGCCGGCCTGCCATGGTTTATTCATGGAGGGAAATAAAATTCAGTGTGGTTTTACCTTTCTCGGTTTTTTTTTTTTTTCTTCCCTGCTTTTCTTCTCATGGGTGAGAAATGAATTGGGGCAGGGCAGGATTTCAAAGGCGCTTGCGGGGTAAGGAGCTGTGCAAGGCATATTAGAGGCAACAGGATTGGATGCATYCCTGTTCACCTCTCCCAAAAAAGCCACCCCTCGCCCCAGTGGAGAAAACACCTGRTTGATGGAGCGAGGTGCTCACAGGSTTMAATGCTCACCACAGTAAGCCCCACGTGCTTCACTGGAAACAAAATGCAGTCGATGCTCTCCTAGAAGCAGTTTTCCTCCAGAAAGGGTTGCTTGGAAGAAYTAAGGGTCTCTGGATGCAAAGGAGCTTCAACACCAACTGTTTAAGCGATGTCATGGCCCTAAACAAGGAGCTGAAGCCTSGAGCAGGGCATGGAAGCAGCTGGTTCAGGCTCCCACGTGCCTGGCTGCTCACTGCCTGCAGCTTCCCAACAGGTCCGTGCTCACCCATTTAATCACCACTCCCGGCTTCACTCTCTCTGTTTTTCATGGTTGGGGGGATTTTGAAGGTCTGAAAAGAAAATCTGTCCCAGATGGATGCRAAGAGAAGAGCAGGCATGCCCTGGGCAGACGGAGCCATGGGGCTGCCAGCTTGCCAYGGAGCAGGGAAGTCACTTGACTCTCCAGAACAGCCAGAGGGGGAAAAAACCCAACACTTGTCATGGTCACATTTCCAAATCCCTGTTCTCCCACTCAGGTTTTGTTTTGTTCTGTTTTAGTTTCCACTTGGCTCCAGGCTCACTGCCCAGTCCCATGCCACAGCTCCCTCACCACAGCTCCACTTCCCTGCCATAAACCAGCCACTCTGAGAGCTCAAACTGAATAAATTAATCAAACTGCAGACAATTCATACACATACACGGGGAGGTTCACAGCAGAGCAWGCAGCAGACACGTGGCCACGGCAGGCACAGGCTGCTCCTCACCATCCTCACTGCCCCAGCTCATTATTCTGAGTCAACAAATGAAAGGGGGATGAAGCTGTCATCAAGGATTTGATGCTATTTAACCTCCCTATATTCTTCTTTAGAAATAGATTTAGCAGCTACAGCCTGGCACAGGCTCTTCCCTCTGCCAGAGATGCCATCCCTGCAAGCAGGAGCTTCCAGTGCCTAAAGGGGCTCCAAGGGCCTGGAGTGACAGGACAAGGGGGAAGGGCTTTACATGGACACAGGGCAAGGTCAGACTGGATACTGGAAAGAAATTCTTGTGTGGGGAGGCCCTGGCACAGKYTGCCCAGAGAAGCTGTGGATGCCCCATCCCTGGAACTGTCCAAGGCCAGTGCCTCACCATCCGTCATCCACAATGAGTCTGGAGTAAAAAAGTGGGAGACTGAGATTCAGGCCAGGACTTACACCCCAAAAGCACAAACCACAGAGGTGTTCTACCCACACTCCAGGCACCAGGCTCCATGGAGATTTTTTTCTTCCCTTATGAACTGCAGCAATGTGAAACTCCACAGTCAACAGGCACAGACTGGAYACTTCCATGTGTCACCTAACCCAGCACATCGTGCCCACCCCTCAGTGCCTGCCTGAGCTATCAAACCACCTTATCAACAAGAAAGTGAATGGGCACAAAAATTCCTGGAGGATCTCCAGGAGAAACTCTTCCCCCAGGTACAGAGCTGCTGGCACGGGTTGTGGTTAGCAGCCCACTGAAAAAGATGCATCYTTCYTTTGCAGYTAGGGATTTTGGGAACCACTGAGGKCAYTCCAGCCCCTCTTCTGACTGGGAAATTGGGGTGGCATCGTCACTGGGCTCCCCAAAGCACAGTCCCCTCCTGGCTGGGAAGCAAACATCCCCCAATCCCTAACAGGAACTAATTAAGCACCTCTTCCTCCTYCTCCAGCTCATGCCATGCAGTGTCCCCTTGATCTAGAGAACATCAAGTGCTCATTAATTATGTCTGAAGTGGTTCCTTGTTAGTGCTGACACCGTGAAGGAAGAGTCACCCCAGGATGGGGCTGGGGACAGTTTCAGCCACAGGGCCAGGCTGGCACTGCCAGCACAGGCAGGGACATGGGGACACATAGCTTCCCTGTGTCCCTGCCACAGCACTGCAGGACATCGTGCCTTGGGTCACACTGGGTGCTGAGATGTCCCAACATGGAGCAGGACACTGCCATCCTGGAGGAGGTCAGCCTTGGGGGACTGTAGTTTGGCTGACTGTTTAGGGATTATGCCCAGGAACAGATTTGCCACGGGAAGACGGATTTACCACGGGAGGATGTCCCAACCAAGGCACATTCCTCATGCACCCCAAGAGTACCATGCATGGAATTAATTAGAAAAACAATTAAGAGAGCTTCCCAATGAATATTTATAGCAGAACAAGCCACAATTACTATTTCTGGGAGGAAAGGCGCCTTCTTACCCAGCTGCAGAGAGGAGACAGGACACACAGCACCAAGAAGGGTGATTCCTTTGAAAAGCCCTTCCAGCCAAACCATCCCATGCTTCCATGATTCCCACACTGGCTCACCCCTATGCCACAGTGGAGAGGGCAGGCAAACTGCTCTAGAGCTCCTGGACAGGAAAGGACCTCCTGCAAGCAGTGTGAGCACTCTGGCACTGTCCATTTTGGTGCCACCACTGRGGACAGGACAGATGCCCAGAGCTGCAGGGTGGAAGAACACTCACTGACCACACCTCTGAGCACAGACAGCTTCTCCCCGCCTAAATTTCCACCTGTGTCWATGCTGGTGATAGCAACAAGCAGGCACAAAGGAGTGGTCTCCTCCATCCTCAACATCTGCTACACGTAAATCAAAGCCACCCGAGATCGCAGGGATTTACTGTACATAGGCAGCTCTGGAAGCTTTTCTTAGCTGTGAAACATAATTTGCACCTTGGGCTCTCGAAGAATAAGTTGTCTTCAATAATAACACATGATTAAGAGCTCAGGAGCAGATCTGATGTGGAGCAGGAGATCTGTGATAATCCCAGGTCTCTCCTGTCACCCTCCTCCAGCACTGCCACCCTTGCTTGCCTGGTGTGCTGAAACAGATGTCCAYGGCAAAACCAGGACATTTTCGTTTAGCCAGAGAATGTCAGTCCCTAGAAACACCCAGACAGCCAGAAAACGTTTCAGCCATGCCCAGAACTGTTTCAAATTCCCTGTTTTGCACCAGTGCAAAACCCATAAACATCAAAGTAGTCCCTGCTTGTGAGGAAGGGTGACCAGGTCCCTCTGCATCATGAAGGGGACACCATGGTGCCAGTGTGTACCAACCCCTACCAAAGCTATGTCCAGGGCCAGGGCAGATCTRCTGAGTCTGGATGCAATATGTACTATAATAAAGTACAAAATAAAAAATAAAAGTGTAAGTCAACATCGTGTCTGTCCTCAAGGGCAATTTCCTCTCTGGGCTGCAGACCTGGCAAAGCTGCTTGAGCCAGGATGGAAATTCAATTCATAATTACCCCTGCATATAATTTTCCAGGATGCCCCTGCTTTTACAGAAAAGTTTTAGGCAGCAAAGTCCAGAGACCAGACCTGAGGCTGGAGCTCTCCACCTCCAGCCTGACACACAGTTCTGTGCCCCACACTCCACAGCTCTCCCCCAGAACAGCAAGGAGATGGCAGAGCTCTGCCTGCAGCCACCAGAGCATCATCCCAGAGAGACCCCAGGCAGGGAAGGGATGGGACAAGACAGGGACAGTGTTATGCAAGGAACTGCTCCCTGCTCACAGGGTTGCTGCTGGGAGCCCAGCCATGCTCAGGCAGGATGCAGCCACACTGAGAGCACCAAGGTGACCAGCTCCTACGCCAGCCTACAGCCCTCCTGCCTCAAATCCATTTCATTCCATAAATGTGACACAAGCAGATGAGTCCTGGACTGAACACAAAAACTCGGYGATGCAGCTCCCTCCATGTGATTATAATGAAATTTTTGTGGCTGCTGCTGGAGCCTAGGGTGGGAAAACAGCAATTCCCCCCTGGGGTGGGTGCAGAACTTAATTTGGCATGCCCACAACTCTGGTTTGATGCTCCCACAGCGAAGGCAGAGGCTCCTTGGCCACGAGTGCTGCATTGGCTGAAGACGGATGGGTTTTCCCATGGCTCCTCCACAGGCCTGTTTGAGAGCACGAGCCACGCTTTGATTTAATCACCCAGCTCCTCTCTCCACGCATCCTCTGCCATGTGAGGCACCAGGCGTGACAAATGACCACTTGTGACACCCTTGGAGCTGACACCCACGGCACCGCTCCATTTGTCACCATCCGAGCGCGTGGCGGGGCCCGGAGAGGGGAGCAAATTAAAACCTCGGGATCTGCACTGATTGCTGTTCCCTCATGCTAGCAGGCTCCATCCTTCCTCAGCAGTGTCCCAACTGGCACAGCCAGCCCACACARACCTCCTTGGACAGCCAGGGGAAAGCAGGGCAACTCATTCCACCTGGGCCATGAATTTGTCACCACTCTGGGTCTCTCACTAGAACATCATCCATGAAGGGCTGTTTCCACAAGCAGGGGTTGCAGGAGACCCACAAAGCCCAACTCAGCTTCCAAATGATGCCTTGCACAGGRGAGTAGGGATGAGTTATCTCATGGCTTGAGGGGGAAAATCCATTTTTATTTTTATCATTATTATTATTATTATTATATAGAATCACAGAATCATTAGGTTGGAAAAGCCCTCCAAGGTCACTGACTCCAAATTTAACCCAGCACTGCCAAGGCCACCACTAAACCATGTCCCCAAGTGCCACATCTACACAGCTTTCAAACACTTCCAGGGATGGTTATCCTTTCACTTCCCTGGGCAGCCTGTTTCAGGGCTTGGCAGCCCTTCTGGTAAAGAAATTTTSCCTAATTCCCAATCTAAACCTCTTGAGGCCGTTTCCTCTTGTCCTGTCCCYTGTTCCCTGGGAGCAGAGCCTGACCCCACCTGGCTGTCCCCTCCTGTCAGGGAGCTGTGCAGAGCCATAAGGTTCCCCCTGAGCCTCCTTTTCTCCAGGATGAGCACCCCTACCTGCCCCTGGTGCTCCACACCTTCCCCAGCCAGGGTAAAAAACTCCTTTTTTATGTTTTTAATTATTACTGTCATCCTGCTAGGAGAGACAGTGGTGCCTGGAGCATGCCATGGGCTGYAGGGTGCAGCACAGCCCCAAACAAGGGGTGGGTGAGATTCCCACCCCTTGGCAAGCAAACCACAGCAAGAAGGGCCATTCCCAAAGGAGTTCTCTCGTGACTGCAAAAAAAACCCAAAAAACCACAACAACCCTACAAAAAACCAAAAAGGAAAAAGTTATAGAAAGGCTTTAAAAGTCCCTGGCTGAGTCACTGGGTTTGCCAGGTGCTGGCTGTTTGCAAACAAGGGTGAAACAATGCGGGAGCCGGACGTGGGCCGGATCTGGAGCTTCCTTGCGGCTCTCCCATTGTCCAGAGAACAATCCCTGCTCCTGCCGGAGAGCAAAGGCCCCCGGGCTGGGAGCAGGGTGAGAGCCAGGTCTCCTGGGCTGGGGGAGTGGAGAAATTTGGGAAAGAAATTTTGGGTGGGTTTCACAGCCATCACAGTGCTGCAGGGATGCTCATGAGTACACATACAGGGAGATCTGAACCCCAAAATTCCCCAAAAAATTCATTTCCCCAGCTACCACAGAAAGTTTCCTAAATGGATCATTGACAGAACAAGGGTTTGGAAGCTGTTTTATGCCTCCATTTGCAAAMAGTCACAAGGAAAGACCCTTGGGTGAGTGGGAAAATCAAAGGAGGCTTTTTCTTCCTCTTTTAAGGCTGGAATCAATGTTATTAACACTCAGAAGTTCTCACGGTAGGGGAGGGAAATACATAAACAGCCCATAGAACAATTTAAGGAGGAAAAAATTTATAAGCAGGAAAATAAAGCCATCCATGGGAGCTTGTGGGCCATTCCCTAATCCCTCTGAGGTCACTGCTGCCACGGCCCAGCTTGGGAATCCCAACCCTGCAATGCTCACTTGGCCCCCACTCACACCTTGCCTGGGCTATTTTCTGTATTTCTCCCTTTTTTCTCCCTCAGACTGGTCCAGATCACAGGGATGATTTGGGGACAGGGACGGGGAGTGGTGGCTGTGGTGCCCAAGCCTCCTCCCTGACAGCAGCCAGGACTCATGGACCCTCCCCATCCCTGAGCTGGGGGAAAAAAAAGGACTTGGAATCCATCGGAGGCACATTCAGGCTAATAATGTCTAATTAAGAGTTTCATTAAAACCCATCACACTCATTAGAAAAGAAAGTTAACAAGGTTTTCCTGGACATTTTCCTTGCAAAATTATTACGGAGGTTAATGGATGCCTTCACTAAGGCATAATTTAGAAAAAATCACACCTTTTTTTTTTTCTTTCTCTCTCTCTTTTTTTTTTTTTTTTCTTTTTGTGATTCCACCACTGTTTCTCCTCCACAGTGTGGCCGTGGTAAAACTGGGCTGCCTGTTCCACCCAGTGGTGGAAGCCGGGAGATCGCTTCCAGGCAAAGGCAAAGCCCCTCCAACAAAGGGGAGCATCCCTCACTGCCTCCCTCCCTCCTTCCCTCCCTCCACTGCCAGGATTCAGCAGGAGCTGGCAGAGCTGCCACTTCCCAGCACAGCCCGAGC